>JAAGVU020000041.1:12587150-12598036 GCA_011763525.2 Mormyrus iriodes | reverse complement strand
ATTTGGCCTTTTAAAAATAAAAAAAAAAGGCCAAGGAATCCTGAAAATTAAGGCTCCTTTCCCGGTTACTTCCAGAAAACTTTTTGCCCCCGGGCCCTTTTTGTTCCATCGACCAAGCCCCCCCCCCCCCCCCCCCCCACGCTGTCTATTGAGAGGGCTGCATTAGCGATCAGTCCTGCCAAAAAGGGGACGTTCAGGGGCTCGATCTGGGCTCATCTGCTCCCCCTTGAGCCCCTTTCTCAGCCCCCTCCATTCCCCGCCATTTGCAGGTGGGCACCTGTAAACAACATGGGTACGACCTCTTCACTCAAACGCTTGTTTTTGTTAAAAATAAATAATTCTACCCTTTTTTTCACCCACAACATGCAAAAGGTAACGAGTCCACAGGGGACATGGGCCAGGTCCCCGCCAAAACACTCCTATACTTGTACCTTAGGTGTCCTGGCATTGTGACATCACATGACACCAAGGGCCCAAACAAGGCATCTCCTTCTGAACCAGAACACTGGGCTGAAACATCACTTACCTAATCGGTCCATCCTGGAACATTCAAAAAGAGAGTGACATCTCTTCCTCACTCTCTATTTCTCATGTAGAAAATCAATAAGTTAATCAATTAGTTAGTTGAATTTGCTAGTCAATTAGGTGAGGATCAGCCCCACCAGGGGAAGGCCTATTCACACCCCAGGAGTCCATTCCCCAAGTGTTGAGTCTTCGGCAGACCTCTCCCAAGAGGAAGATGTTTTAGCTCAGGCTGTGGGTCAGAGCATTTGCAACCCATTTGGTCATCTTTTAGCGGGTCCTTATACAGTAAACCCTTGGGAATGACCCTATCCCAGTGCCCCCATCCCAGAATGAGAAGACATAAGGCCTGGTTCAGGCTAATTTCACTATTAATTTATATGACATCATGTAGAGCTTCATGGAATCTCACTAAATTGAATCTCACACAGAGACCTATACAAAATATAAAAGACAACCAGGGAATACATCCTGAAGGCCTGGAAGGGCTCTGCTGTTGAACCTTTGAGTAATATACCTGCCTGAGCTGCTCCAGTAAATAGTCTGGTTGCATAAATGGACATAAACTGTGGCTTCGGCTCAGTTTTGCTTAGCGGGCAGAAAACCGGGCCAACAGCCATGAGGCTGCTGTTTTCCTGCTTCACTGAGACGTTATTCAGCTAACAGGCCCATGGATCTGTGTATGAATTTCAAAGAGTGTTCCGGATTATGGGGTGTGAGGGTTTAATATGAACGTGCTGAGCATGTGATTGACGGTTGTTTGTTAGGAACAGGCAGTAATAAATAGATATGAAGCTGTGCTTTATGGTTGACGGATAGCTCGTGGGAGATTTACTTATACAAGAATGTTCTGAGGGCAGAAGGAAAAATGATTGGTTCAAAGAGATAACCAATCAGATTATAGAGGAGATGGGTCCAAGTGACTAGAGGATGAGGGACCAACCAATCAGATGTCTTGGTCCCGCTTCCTCTAATTGCTGGGACCCACGTCCTCTACAATCTGATTGGTTATTTCTCTGATCCAATCATTTTTCCTTCTGCCCTCAGCACATTTTTGTTTAAGTATAACTCCCATAAGCCAGGAGTTGGTTTCCTGAAGACACAGAGATATTATTCTGTCAGAGGTTCCTCAGCTTTCAAACTCGTTTAGCTCGTTAACGTTCACAACACTTCAGAATATTAAAAGATGACTCTGGGTGGCGTGAACCCATCAGGGTCACGAAACAAGTCTGTAGTGAAGTTTCTTAGCGGTAAATTGAAAACACCTGAAAATCCAGATCGAAAGCTAGCGTAGCGGCGACGATCGCGTGCTGTGTCACCAACACGGCATTACCTGACGGAGGCGATGTTGTGAGCCCCTAGCGGCCATTTGCAAGGTTAATGCCATAGAAAACAACATCCATCACCGAAACAGCTTCATTAGCCCTGCCGCGCTGACCACCCCCCCCTTCAGATCAGACGTGCGTCACATTATCAGGAGTGCAGCAGTCAATAAACTGAAGGTGGCAATAGCACACGGGGCCAAAATATGCCACCTAGCGCCACATCCGCTCGCTGTCATCTGTCACAAACCTATTAATGGACGGACAGGCTGAAGGTGTCCGTAATAAAGGACCATGCTGAGCAAATGATGAATTAGGCCCCTGAAGCGGCCTGTCACCAAACAAATGGGCTCAACACAAACATCAGGTTTACAACGATAAACTGAACACCCAGAAGATCAAACTACTTTCAATCCTCTCTGCGATCCCAATGATATCCAGATTTAAAGAAAAGTTTTTAAAAGGACCTTCCCTGTTGTGCTGTCTGTCTCTAATGGCTACACAGAAGTAGACAGACGTCATATGATCAAACATTGGGGAGTAGGTCTCGTGGCTCCTGTTGTGTGACAAGGCGGGAATCAGCTCCAGATTCAAGTTTCAAAGGTAAAGAGTCATTTTCAGGTTCTCTTTCCCAGTGTCTAAGTGCTTGTAGGTTCTTAGGATTTTCAGAGAGCGTTTTGCCATCAAGCTGACTTTTTTGCAGCTTTGTGGGGCTTTTTTTGTGGCTTTTTTGTGGCCAATTACATACAAGGGAGCACTGGGTGTGGGGGGGAGGTGTTTTTTAAATTTAATTGAACGTAATGGAAATCGGAGCACATCCGTTTACAAAGACCGTCCCGCGTGTGGTAATATTAAGCTCATGAAATTATTGATGATCTTCTGCGGCCATAAATTCTACCCTCTTTCTCGTAAAATGAGAGAATGAAAATTTTCTCGAATAGATCATTTCTATTTTTAAAGTGTGGATTAAAAATTTATTTAAATTTGTTAAAAAAATCATGTGGTGAGCATAATGAGGTCGTTATAATTATTGGGCGAAATTCGTCTTTAAGGGCCAGGTGCCCTTGTGGCAGAAGGTCGTGGGTTTTTCAGCGAGTGACGCGGACGCAGGGCGCAGAGAATGCAAACGTGATCCGGGATGGCCGTTCACAGGCTGTCCGTCTTGCAGTGGAAGAAACCATTTGCTTCAGAGAGATATCCTACTGTGAAAAAGTCTCTCCCATAAGGACAAAGAGCAGACTCATTTGACATAGGGATGCAATGGGAATTTTTAGTAAAGTTGGCTTTTCACAGCAGGGAAAAGGTAGAAATACACACCCATATCCTGATCAGGGACACCAAAGAAACACAGAGAGGCAATGAACACGTCCTGAATGATCAGAGCTCCATGGGAATGAACCAATAACCAGTTAACAGTCAATTATTAATGATCTGCTTACAGTTGAGTAACAGGGCATCCTGGCCCTCCCTGATTTTTGCACCGCCCCCCTCACCCCAGGCGTGTCGTATAAATGTCTCAGCACTCTGGATATTTTCATTCATCTTTTCAAATTAATAAATATGGAAAAAATAAGGCCACCGTTTTCATTTCCCTTCATAAGATCCTAGACACTTAATAAAGATAAAATAAACCTTTGCCACCAATCATATTCGGCCGCTAATTATCTAACCCTAATTAGTGCTTTTTTTGCACAAACACTGTACGCATATCCATATCCGTTATCTTGTATTTGTTATCACAGGGCTCGCATATGCATGAAAATAGGGGCACGTTTTAGGGTGATTCTCCTCAGCGAGGTTCTGCCGCATTGCCCGCCATCCTCGGGGCCCCGGACTGACAGCCGCTGAGTTGCGTCTGTGTTAGTCTCAGATGGGCTCTGATCTGACCATTGAATTTCCAACACCTCAAAAGTACGAATTGGTTTAACGGTACCTTATGCCGTTTGTCACATCGAGGGCCGTGATAAATGCATTTAGAGCCGGCAGGGAGTTCGCTATGATGGGGAAAACATTCTTCACCCCATGAATCATACAGAAAGTCAGATGCCTTGCACTAACGACTTGGTCACTGATATTCAAAAATACCCGGCTCTGTAGTGCTTGGTCTGTCCTGGACGACTGCAAAAGAAACAAAACTAGTTGTGAAACACTGACTACAGGTCACGCAGGATTGCTAACATCGCCGTGTGCTTGTCAAGAGCGTATCCTGCCGTCATTGAGGGCGGACTAAGCAAATGGTAAATCAGCAGAGTGAGAGGGACTGGTCCTGAAGATGGCATGGTATAGAGCAACAAACCACTGCCAACAAGAGAAGTGCTGCCCCTGCAGGCAGCAGGGTATCAGTGCACTTAGCTACACCTCGCCAAGAGTTGAGCAAAGCAAATGCACGACTCTCTGGAAAAATATACCCGTTAAATGAGGTCTATTTCCTCATTAATTATCCAGATGCAACCGCAATCGAAAGAGAATCTATTGTGGCTGGAACAAACAAGGTTGGATTGTTGGACCAGACCTCTGCAGGCATCCATGGACTATTTGGCCAATAACAGGATGCTGAGAGCCCTTGTGGGTAGAATCAGCACCAGCCCACTGAAACAAGTGTTTACAGACTCAAAACAAGGCTCTGTTCAAATCATGCTGTGCTATGAGAAAGGAACAAAGAAACCACAAGAATGTGTTCCGTGATGGACAGCAATGATATCCAAGCTCATTGACTAATAACAAGGCGCTATGCATAATATCCCTGTGTTACATTTTTCTAAATTCTAGAGAATTTCTAAAAATTCTCTGATTTAGATTTGCAGGTGTTAAATGTACTGGGTTATAAGCCATTCACTCAACAAGAAAACAGCACTTTGCATATGCTAATTAGTCTTAACTAGTTGACTAGTGTTGCATATTAGAATAATTTGTAGCATAAAATACAAGAACAGATATGTGCTCATTCCTGATTATGCTAAAATTGCAAAAAAAAAAGAAAGGAAAAGTATTGTAATTTGTTGTGCACCACATAATCTTTAAGGTTGTTATTAATACTAAAGCACATCCATCCATCCATCCATTTTCTGTAACCGTTTATCCTATTCAGGGTCACGGGGGGTCCGGAGCCTATCCTAGATGCTACGAGTGCAAGGCAGGGAACAACCCAGGATGGAGTACCAACCCAGGAGCAGGACACACACACACACCGTTCTACTAAAACACATACTAACTGTAATTTATTTAAGAAGAGCATCTACCTTGTAGATTTCATCCATTGATTATGAAGGAACAGATATCCAGTCACTGTCCTAGCAGCCCAAAGACAATCATATAAAGTAGTGTATTCCAGTCTGGTCCACGGGGACCCACAGACAGTTCACGTTTTTGGACTGTCTGGCAGGGAGCTTGGAAGGAGCAAAAATGTGGACCGACTGTGGGTCTCCAAGGACTGGATTGGGAAATGCTACTATAAAACATTTTAGAGTGAAAGACAGATATGATCTGACGTTTTCTCCTGCCTGTGGAAGCCGGCTCACATATCTAGCGAGACAGTGGATGCTCGGAGTCTTTGAGGAAACCAGAGGGAACCCACACAAATCCCCCAGAAATAAGTACCATATATCAAACGCAGCAACCTGGGACAGGACTTCAAGCCTACAGTCCAACAGGTGTGAGGAATCACTAATAATAATCTAATTTAATTCACGATAATTAATAATTAATATAACTTTTTCAATGTCAGTTTAGAGACTCGGCTCAAAAAATATGGGTTCAAGTTATTGGGGATGTGATCATGTACACATCAATTACACTTTTAAATAGATGGTTTGCCCCCCCCCCCCTCGCAGTTTATCAGATTTCTATAAGATGGTCACGTTGTTGCATTTTTCCATGCCCCTATGAGAATGAGATGCAGAATCACACAAAAAGCATGTCGGAAATGTGCGATTTCAACCCAGGCGCCATTTGCCTGTTCTGAATGCATGTTCAGACTTCGATGAAAAATTTGCATTGGGGTGCAACTGCATCCATCTCAGCAAGGTGGACTTTTTAATTAAGACTGTTCGGTGCCGGGGCGCGAGGCTACGGCGGCGTTTTCGGGCTGAGAGTGCCCCTTTCCATCCTCTCGATCAATCTCCACCTCCCAAGTGCATTCCCGTCTCATAAATAAAGGGTGTGCTGACAGAGACTTCAAAAGAACGGAGCCGTGGTAATTCCAAAATGGAGGGGTATGGAGTGGCCTTAGTGGAGAGTTTATAAAAGCAGACTGACTCTCCACACATCCCATCTCCGGCTGCACAACAGCCAGTTGGAATAATAGCACAGGAAAAAGCATAATTACATGTAATCATTGGCTGGGAAAGAGCCAGGGATTATTACGGCGTAACGGATTTTACCATCCGCCGTTGACAAACGCAGAGCCGGATAACGGTGGCGAAATTGTCTGGTAACCTTAAACCTTCTCTGTTCTCCCTATCTGCAGGGTTTCAAAAAGGCGCAAAATGAAAGGGGCGAAAAAAAATGTATTCACTGTGAGATTTTTCCCTTCACTTGTATTGCTTCTTGGAGAGCTGGACCGCATCTCAGACGTCGGGGAGCTCATCCGGGTTCGCTTGTGATTCTGACAATAGGCGCTTCGACACCTGGTGGAGCGTCTTTTAAGCGCCGCGTGTGAGAGAAGGAGGAATGGATGGAGGGAGGGAGGGATGGAGGGAGGGAGGGGGTGCTCACTCGTCCCTCTGCCGATGCGACTTGTGCCCCCGGCTTTTGGGAAAAAATGCGACGTTCCCTTCAGTCAGAACCAATAGCCGCTTTGCCGAAAACACCTCTCCTGGTGTTGCTAACCGAAAGCATAAATCAAGCAAGATGACAAGTGTCGCTAAATGCTGCGTATTTCCATGTTCTCGCTTATGCCTGATCATTTATATGGCCGATTCTATGCTGCTGTATTATAGACCACATTCATTATGTAAGTGATTAGAGACGTGCAGCAAAATTCAATTTGACCTTTAGCCGGCGTTATGCTGGCTACAGCTGTAATTATTTCTTTTGGCTAAGCAGGAAATTAATCATATATTTCAGGAACGTTTGCCGACGTCTCATTTTCAGTCTCGTCTCTGTGGTGTTTATTTCTTGAGTAGAACTTCTACTACTTTACATGCACATAAGATTGTAATATTATCCTGAGCAATAATATTAATGTGTGAGCTGTGCATTCTGCTTGCTGTGTCATCCATTCCATAGGGATCAAGCAGAAATGCACATCTGTTAACAGCTGTCTTAAGGCATGTAAAACATGCCAGTTTACTTCACCTGTTCAAGATTTAGGAATCAACCTCATGCTAGGGCATATACGAGGGTGGGGCCTCAGGGGCCGATGACCCAAGCTGAAAGCTGATTGGCCCCAGGAGTTCTCCCTCCCCTGTCACTCAGCAACTCAAAGCATATAATTGGCTAATGAGAAGGTGGATGCCTCTGTATGAATTATGGCCCCTCTTATGCCCCCACATAATTGCCCCTGGCCCCGCGGGTCAGCTGACACAATGTACGGCCTCTGATATCGGGCTCCCATGACTGCTTTCTGGTTTCACCTAAAATCACGACCTCCCGCTAACTTAGCCTTGCTAACAATATGTGTAGATGGATCCATAGATGTATGCTATTCGTGAGTCTGTGGGTGGGGGGGGGATTGTTTTCTCAACAAGCACCCAATCAGAGGCTGCATTTAAACTCCTCCCCCTCCAGGGAATTTTGTTGTTCCCAATTCAGTATTGTCAAATATAGATGTAGTACAGGTTAAACACTGAGGGCATCCTGTTAATTATAGTTGTAAAAACAAAATTAAGAATTAACGTGAAGCGCTCTCTCCAACAGGCACGCGGAATGCAATCAGTCAATGGTGACACGATGACAGACGCAACTAGGTCTGACGGCGGCCACTTCTACTTGTCCGTCAGAGATAACAGGAGGCTGATTCAAAAGCTTTCCACGCGCCGCCATCGCTGAGGGAATCGGCCTGAATTCATCTATCTGCAAGATTGAGTCGGAAAAGTGTGGTTTTTTTTTTCCCCCTGCACACGATTAATGACATATCCACTGTGATCATGAAAAGATGATATTGTCTAATCTGGGCCTTTATTCCAAACATACTGCAGTTTTATTACAGAAATTTGTTCAACAAACCCGGGCCATACATCTTGTAATAGCAGCACACGGATGTTTTTTGCCATGGGCCACCGTGTTATCACTAAAGCGTGACATGTTTCAGTAAGTAAAAGCATTAGAGTGGGCCGTAGATACAGGGGACACTTTGTGTCAGCAAGACCTCTGCTCAGTATTACTTCCTACTTGGTCCTACAATGGTGCCTGTGTGATCCATCCATCTACACTGCTACGCCCCTTGAGATCATATCATCCTGACCTATATGTTGTAGACCATTCAGGAGAGCTAAAACAGCCTGTTTTGGACAAATGAGGACGTTATCAGTTTTTGGTGACACAAGTAGGGTCTTCTGGGTACAACAATGACGACCTGAGGGACAGGCTTTGAGGGACAGTTTAATCCCATGCAACGGCTGTCAGGTTCATTTCTAGGCTTTTTTTTTTTTACACATTAAAAGGGAAGGACCAGTTGGAGGCAGTAGTGCGCTCTGTAACAGATACATGGATTTGTCATCTTTGTGTCTTGGGTGTCCCTCCAGTCATTCGGAGGGCAGGGAACCTGAGCATCAAAGATGCTCACTGCTAGTTACACTCGGCTAACCGTGAACGCTAATTGCAGGAAGGGCAGCCTGCACCCCTTGGCCATGAACACATTAAGTAACAGTTTCACAGCCGAAGATGACAATACAAAGAGGCTGTCTAGAAAGGCTAGTAATATAACTTTGGCTTAAATAGGATTAAAAACTGAATGTTCAACCGAGTGCCCCGTGGGGCAATTTCCCTACTCCTGACACATGATAAATTCCTAAACATTCAGTGTCTCTCCATGCTAAGACGTAGCTAATCCACACAATGTAATAAGTTCAGTCAATCTCATTGGAAATGTTAATTTTTTTTCATTGCAAGCACTGTCCTCTCTTGCTCTCAAATTACCCGACAGTCGACTAAGGGTGAAATACGTTTTTCTTGGGGCACAAAGACTCTTTGAATGTGACAGTGGAGAACTGTTACCTTCCAGAAGAGTATTGTTTGAAAGTGTAACGGTCAGCGCACTCTGCAAGCTGTCAAGCTTTTCATTGGCTTCGTCAAAGCCAACTCTAGAGCATGATAAAGAACCTGTCACTCAGCACATTGAAACGAGTAGGTGAACCCTGCACCATAAACGCTAAGCTCAGAATTACAGCCGACCTCAATGGAGAGCAGGCAAAGCCGCGGATCTTATTGAAGAAATGATGACATTCCATCATATTTGGTAGTGTTGATAAACCAGCAGAATGTGAAGGGTGAGAAAAATAATCAAGCAAACCTTTCAAAACTGATCTCCACATAGGAGTAACAGCTTAGTTTTCTGGCTCAAGGATAAATGGTCATCTAATTAGCTCCAAATTAGACCTTTCTGTGTTGGTGACCTTTGCAAATGTAAGGCAACTTTTGGCTATTAGCCAGTACATCTGTAAGTTCTGTATCACTCCTCAGATTACTATACTGCCTCCTTAATGTACTGTCTACACACGCCTTCTCCCTGCACAAATATATTGAGATGGAAAGATTTCTTTACAGAAGAAGGGATTATTGTTGTGCGGAGGTTCACCACCTTGCCAGAAGGCCGCCTTTGATCGCTGCCCTTTGACCTGGCTGGGTTAAGCCTCTTGCACAAATGGTTCTAATATGATAGCCCACTTCCTAACTGGTTGGTTGATCATCATTGTTTCCCAGTTTCACTGTCGTTTGACAAATGTACCTTTCACTCGGAGGTGGTTGCCTTGCCATCACCACTTCTTGGGGTAACTCAAGAGGTGTTCCCTTCACCTGCACTGGTGCTCAATCCCGACAAACATGTCTTTCAAAACCCCTAACTCCTGGGCAGGAGATCTGCAGAGGTTCAGAGGATATGGGTGGAGATTCCGTTTTATTTATCCTTTACATATGCTGCACCGCGGGAATGACATTCAACAGCAGACAGAAAGGGTAGTCGTAAAAATCACCATGCAGATGATAGGAAGTCTATGTGTCCATCAAGGGTATCACTTCCTTAACCCTACAATTCCCATGATTCCTATGACCAAATGAAGGGTTTCGGCCGATTGGACACCTGCTAATCTACAAATATCTAGACGTCATGCGTGGACCTCACTCTCACAGCTGTAGCAGCTAATCGCCAGCCTGTCACTTTAAGAACCACGGTCAAGGGATGTGGATTAGGAGCACCAAGAACCGTATCAGACATGGGAAAACCCTTCAGGTTCTGGTACTTCCCGGGCCGCACGGAGTCGAAAAAAAAAGGACTCTTATGCTAACGAATATTCTGCGAGTGGTTTATTGAGTGAGACCGGAGGCTGCCCATAGGAAGGATCTCAGCAGGTAATAAAAGCAGCTCACCAGGGACTCCGAATAAGCAGGATCACAACCACCGTAATGCAGTACACTCCCCAATTATCATAGGCTAGATACATCATACATGTAATAAACACCCACGGAGGCAATTGCACTGTATTGAACCTAAGAAATGTAGCAACCCAGGGACAGGTTAGAATAAAATTGTCACAGATTTTCCTTTCATCAGGTAGATTATGCGTATAATATATAATATAACAACATATTATAATTATACCCATTTCTAGAGTGCATAATGAACGTGTGTATTACTACAACAAATAAATACATATTATAAACTTCCTCATGGTAGGTCATGTTCTAGCATATCCTGGGACTTGAGCAAATAACCTTCTGGTGTCCAGTGTAGCTCCTTAATCATTTTGCTACCAGTTTGCAGTATGAGGCAGGAACTGTTGGGAGTTGGACCACATGTAGACTGGCAAGAGCAGCTGCCTCCCAATGACCTACCCACAATCCATTGCTCATATTGTGCTGAGAAGTGCTGCCCCCACCCCCCCCCCC
>JAAGVU020000041.1:12543330-12586153 GCA_011763525.2 Mormyrus iriodes | reverse complement strand
ATCGTCCTGGAATATTCCCACGCCCCCCCATACACACACACGCACACACATACACACAACTGCTACAGGGGTAACGCTGACACCATCAGCAAGTTCACTTCAGAGCAGGAAACACTAGACTCAACTAATGGTTACAAATGTGATTTCAAAGACAATACTGATTCCCCCACTCACACATACTTAATTACAAACACGCACACACACAAGCAGATGAAGATGAATTCTGCTGGAATTGTATTTTTGGAGGCTATCAAATACCCTGGCCCCTGAAGGTATACACGGTGTTCAATGCTCTCCCAAGCAGTTCCCACAAATTCATTCATATGTCAGCTCTTTCACATTAAAACTTCATGTGTTGTGTCCATACATTTTTATTTTAAATATTGTCAATAACATATTAATGCATTCATGCTGAAAAAAAACATGCAAGTGGTCAAAGTGGAGAGTCCATGAGTTCGACACAAATGGAAAATCACCACTGTTCCTTCTGTCATGATAACAGAATTGACTATGGATAGAAAGTCATTATAAGGTCAAAAAACATTAAAGATGGATTTTGTAGTAATAATTGCAGGAGGCATCTTAGCAAGAAAAGTTTTTCTCCCCTTAGAAAATCATCAGGTATCCCCAAATGGCTGCATCATTCTCGGTGTTTGGAGCTAATTGGGCTGCAGATAAGGTGGCTTGTCTGGTTATTGCAATCCTGAAGGACTGAAAGAGAAACATCCTCTCCTTAGTAAATGAGTGGAAACGTTGCCACTGAGTCAAGAACCAAACATGACATGCAAACACACAGACACACGCACACACACAGGCACACACACGCACACACACACAGACACACGATGGGCCTAATTTCCAGTAGTCTGGAGATAGCCCTTTCATTTATACTTTACACTAAATCATTAAGTTATATAACATAGTCCAAGTAAGTATATGAAAATTGTAAACATGTAAATAAGTGATTACTGTTAATCTAAATAATTTGTCTGACAACTGAATTGGCCCTATTTTGGGACTTTCAATAAAACTCAAATGTTAGATTATTTAAAACTGGATCGTTTCATGAGTAGCCTTCGTGTTCAGCAAAACTCAAAGATGGAGTGTGTTTTGATAAATATCAGCATGTTACTCTCCTACAAATTAATCATTTTTACACAAAGCACATTAAATTACAAGTGATACACATAATAAGATCCACGTGACAGATCCAGTATAACTATCGCCAACACCGGAACATATTAATTCAAACGTTATTGTAAGTCAAATATGGAGAAAATAATTTCGCATTAAGACATAGCGATCTTATCATAGCCTACATTTTGGTGTGAGTATATTACCCTAGACTCAGGACCTTTGTGTTTATCATAAGAACGTGACTTGAAATCAGCTTTGATATCAAATTAGTCTTAGAAAACCTTTGAAAAACGTCGACCAGCGCCGTCATTCTATATACAAGATCTCGCCCTGCCAATAAATATTATGGGTAACGTTTCTGGAGGGCTATCAATATTTGCTGATATATCATGTGATTTCTCCCTTTCCTCGCGGATAATGTTGAACGGGCGCATTAGATAGTGATAATATTAGAAACCGTATTTACACCCTGGGTGCCCACTTGAAGGTCACCCTTGCGATCGGCGCACACATAAGCCCCTTTTTGTGGTTAGGGTAAATGTACAAGACTGCCTGCAGATGCCTGCTTCCCCCTTTTTAATTGTCATGTAACAGTCTCTTGTAGAGCCTTACTGTCTGCCACACGTCGGCACTTAGAAAATGAAACCATCCCCGCTGAGCCGCGGCTGCGGTCGGAGCGCCACCGGGCACTCACGCCAGCCGCCTGACAGCTTCACTTCAACTCACATCAGCTGCGGCCTTTGGTAGTTAAAACCACCATAACACGCCGAATTTTAACTTGCAAAATATATTTATGCTGCTTATTTGTAGGCAGTTATTCTATATCAGCTGTGCAAGCGAGTTTTATAAAAAAATAAAGTCGTTTGACGTGTTTCCCTCCTCCACAAGCCTGACATCCATTTCGGTTACAGTATACACATAAAAACCGTGCCTACATACCGTTTATAATACATAATTAAAAGGAATTAAGAGATTCGAAAATATCCTCCCTGCCTCGTTCATTGAAAAGACATCCAAACACGACTGTCCTAATGCTTATCCGAGAAACTTAATTTTCTAATTTGCTGGAAGCGAAGACGGCAGGAAACGAGGCAATTTGCCATCATATTCCCCACAACAAACCCCGGTCTTGTTCCATCTCTCTCGCCGGTTTATGAGTGGTGATTATCTTAAAAGAAGGCAATTTTACATGGATTCTGAAAGAATGTGAAAGACTGCCTCATTACAAGTAATCACAGGGGAATTAGAAACATCATTTAACCAAACGAGCAAATAATGCTCGGGGTATCGAAGAAGCTGCCCGCACTTCTCTACACCATTGCAAGTCCATTTACAAAAAATGTAGCTCTTAAATAGAATAATTATAATCTTTATGCCCTTCGCTTCTTACTCTGGAGGGTTTTACGATAGGGGAGGGGTCTTTTAACAACTGTTGCCGGAGCGGCTCCCGGGCATGGCGGAGCGCTGCCTTTCACTGCAAAGAGCACCGGCGCGGCGTAGAGAAATCAAAAAGAATTAATTACCCCTTCACACATCCACGCAGAGCTGCCATTAAAGGTCAGTGCATTAGTACATATTTGTAAGATTAAAAGTAGCCATTTTGAAATCAATTATACGCTAATGCGCGGATTTTCTGTGCGGCCTTATTTCGCAGCGATTTAATTATGTTTCCAGTGATAGCTGAATGTGAAAACGCTCCGACGGCAAGGAGGGGGTATTTCAATAACTCCACGCCGGCCACAGGTCCAGGAGTGGCGTTAAAAACAGGCAACAATGACTTGCCGTTGGAGTTAAACCTATATATTAAAAACCTGAATCTGCGTCTCCATCACAAAGCTCTCTCATTAATACATTTCCAAGCACTCTGCGTTTCAGTTTAGCAGTGAGGCACGGTTTTCGAAGTACAATACGATGTCACCAAGAGAAAAATCGCAAACGAATCACCTATCTCATAAAAAAAACCTAGAGCACAGCAGATAAGGGGGAATGGAAGCATTTATTCAAAATATTTCGTGCTCAGTTCAAGTTTTTAAAAACCAATGTATAATAGGAAAAATGACAAGGAAATTCAGGGTGTAACACGATTTTTCCGTTTTAGGATGGATTTCGCTACACATATGACGCACTAACCAGCTTCTGTGACGTCACATAACATGAATAAACGCTTTAAAGGGGCAACCAAAGACAGAAAAACAGAAACACTAATATTTAACGTGTAAAAATGATCGGCAAGGGAAAAAATGGTTGACTTTCTATTGTATAAAAGCTGTGAAAGCACAAAACAGGGATCAGGGGTCATCAAGGTTTGACTGGATGCCAGCAGAAATCTCCCAAGATGCTTCAAGGACAGGACAATGACAGGAGGGGACATGGTGAAATGTCCATGCCGGGGACCTTAGGTGGACCTGCGGGACAAACACATCAATCAAAAGGTGGAACCTGCAGCTGATCCTGCCCGCAGTCAGCCATCTCATATTCCTAAGTTTTCTTTCCATGCTCGACCAACAGCAAAACCTGCAAAATTTTGTCCAAATAGAAGTAAACATACACACACACAGAGCCCGAAAACCCCAGCAATGCCACTGTCCAGAAGTCAAACACAAGGACACACCATTTAGAACAATTGAGATATACCACAACTGGCCAATCGATAGCTGTTTAAACAGTATTTGGTGTCCTGGACATTAATAATAATAAATAAATAAAATGAATAAATAAATAGATAATTGGAAAAAAAAAGGAAAAAAAAAATCGCTGAGCAGTGCCTTTCCTTCCAACTGACTGGGAAGTGCATATTTAAATCCCTACAAATAAGAACAGCTATGCAGACTATTTTGGATTTTTATACATAATCACTTGCGCATTTGACGAGTCACAAAGCCGATGCAAGCCGGCAGCCGTCTGCATTTCTGTATGCTTTGCTTGCTTTCAGATCCAAGAGGTCATGGCTCTGCTTCTCATTGCAGTTACCTGCTCCCTGCCATCACTTGCTCACTACGGGGGATTTCTGGATTATGTTAACCATGCCAGTATTGACTGCTGAGGGTTGCACAGTTGCTTGCAAATCCAATCGAGCCCCTCCCTTGTCCTCGCCCTCCCTCTTCACCCACCTCTAAAAGCCAGGCATGTCTGATAGCATCCAGAAAGCCCTTTTTCAGGTAACTCGTTCACATGAGAGGTACCTTCACATAAACACCACGTTCTACCATCTCCATGAAAGTCAGGTCGCCTCTACTAATTAGGGAGTTGTTTTTTCAGCCCCAGGAACTTATGAAATGTAATTACAAAACACCGTCTTCAACTGAAAGTGCACCTATTCGAACCCAGACCCCTCAGGAAAAGGGAGTGAATATTGATTGTCGCTCGCATATCCGTGCGTTTCACAATGCTGAAGCTGGGCTGCCACTTCAGGGAGAGACATTAATGCAGTGCAGCCATTTTAATTGGCTGTCGTCCGCAACGGGACCCAACTAAAAGGCTCAGATATACATTTGTACTAGACATGAAGTGCCCTCATCCCCAAACCAGTGCAAAAACGCAGCATTTGACATCTCGTGCGGGATGGGGGGGGGGGGGGTTTAAAGGAGAGAAAGAGACAATACAGCCTTTTTCCTTCTCATTTTATTTCATCTGTCAGACGTCTATCAACTGCCGGATATTGAAAGCCTCGGGAAGGAGAGATAAAGACTGTCCAGGGGCTGCAGCTGTGCGTGCCGCCATCAATAATCCCATTGATGGAATTATAGAAATTAATTAGCTGACAAACGAGGGCGGGGGGGGGGGCAGGGGAAGGGACTCACTTGGGCTTAGTCTCAGCGTCCGTGACCTGGCGGATAAAGATGGCGTCCTCAGGGTGGCTGATGTCACCCTGCTCCTGCATGTAGGAGGAGGCAATGGCCAGCGTGGAGCCGTCGTTGCTGAAGGCCAGCGACGCGATGCTGGTGGGGTAGCGGTGGAACTGGCACAGACGTTTCTTGTTGAACGGGTCCCATATGTTCACAAAGCCATCAGAGCCCCCTGAAAGGCAGGGCAGAGGGATCCTCTGTAGCTTTGCCCATAAGTGGCTATATGCACACACATCTAATCATGGCTGTGTCTGCCTGGGAAGAAGCTAAGGCTTCAGGAGTCAAGAGCTCCATTTTCATTATTCCACAATGTGCACTCTAAATTCATATTAGTATATTTTGGAGGTTTGATTACTAATTTAATAGAAAGAATTAGAACCAATTTATATAGAATAGAATTATGACTCAAGAGCCCATTTAAAAATCAAAATGTATGAATATTGTGTGGTCTTAACATGCACCTTAAAGATAAGATAGATAAGCTTATTGAAAATGGGCAGCTTCACACACACCAGAGTGGGGCAGAACTGATCAATATCCCCTAATGGGGTAGGCAACCCTGATCCTTATTTGCCGGTATCCAGAAGGTTTACCATCCTACCTGGTCTCTGACGAACCACACCTGATCTCAGGCAGATAGTAACTCATAAGGGAGAATAGAAATCGTGCTGGATACCAGCACTGCAGGATCAGGGTTGCCTAGCCCTAGGAGGTCCTAATGCACAAGTACTACAATTCCAGCAGAAATATTTACGATCAGGTCTCATTTTTAAAGAATTCCAATAATATCATAGCTTCCAACCACAGGGTTCCAAAAGCTCTGAGGGACACTTAATACTAATGAAACTGATCAGTGGACTAAACGAGCCAACTACAAATGGACCGGCCACTTTTGAAGGAAGGCCATTGGATGGTATGTTAAGCGGTGAACTTACCAGTGGCGAAGGTGTTGTGAACACTGTGGAAAGAGATGGCATTGACAGGATAGACTTGCTCAATGCCATTCTCCTTCAGCCGGTGGCATTTGAAAGCATACTTCTTCTTCTGGACTTCCAGACTAGGGTCCAAATACTCCACGGCAACCCGGCCTTCGATCGAGCTCAGGACATAGCCCTGAAAACAGAGTCACGCACAGGGTAACACTCCACCCAGCTCACATAAGCACAGACACAATCACTTATTGTTAGTCCAGCATACTATTTAGCCCCGCCCCCTAACCCAGTGTTTCCAACCCAGTTCTCGGGGACCCACAGATGGTCCACATTTTTGCTCCCTCTCAGCTCCCTGCCACACAGTCCGTGTGGACTGTCAGCAGGTCCCTGAGGACCAGATTGGGAAACACTGCCCTAACCCAATATGTAGGCTCACCTGCTTGTTAGGGAAGGCCCGGATGCAGCGGGTCTGGTACTTCAAGCTGGACTCTCTTCTCTGCTGCACATAGCCCATGTTCCTCAGGTCCCAGACCAAGACTCTCCTGCCAGCCGTTCCCACAATCAGCCTGTCCCCAGCAACGGAGAGTGTGTATACCTACAGAACGGAGGTGGAGGTGAGATTTTCAGAGAGCAGTTTCAATCCCTCGCTTGTTTCATTCAGAAAACTTTGTGTTCAACTTCTTTATCTGTAGTGCCTATCACATCACCACCAATTTGACCCAGTTTAGAGCACAACAGAATTTTGGTTCTCTCTGATTCTTTGTTCTCCGAATTTTGGGTGAGGTGGACAAGTGCCCTGCCCATTCTCATACGTCTCCACAGTAACAGTAACATGGCATCTCTATCACCTCCAAATCACTCCGATTATTCCTGAGATTTCAAATGTAGTTAGAACCAACAACACACAGATTGGTGTTTTGAAAATATTTCCAGCCCGGGCTCTGCATCCTGAACACTTTCCCCTACTCTTTATGCGCAGGCATCCAACCTGACAGATCAAATAAAACTCATGAAAAGCCAGGTGCAAACATTCGCTCAGAAGAATTACCGAGACTGACAAGATTATGCGCTCCACGGAACTCATAAACAGCTTAATTTGTTCGCTGATCTGTCAAGTTCGCCCTGTGCACCTTGCCGGATTTTAAGGTTACCTACAAATCACGGCTGTTATCTAATGCTATCCATTTATCCTGAACATGGGGCCGTTACGGAAATTGGGTCATGAGTAATGTGTGAAGCCAGGCAGCCTGCCCCGCAACATAGCAACAAGTAACACGACCATTAAAGCCTACAGCATGCCTGCATTTTCCCTGTGAGTATGGAAAGGCTTAAAAGCCCTTTCATGAAATCATTTTATCCTCAGCAGTTACTTACAAAGGTGCCGTTTCACAGCTTCACTGCTGACAGGTAAATGGCCAATATAAAAAGCCACAAAACAACTCTGAAAATATCCATCCAATAGACTGATTCAGGAGGGCTCATTATTACTGCCAGAAAGCATTTTATGCAGCAGATCAACAGTAAAACCTGTCATATACTACAGCAGGATGACTGTTCGTTTAATCACTTTACAGTAATAAACAAGGAATATAACCATGACAGTTAATTCATTCTAGAAAAGTCTGTACTTGTGTTAATGTAAATCATCATTATCACAAAACACAGGCCCACCTTCTCAGGCTGGGTGAAGGTACCGGCATTGCAGGGGGTGCGTGGGTCCCACAGCCTTACAGACCGGTCCCAGCTGCCTGTTACCATGACGTTGACTTCGGGACAGTACTCAACACAACGGATGGGTGCATCATGTGTTCCCACAACCGTATCTGTTGAAAGTAAGGGAAGTGTTGTATGGCTCCTTTATACTACAGATACAAGGACAACCAGCTGTGTGCAACATATGCAACTGCAAATTAATACTGTAGGTAATCATAAGCCTATCCCATAGTTACAAACAACAGAGAATGGGTAGTAATTGCATTACTGTACTGTGCATGTGTGCTATTCCCAGTAAAGCCACACTTAGGCTACTGCTGAGCAGTGGCAAGCATACCTTGGTCTGTATTTAAATCATGGGTTTTCAGTTGCATGTCCAGACCCCCACTCCAAGAATGGGTGGGATCCTGGAAGGGGACATATTCAGAGTTCAAACTCTCAGAAATCAGGAGTTACAGTGTGGTATAAAGAGAAACACGTGCGAGTTCATTCATTTCTCTTACATAAAAAGCACAATCCAGCACGGGGGCCAAGTGCTGGTACTTTATTCTCATGGAGTTCCCGCCGACATCGTAGAGGCGGACAGTGGAGTCCCAGGAGGACACCAGTAAGAACTGGGCTGTGCTGGGACTGAACTTCACCGCCGAGATGCTATCTTCCGGGCCCTGATTCAGCTTGAACTCATTCGACCCAGTCATCTGTAGACAGAAATGGGTACCGATGAATGTGTGGATCCCACCCATATAACACAATAACAACGTTTTATTGTACGCGGCGGTCATATTCCCAAAATAACAACGATAAAGTAGCTGTATATTAATCCTATGACATCCTCGCACAAATCGTTGCTGAGATCATGCGGACCCAATTAACATGATAATCGCAACAGCTTGCTGCCAAAACACTAGCGACCTTGTATTTTTTTACTAGCGTACATCGCATATTTTTGTATTTGGCCGCCTCACTTAGAATTGCTAATTGGCTAACTCTAGCTAGCATCTTCACCCGCCAACAGAATCAATAGCATTTCCGTTAAATACACAACTGAGAGATTCATTTCAATCATTTAAATAATTGTTTGGTTGGACAATAAAAACCAGTAACGCACTTTCACATGCAGTGGGCACGGAAATGTTAGGCCTTCTTTTGTCGCTTCGTGCCGCTTCCAATGCGTAGCTAGCCGCACCTTGTTAGCATAGAGAGTTTTGGCTGGATACATACTCACCTCTATTCGTTGAGTGTTACTATCTTGTAACACGTTTTTATTCTGGAAAAAAAAATAAAGTATATCTCTCGAAAAGCGACCTTCAGGGAAAAAAGTAGCTAGTAAACAGCAATCGAGTCTCTGGTGCTGTCTTCGCTAGCGAACGTGTAGGGAAAAAACACGGTTTGTCATTGGCAGACTCGAAATCCGGACGTTCCCGCCTTGATTTTGATTGGCTGTTTGATCACTTCCGGTTCCTTTTGAGCTCTTCCGTTGCCACTGTGTATGTCATGTGCTCAGTATTTTCACGCACAAAGCTGAATCCCGTGTAGATAAGGAATATGAAACTGGAGTATGAGCGCACATTAACGTCAGATACCTGTAGGGTATGTATGCTCCTGGGCCTTGAGGAGCATAGTCTACTCTATTTTTGTTGCATGCGTCTTAGATAGGTAGATAGGTGCTTTTTGGTGACAATAGTACAGATAGAATTAGAGCCAATGGCAGGTCACGTTCTGAAAATGTTAGATTGAATGTAGGCTACTTTTGGTACCATAATCCGTTTTTTAATTTTTATTCCAACAAATCTTTCAAGCTGATTATATGCTTATTGTAAATTTGAACAGAATTGATTGATATCGAGGAATGTTGCTGGGACTTTCAATGATTTTGGTCCTTCGGGCAGTTCTGAAATTCGACCTAGCATATCTTGAGCT
The DNA here is from genome assembly GCA_011763525.2 of Mormyrus iriodes. Taxonomy (NCBI): domain Eukaryota; kingdom Metazoa; phylum Chordata; class Actinopteri; order Osteoglossiformes; family Mormyridae; genus Mormyrus; species Mormyrus iriodes. Next base: position 12,576,606 of record JAAGVU020000041.1, on the reverse strand, counting down.
GGCTTCAGTTTGAGTGTAATCGATTAAACGAGGCATAATTAGACGTTGCTTCAAATTATGTATCTAGTAATTTTAGTTGCTGTACAGCAGTAGCTAAATACGGTCGTCGTGTCGTAGTTTTAAAATATTTATAATCTGTAATGTTTATTTACTTCTGACATGTAACGTAATATTTGAATTCACAATGATGTACATGGTGATGAAAGAGAAATAACTTATGCCATGAACCATAAGATTTTTACATTTTGATGTTAAAATCTTACCATCTTTCTACATAATAATTTCCAGGCTTATACGTAATGGCACACCACTTTTCTGTCAGGCTACATACTCGTTTCGCAACAAACAAACTATCCGATTGTCTTGTAATTAATAAATTGCCTGCCGTACGTCGCTGAATACTCATAATATATTGCAGTGGAAGAATCGAATGCACCATGAAACAGGCAAAAATACAGAACCAATATTTGTAGAATGTAATATTGAAATGCCACAGTCCAAACCTCTGGAGTGTCTTATCTTTTCGTTCACTCTTGTGCCAAGAATATCCTGCAAATCTGCGAATTTATTAACATTAAAGCAAGAACACAATATATCAATAATATTTCATCATCTAACCGCCTTTTAACGAATTTGCTGGATATTTTTACCAGTCGGCAAGATCAAAATGTGACATTTGTGGATTTCTGCTCCATGCCCAGAAAAAACGAATAGAATTATTTTGCCTTTTATTGTGGCGGCCCTCTGTTACAGCACTACATTTTTTGCGATAACATGTATATCAGTTAACCACAGGAAAAGCACTAAATAAAAAAGTACAAAATAGCATACACATGGTGTATTTAATAGGCTACAATCAGAGAAATACTCGTATTTAAACATGTATGCAGGTTATTATACGAAATGTAAAACATCTGTGTCAAATAAATGTTTATAAATAGACAGATACATGTTTTATGTATTTATGTATTGTGTTATGGAGTATGCAATTCAGTATTCAATCTTGTTATAAAGATTGTAAAGCGGTAAAGTGGGTAAGTTATTGCCAGAATAATACAAAGGTGTCGGGAAAGCAATGGACCTTGGCACTGGAATCCTGAGTAAGGAGTTTTCTCTAAAAACAAGTGGCATCCCAACCAGAGTCTGTGTGGAAGCGTGCGCCAGGTTGGCTGCTTCCAGTTCTGCCGAGAGCTGCCTTTTCCATTTGTTCCTGCGGTTTTGGAACCACGTCTTGACCTGAGTCTCTGTGAGCTGTAAGCTAGAGGCGAGGCAGGCCCGCTCGGAGCTGCTCAGATAGCGCTTCATGTCGAAGGTGGACTCCAGCTGGTACACCTGACTCCGCGAGAACACCGTGCGGGTCTTCTTCTTGGCGGAGTTACTATGTTTGTCTTCGGCGTCTCTTTTCCTTACGTCAGAGACAGGTGACAACTGGTTACATGGTCTCTGTTTCTCCTCTTTGTAATCCTGTAATACACCCTTTGATAAATTCTTCCCCGTTCCTATTCCACCTGGAACCGATGCAATTCTTTTTGATGCGTCTACGAAAAAGACAGTGACTGGAGTGATGTACAAATATCAAAAGTATTAAAATAATCTTGCTAACATCATCTTATTATTAGCAAATTATTTACAGGTTTCCTTTGGTCGGCTATTTTACAGTAATTTTCACGTTAAATATATTATTCTCTCGATCAATATATAATTACACATCATGAGCTTTAAAAACAACAAACTTTTAAAATGGTTTGTGTGGCGCAACAGTGTAAAGCGAATGAATTATTTCATTTAAACATTATTCTATATTTTAATGAGGACTTCATTAGGTTTGAACTTTGGCCACTTGATCGACTGTCGAAAAGCTATGAGTGCCCCATTAAATAAACAATTGCACACAATTAATATTTAACAAACTGTAATTAAATCAGGTCACATTTTACAACAATTCGGGGGAAAGCATTTCATTATAAAGCCAATTTAATATATTTGACCACGTCGCTTAAATGGCTTTGAGAGAATAACTTATTCTTTACAACTATCTCTATATGTTCGAAAGTGTAAATAATAATAATAATAATATTAATAATAATAATACGAACTGCAAAACTTACTCAAACAAGAAAAGTTAAGAGCCTGCTGTCGACCTTCAGAATGTTGGTCTCCGGCCTCGGCACAGTAACAATCCACAGGCTCTTCTCTTCCACCGCACTCCTCAGAAGATACGGATAGCGCGCGACTCCTGTACAGCCCTTCCTTGGAATTCTCTGGTCTCGCGCCTTCAGATGTGGTGCCCAGAATGGACTGAATAGTGAAGCTGGAGACTGGGACCGGTGAGCATTTGCTACCATTGTCTTCTGTGTTACTCATGCTGGATTCATAACACTGGGGGAATCAGAAGCCTTTATGTGTATACAAAAGGAACGAAAACATAAGCCCGTGTTCAATATATTTGGAGAGATTAAAAAGAATGTCGGGAGTTTTTTTTCTTGAACGCACACTGTCTAATACGTATTTCTACCTACTACCATCCGCTGTCGACTAGAGGCAGTGTTGTGGCGTTGTTTCATTTTGCATGTTGGTAAGCTTCTCATGGGCCAATCACAGGCGTAAACTATGCCCCGGAAATTTCAAAACGCCTGTCTTCTTGTACGGAGTAATGCAGGGACCGAGAGACATCCACGGGTAAAAAATGCCGGTTTTACTAATTGTGTTTTGTAGTCCAAATATGTATTTTACTGCATAAACACAGTTGTGTCTCACAGAGTTTGTTTCATTTGCGTTTCGTCAATGACAAAGACCCATCGCTTTTAGAGATACTAACTTTAATGTTTAAATTAAAATGGTGCGAATGAAAAACGTACACGTGAAATCTAAGGTACAGAAGAAAAACTGAATTTTATTATGTTTTCCCCCAATTTTTTCCCCACTCAGATACTTGTTTTTATTAATCGACCGAACGATGTTTTGACATTATATACAACTAAACAGTATATAAGACTTTGTATGGGTGCCAATTATCAGCTCTGATGCTTATGTATAGACGGCATTTCATTGTGCTGTTTGGACATTTGCAATCTAATAGCATTCGTATTATCAGCGCTACTTGTTGGATTCGACGTCCAGGATATTTCAGGAGTGCATAAAAAGAAAATGAAATGCATCACTATCCAGGTACGTTTGTCAACACCGAAGTTCTCAGGAGGTAATGGCGTTAATAGACGGTTTCACACAGTTTATCCTAATTCATATTAGCCTTCTGAGACTTCATTGTAGCACTAAAATTGTACACGCTTTTATAAGAGTATAAGAGTTTTCTGTCACATCTGAAGGCCTAACAGAGCATGAAAGGATTGTCTTATTTATTTAAGGAAAATAATATTTTAAAAATGTATAGTGAGCAGTGCAGTTGGCACGCGAATGCAGAACTATGGATAATTCACTTAAAAGTAGACCGCATTTTTTTTTTGCTAATATCTTGCTTCTCAGAGCCAGTCAAGTTCATTTTGCGATTCGATGGCAAATTGTCAGCAGAACAGAAAAATCGTTTCTTATTTGAGAGACTGAGATTTCCAATGTGGGCAAAAAACGTGACGTATGACTACTGTAATATTTTGACGTAGGTTACCTGATGAGCTATGAGTTATTAATAGAGAATACCATTTTTAACCATATTTGAAATTTCAGTTTTCCACAATTGTTCATGCTAGGTGCGGGGTATTCTAAGAGTCACATTGTTAATTATTTTGTTAATATCCGTATAGATCCAAATTACACCTATATTTATAAAATTGTCTTCATAGATATTTGCTACAGATATGCACAAAATCTATCAGCATTTTCAGTATAATGTTTTGTTTTTAGCAAAATCTATTATTTGCTGACGGTGACGATGAGAGTTCTTTTCATGGGCCTATGGTATTGTCGTTAAAACCGTCGATAGATAGACACGGATAGATAAACACATACGAATATTCTACATCAGAAAACCATTCACTTCTATATTCCAGTAATTCAAGACCACCTTAAAATTATTACAACCAATGGAAGATTTCAATTAATTAATAAGCGTAGGCTATATATGACGTCAAAGAACTATGGTGGAACTAGCACAATACTACGTCCTCTATAAAACAGAAAAGTAATATGATAGTCAATCCATGTAGTAAAATTCTTATGAATACAAGAACATTATTATCTTGTAGTAAATTACCATGATCCGTTTTTTAATTGAAAAGTTCAATAGTTTCGAAATATTTTGAATCTGATGTATATCTGTCAGAGATCCAGATAGAACAGCACGCTAACGAAGCCTGCATTTGAAAGCAAAAGTTAAATTAAGAAACGGTGGGAATGAATGACATTGTTTTTCTGCATCTCCACTGTGTCCAATTAAAAATTAATCGGATAATTAATTCGGTAATATGCCTTCTCTCACGTGCTGGCAGGCAGTTAATTGATCGACTAATTGATCAGTGTTGGAGGGCTCCACTCCTAACCATGTCTGGGGGGGAGGGGGGGCAGGTGCGGCTCGCTTTCGTTGTTCTACTACATTAACCTTATTACGGTTTCCGCGGAACCCAGACACATAATAAATGGTCAGCTTTAATCATAATGTCAAGTCTTTAATCCGCAATGTCACCGATTTAAGGCGGGATGGCGACTTTAGCCTTTTCCTCAAACCTCTGGTGCACTTTCTGGCATGTCCCAAATTCCAACAATTTTGCTGAGAACCCAAATTTATAGTAAAAATATTACTAAGAATATGTGTGTGTGTGTGTGTGTGTGTGTGTGTGTGTATATATATATATATATATATATATACACACACACGCGCGCGCAAAGCCTTCCCCTGGCACGGGAGAACGGTTTTCTCTCTGAAAGACAGATGAAGTCATGAAAAGCCTCGATCTGGAAATCAAGTTTCGATAAATATTAAACATAGACCCTTTACGTCCGTGTATTATGATGTATGAGGCGTCTAAACTTAAAAATAAGGAAATTACGAGAGAAAATGATCCCAATAAATTTTCTAAGTATGAACGTTGATTATGTTTCGATTTTCATTCAGGGGATTTGAGTCCGCTCTTTTCTCTGGTTCAAATGACATCGCTGAGAGGGGGTTGAGGTTCGGGCGGGGGCGGGGTTCGTTCCCTTTTTAACCCTGAAGGTACACAATTTACAGTTTATGTAATCTGTGGTTGGAAATGAATTGGGTAATTTATTGGAAACAGAAAGCTATACAGATTGAATCAGCCTAGCCTATCCAAGGGCTTCTATCCATCACGTTCCAATTAACAACTAAACCACTGAGCTTTAATGGGTTTCCAATCTACTGCCCTTATAGACTCATCAATTCCTGTGGGAGAGACGAGGGAAATCGACCGCCCTTTGGCGTCGCGGTGTCATTCATTTCTGCAACTGTATGTCAAATTAAAAAAACAATTAAAATTTAAACTGTTTCAATCAGAGAATGCCCCACAACTTATGTTTCACTTAATAGAAGTTTGATGAAAATCTGATGGTTTAATTCAGTCACTGGCGAACTTTTATTTCCGAAAACATCGCAAATTTCTCACCTTGAGCTATTTGAATTGGTAAGCTAAATAATTTATGTTTAAATCGACAGCGTTCTAAGCTCATATAAAGTCAAGCAAACTTATTTAAAGCTTTATATAAATGGATTTGAATGTTGCGCATCAGTATTGGCATAAATTACGCACTGTGGGAAACACACTATTACCTTATGTACGCGGTAAACTACAATAACTGCCAATGTGACAGCGGTCTCTGCGTTGCTCTTACCAACGGAAGTAATGTAGCCCATGCAGATGCACATAAGAGACCTTAAGCAGGCCTACTTTTAAATTTCTCAGTGTATGATTGTATATGTGTGTGGTTTCTGACAAAGAGATTTGCCAGTATTGGCGACATGGCGGTAACTGAGTTAAAACTAAATTATTGATGCTGTCGCCCACTTGAGAATCGGGCAGGTAATCTAATTTAATGATGGGGTCTATTTACAACTATGAACTTGCCTTTCAAGTTCTTGGCTTTGTCATCCATTCCAGTCCTCCGAATACTTTGATAGAAAAACGTGGGATTACAGAAAATACTGAAAACTTATTATTACGACGTATGCGAACACATCAAGGTCACGATCGCTGCTGAAACTTGCACAGTGGCTTTCATGTGAAACAATGTTTCCCCACCGTTTTTCGATCAATACTAACTGAAGCATAATGTTGTAACAATCTATTGATGCGCTTTAATGGGGCTGCGTTGATCATGCCTGGTATAATATCTCAATACATTAAATTATTATCACGACATCAGTTGAATGAGTTCTGTTATTCAGATTCTGTATAGCAGGTTACAGTCTTTCCTCCTTCTTCGAGTTCGTACACACTGTGATTTCGTGTACTTCGTCTAAATGTGTGAAAATATAAATAAATTATATGTATTACAGTTATGATTATCTCTGTTATCCTTATACTTACCATTTATTTATCTATTATACAGTGATGAAAAACGGCTTACATCTAGCCTGTCTCAATTCTGAATTCAGGTCGCTAGTCAAGGCAATGGCTATATAATAATTTCTACAATAGTTGTCGATATGTTTTATTAGCCTATATAGGCCTATTACACATTTCTTTTAAAGCGCATCATTCAAAAGTCAAAATAAATTATATGAAACTCCGGTATTTAAAAACAAAGTTACACCGTGATGTTACTTACCAATACTACCCTCGCCAAACTGGAGTAATTTTAGAAACTATATTTTTAGAAATATTTTTCAAGGCTCTGTTTTACGTTGAGTGAATTTCGTGATCTATATTTTAAATTAATGTGAAAGAACTGTCATTGTAACCTTATATATTAAAATAGTATATTTTATCTTCATTAAATCGTAACTTAATGTTAATAGATGTGCTATTCTTGGCCTTTTATATTATATAGGCATTTTGAATACGTGGGACTTGGTGTGGTGTGCATATTAAACATTCATGTTTACCAGAAACTTCATGCAAGGGTCGAGAGACCTTGAGCGAATGCTTGTATTTTTTGATTCTAAATTCTGAACCAGGCCCCGTCTTTGCGACGAATCCGTAGTCAAGTTTTAATTCTACAGCTAATGAAAACGAATAATTAACACCACAATGACGTGCTTTATTAATACCGGGTACATAACTGAATGCAAATTGGGCTTTACTGCTTTATATTTTTAACTGAGGTACCTCCTTACACTGTATCTCGTACGAGCCGAGCTTTGTACATACATGTAGTTTACAGTACACTGTTTAAATGAGTCTATAGAATCATGTCAATATTATATTAAAATCGTGGAACAAGTTTTTTAAAAGAGCGATTTGCCTTTTGCAGTGCGTGGCTACTGTGATTAGCTTTGAGTATTTTTTATAAAATCCGTGTAGGTAACCGTAATAAATTTTTTTTTAATCGCGATGGATACAAAATATATTAAGCGCGATAAACCATTCTGAAGATTAATTACTCCGTACAGTCTGGCAATAAATGATAACGCAGAATCGAAATGCCGGTGGTGTTTACGGACAGATAGCTGGCTTTAAAAACAATTCAGCTTTGGTCATATTTGAATTGTTCGCAACCTGAGTCGAGGTGATAGACACAGTTTTAGTCCGAGATTACTACGTAAATCACCAACAGAATATTATAGGCTTACGTTACCAAACGTCTTAAGAAGCGCACGCATAACGAAGGATTAACTGACACAGCAACAAGTAACATTCCCATATGTTCTATTATTATTATTATTATTTTTTAAATTATTATTATCGCCGTTTTTGCTAGCAAACTATATAACGTCTGTAATTAGGTCTACAGTTTTAGAAAGAGATTATAACACTTTTTAAATGAGTCCATTCTGCTTTCATATATTAAATCTGAGTGTCGTAATACTGCTTTTTAAAAGGCGGGAAAGCTTTCATGTGTCTAGATATATCACCGTGAAAGAAACAGGCGGCTGTCTTTTTATAAACCTATCATCCTACATAAGACAAAGCGTCGGCTACAGAATTAACAAGCATAAACGGAGTATGGAATGTTGCCAGTTTATTTCACAACTTAATTCAGCAGTACACTATCAAAATGTCCTGGCATTGACAACGGGAGGTCAATTAAAACTGCCTTCCCTTGTCTTGCTATATATACGGATAACCTAGCGTCAGTATTAAACCACAAATGAAATACAAGATATTTCCTGACTGAATTCAAGTAAATTCCAAATGACTGAGTACATCAAACCCAAAATATGTACAGCTTATACAGTGGGTGAAAGGGGAAAAAAATTGATTGTCTCCTGTTATAAAGCGCTTCAAATATAAAAACAAATACGTTTATTTTGGGTCTCTCCTTTTGTTTCTATATTTCTGATTAGTCTTAATATGTACAGTAGAATACTTTAAAAGTCGGAATCACGAGAAGAGCTAGAGGATTCACCGTTCCTTGTCGAGTGCTGTGCATGACCTCAACATACCAAATATTGCACACATATTGGAATGGCACCGATAACAATTCCCTTTACAAAACAAATTCATGCAGTCATAAAACACCAAACAGATTTTACACAGTCTGTATTTTTGTTTTATATAAAAACGCATTTTAACGTACATGTTTTATTTATCCACACTACCCCCCCAACCCACCCCCCCCCCGAAAAGGAAAACCGATGTAAATCCGGCGGCGGTAAACCCCTTCCTGAATGCGTCACTTTAATTAAAGAACGTTTCCGATAGCTGAAGGCTCTACATCAGTTCTTATACTCTATAAATTGCATCGTAAAATTTCACTCACTTAGGCTACTAAACGAAATAAAATACTCAACGGCAGTAGGTGATATCGCACACCATGACAGCAGTACGTCCAATGATAATAACAACGATATATAAAATAATGACATTTTTTGTGACCATTAAATCTGCAGTGATTTTTTTTTTCACACGTCAAATAAATACAGGCTGCAATGTCGACGCCGTTTCCCCTATTAAAAATGTAAGCATTTTATATAGCCTATATAAAAATAATTTCGAATATCGTTATATAAATAAATTTAAAATCACACTTTGTTGGTGTAAAAGCAGGAGTTCTCACACCGGTCGGAGCAGCGGTACGGAGGTAACTATAGGGTGCGAATAGTAGACGGGGTGGGGGAATGTGAGGAGGGACTGGCTCGCTGGAACGCTGCCCGCTGCGCTCCCCGTTTCGGAGGCCGAGTTCTCGTGGTATAAAATAGGCACGCGCACAATCCTCTGCGCCGCTGCGTGGCTCAGGTTGGCAGCCTCCAGTTCAGCGGCCAGCTGCCTCTTCCATTTATTTCTTCTGTTCTGGAACCAGATCTTTACTTGAGTCTCTGTGAGGTGTAAGGATGCCGCTAATCCAGCCCTCTCCGAGCTGCTTAGATAGCGCTTCATGTCAAACGTGGACTCCAGCTGGAACACCTGACTCCTGGAAAAGACCGTGCGCGTTTTCTTTTTCCGACACGGTTTCTTATCCGGACTGTCATCCCTGTTCTTCCAGTCGTCTGTGCCGTCGTCTTTCTTTGGTTCCTCCAGATCGCTCTCCTCCAGCACGATTTCGTCCGCGCTTTTGCTGCCGTCGTCTTCTTTGGAGTCTGGGTCGGATTTGAGCACTAGATCCGGCGAATCTCGATCGGTACCCGAGGCTGGAGAGGATTCCCTCACGCTCGCTTTTTCGTTAACTAGATTTGAAAAGAATGAGGGAACGGGAAAGTTGTCGATAAGCATGGTAAACAACATAAGATAATCGAAGAACAATACAAAATAATACATAAATCATTTTAATATAAAGCAGCAGAAATTTTCCCTGTGTCTGATTAATTTAAGGATTCGGTCATAGCACGATTGAATAAATGATAAGTTTCTGTGTCATTTAGCAACAGTAATTCCAAAATGTTTGAGCAGCCCTACACTTATAGATCGATATTCTGAAAACGATAATAAAAGTTATTTCTTAAATGCGATTAATAATAACAATGCTTATTTTGTCACCCAGCCCGATAAATGTAGTAGGCTAATGTACTTTTAATTCGCTTTTCAATGCAGCAAATTAGGTATGCCAGACGCAATTTAATGAATGTGCTCGTATGATTAAAAAAAACGAACGAGAAAATTTCACCTTCTGTCCTGTGTAGATGTCCAGAAGAACTGAGGGAGTAGGGGTACCACCATGCCGACGCCCGCTCCAGATAGTGGGCCGGTAGCGCGAACCTCTGCGTGGGTATCTCAAAACGAGGAAAGCTCAGATCTCCGACCTTAGAGAATGAGAAGCCGCCGTCCAAAACACTCTTGGACGCAGCCAGCAGGGGTCTGGGTTTGCTGGATTTACTGTCACAGTTCAGCAGATTCTTAATGGAGAAGGGCGAGTCTTTAGCAGGAGCACAGGTTTCTTGCGCTGTCTCTGGCATCGCGACTAAACGTCCGGAGGTCTCAAACCACTAAACAGAAGGGATAGAAATCGTGGCTAAGAAAAAAAATGTAAAAAGAAATTGCTTTTAACTTCGCTTCCTTCAACGACTGCCGTATTAAGAGTCGATTGTTCTGTTAATTAACGAGACGCCCGGAACGGTAAACTGAAACCCTTAAAAAGTAGCATCGGTCGGTATCCAGGTCTTATGCAGATCCGCGGTAGAAATCGTGTGGCGCGCCAGCGGAGTGCCAGATGCAAATGACAGAGTAAAATGTCACCGATATTAGACGCGAGGAGTGCAGGGCTACTGTTCGCCTACAATGGCAAATGGGATTAAGAGGCGGTGGAAGATAGAGGGGACAGGCTTGAAAGCAAGTCCACCCTCCCTTGACTGCCTGCCTTGAGTGTAAGCGCTCGCCTGTTATTGGTCTTATATAGTCCAATTAGACAGCAAATAAGAGAAGGGGTATTATTGCAAATCACCATGGGGTATGTCTCGGCAGTCCAAGTGGAGCAAGCGAATGACAAACGTCGGACTTTTTGTTAAGTGTATCAAATTTAGTTTCGTCGGTTTTCTTTGAAGTGAGATGTTTTTGTATTGATTTGTATGGGACGAGTTTTTTTTTCAGAATTTGGCTACACTAGCACAATAAGTCACATTACGTTACACATAAATAAACAAGTTTTGTGAATTGGTTAAGGAATAATCGCTCCTTTTGCCAAAACAAACCTGATTTGTCATCACAAACAAATAAATAATTAACATTGCTAAATAAACAACCATAGCAAAAAGGGAAAACGTCCGAATGTCTAAGTGGTGACAGACAGCGATGGTAAACGCTTTGGGCATGTCCGCCCTGGAAGGGAACGTGGGAAACTAAACGTGTTCCTGGATCATTAAAAGGCGTGTATTCCCTGCTTTTTCGATCCGTTTATACGTTTGTTTTGACGAATGTATTTTTAGCTAATTAAAATCGATGGAATTATACCAAAAGTAAGTCGGCCTTTCAAAGATAACCTTGTTCATTACATTATTAGGTTAATGTTGTTGTTGTGGATAATAATGTTTTTATTTGTTTAAATACATGACAATTTCCGTAAAATAAAATGACCGTCTCCTAGCTTCCTCTGTGCCACGTCGTCTACTGCGAGTTTACCTGTATAAACTTTTAATAGGCCAAGTCTGAAAAATGTTCCAATGAACATAGGCCTACATATGGAGAAAACAAACAACTGCTTTGGGCATAAAAAATAAATAAATAGTAATAATACCTGTACTATTCTAAATGATTACAGGCCTGTAGATACCGTATTAATTAAAATAATTTCTCGTTACAAGTTTCTGCATCGTTTTTTTGACAGACTTGTTATTTTAGCTTTGTCGCTCTCTCTGTTTCACGAATTTCATAAAGTTCAACTCTGGATCACAAGCAATAGTGACTCACAGCGTCGGTTTCGTTTGCCTTGCTTCCACGTTTTTTTTTAACAAATAAAAAATACATAAATGTGCACGTAATGGCAAATCAGCGCTTTTAGCAGTGAGTTAACTAATAGCTGCTCCCACTTCTGCCCGTCTCACAATTGTCGCCTCTTCGTATGCCTTCCTGACGCGTGTTCTATTAAAATCCTCTCCATTATCCAGCCCACACAATGAATTTTGAAATGCTCAATATCGTATTAGATGTGATTGGTAGCTTTAGTATTTAGTGATTAATAGACTGGGAGCCGAAAAAAAAAGAGGCTGAGTCTTGGAGAATAAATGTAAATAGCGTCCCCTATCGGCAAATAATGGAAGCTCATGTTAAGATAATACAGATACGATTTCATCTTTTTGAAGATATCTGACATTTACCCTGGCCGAGTTGATTATTTTGACAAATCAGACACAGAATCTGAGAAGTTATTTATCCATTCTCCGGTCTGTACTCACGTAAAGAGATTAGGCCTAATAGCCCCATACTGGTAAAATAAACACGTTTTCGCGCTTTAGCTAAGAACAGGTGTTTCGCTGCTTCCTCGGTAGGTGTAAGATGTGAGAGATTTAGATCAAGCTACTCTGTGTCTGTTTTTCTTTTGGTACAATATGAACCGTAAATTGTATTATTGTAAAATCTCTTGATTCCTTGTTCCTTGATTAACAATAAGAATAACATTTTTATTCGAAGAAATTATTATTTATTATAAATCGTTAAAACGAAACAATAATATGTTTTATCATTTCCAGAGGCATCCTTGTGAAATGGATCATGTATTTAATAAATCATCAGAGTGTTACTGAAATTTCTTTTTAATGTTTTGTTAAAATCGTGTGAAGTACCGCCATCTGGTGTTTACCAAATGAAAAGCATTGGTGATTATTATTACTGCCAGTTAGCAGAAGTCATTGTCTAGAGAATCGTTTGTCAGAGCAGTAACTATATTTGGCCATTTTAACGTCCCAGAATACAAACAGGTGGACTAGAAGTAGCAAGGAAGGAACGATAAGATGTCAAAATGGCAAAAAATATTTTAAAAATGCGTAAAACAAAGAATAGATACACCTCCATTAAATAATAATAATCGTTAACTGAGGTATACACTAAACAGGACAATACCATTCAGTAATACGAATAATAAGGAAAAGTTTCTAGTGTGTCTTCAGTTATTGTGAAAATTAGACGTAATTCGATACGTAAGACGATAATCGTTTAATACCAGTGTTTCTCAGATACTGAGGGCCGTAACCTTCAGATAAGCTACTAATCCGACACGAAGCCACGCTTGGAAGAAAGCGCTATAAGCCTATTTGATAATGAGATTAACACATTTACTGCATGTTTGACCTATTAAATGCTGTTTATCCGCATTTGTGAGATTATATAATTATAACTTGCGATTATAATTAAAAAATACTAAAAAGGCTTCACCTAACTGCCGTTTACAAACAGCAAAGCTATTCCCGTAGCAGCTCAATATAAAACACACCCTGTATTATTTTCTTTGGGATTTTGCTTTTTAGACAGGTACGATTCAGTGACTAGAATGATGTCAGTAAAGCAACAAAATGACACACGCATCAATTTCAATACCAGTCAGAACAATAAGCATAGCGGCATACAGGCATTTTCATCGTAACTGTTTTACTTTCGTTTCAAATACAAATTCTTTCAACACACGCTATGCTTCTGATTCAAAACCATTTTTAACAAAAAAAACCTTCAGTATTCTTTATGTTATTTTATTAAATAATATAGGTTTAAATCTATTTTAGTTTGTCTTCGGCACAGCACAAGAAGATGTAATATGTTATTATATTACTTTTTTTTCCCCAAATCCACGTTATTGATTATTTTACAGGGAAAATGACAAATGGCACCAGGGAAAGACGCGGTCAGCAAGTTCTATTAAAGAAATGATAGTATTGCTCATGGCCTGTTAAAGGTTCAGTTTAGATACTGCATAGGTCTCCATCCATCACCATATAATGACCAGAATGATGAAAAATCTGCGCCTTTCCAGACCAGCCTCACACCTTAACTTTTATTTGCGATCGCTCAGAATAGTGGAGATGGATTTTGTTTTGATATCCAGTTACGGGTTTTTTTCCCCCCCACTAGCTTTCAAAATTATACCGAAATGGCAAAAGTAACTTTAAATGAATAAAAATGAGGAACTGAGGGTGGTGTTTGGGTGGAGTGGGTTGCGGTGGTTGCTCTGCATGATAACAGATATAGAAAAGCAAAACGGCATTTTCTCCTGAAGAGAGAACGCAGTTTGTGCGCATAAGTTACCGTAAGTTAATGGAATTACCGAATGTGGCGTTTTTGGTTTGTTTTCCTGCAGCAAAGCATGATGGGACGGGGGTGGAATCCGACTTTTCGTTTAAGTAAGTGTAGGGGAGTTACATGGGTGATCCTGACTGTATTGAACACCCACAGAGTGCAGGGGCCCGAGGAGGGCCTGCATCTGAGGACCGAAATGTCACTGGTACATATCCAAAACCTGACCTTGCTGCTGTACACCTGTGCCAGTTAGGTCACATGACTTCCTCTAAAATATTCAACTACATAAAAATGGGAATTAAGATACGTAATTTGTTTGTAAAACAAATGGCAGCTACTGAGGCTAAGTCACTGAAGATTTAATAATAACGAGTGCTGGAATTGTTAATTCATGAAGCACAGACACGCCTGCATTATCCACCTCTTGTACGTGTGTGTGTGTGAGGTATGTATATATTACATTGTGGGGACCACACAATGTCATGAAAACCTGTTATTTTCACATTGTGTGGATCATTTTTTCAGACCCCTCAAGGGGAAACTCAGTTTTCTAAAAATCTATGACTGCAATAAAAAAAACTAAAAATGCCAAAAGTCTTGTATTTTGTTTGCTTACTTATGGCTCAGGTTAGGGCTGGCTATGGGTTAAGGTTGTCATTGCTGGGATTACAGTTTTGACCATAGAAATGAATGGACGGTCCCCACAAAGATATGAATACAAACGCGTGTGTGTGTGTGTGTGTGTGTGTGTGTGTGTGTGTGTGTGTGTGTGTGTACACATGTGCTAAAGGCTCCCACCTGTCTCCACACATCATTACCTGCTCTTTGGACCAAAGAAGGTCCTTCAGGGTGTTGGGGCACATCACAGATGCTGGCTAATTTACAAACAGTCAGCTGTGCATAAGGGAGATCGAGAGCGTTGTGGGGACGTTTTCTGTCATGTCAGAAATCTTTAAAAGAAATATTTTCCCCTGAAAAAGCACCGAGCTTCTA
The DNA here is from genome assembly GCA_011763525.2 of Mormyrus iriodes. Classification (NCBI taxonomy): domain Eukaryota; kingdom Metazoa; phylum Chordata; class Actinopteri; order Osteoglossiformes; family Mormyridae; genus Mormyrus; species Mormyrus iriodes. The sequence continues at coordinate 12,561,391 of JAAGVU020000041.1, read as the reverse complement.
GTTTGTGTACTAACATAGAACTTAATACATTCTCTACTTGTGTGTGTGAGAGTGTGTGTGATACATATCCTGCCATAATGAAAAAGATTCTGGTTCCAGAAGACAGATGAATCCATAAACACACATAATTGAGAATCAAAGACCGATAAATTTTAAACTGCTATTCATTTTCCCTGTTTTTCTGCTTTGGATGGTGATCTATGTCACAAGGGCAGCTGGAAAATGGAAGAGATTAGGGGGAAAAATTATAGCAATAAATTTTCTAAACATACACCTTGATTATGCTTCGATCCCCCCCCCCTTTTTTGCAGACGGCAAAGGCCATGGAATGGCTCTGTGAAATAAGTTCCCCCTTCAGCCCCAGGGGGCTTTTCTGCCTGAAGGTGTGATTTCCCCCATCCCTAAATGGAAGGACTGAACTGTGTCATTTATAGCAAACTCGCTTACACTCAGTCCCACATTTAAATACACCATCACACCACTGGCAATCAGTCAGTTCCTAGTTAACAGCCTGATACACATAAACCTAATGGATTCCTCCTGTTTAATGCATTGGTTTATCCGCTCCTGGGGGATGAATCGGGAATATCTGCTGCTCTCACATCTGTGAGGGTGCTCAATCCTTTCTTTTCCTTTTATTTTTTATTTTAGTTTAGAAAACAGGCGGGCCTCTGAGGATTCCGAGCCGCAGGAATCAGAGGTTTGTTCCTCATTTGACGTGGAATGGGCTTTCAGCCATCTGCAGTGGGAGTGTTAAATGAGACGAATTTTATTGCAGCGAGGGGCTAAAAAGACATACATGAGGACCAGACAGGGGTGGGTCTGTCCAGTGTAGTGTCTATTTGTGGCCAATAGGGGGCCCCCAAACCTCAACCCCCCCCAACCACACACACACAAATGCATGGTTTGAATTGTGGTATACACTGCTGTAGGGTCCAGAAGATGTATCCAATTGATTGTGGAGCAACAAAACAACTGAGGGACACCGTGGGAGCTAAATGTGAAATCTGATGCTCCCAGTATGATGAGCAGACCCTCTGGAATGGTGTTACATCCTCTCATGCATTAAAGAAGTGTTACACATTATTGCCTTGGTTTAGGGAACATATGTTTTATGCTTCCAACGTTTTCCAACCAACCTAAATTTGGGGGGGGGTACTATACCAATGAGCAGGTGGACAATGATTATAACTTGGGGGTGGTTCATGTTGGGCCTGTTGAACATGTGACACTTGTCTGTACTGTAGGAGATGTACGCCTCTTAGCCTAATGACGAGAGAAGCTGAGCTTTCCAACCTGAACTGGCTGGCATTCCTATATGTTGTCAACCTCTGTCTGCTTCAACCCACTGGGAACCGAGTCACCAATGGGAAGTGCTGTAAACCAATCTGCAAGTGATAGGGCATGTTGTTCCTGCAGTGACAGAAAAAAATGGTACAGCCCTGGTACTGTTTTGTTCCCCAAGGTACAAACAACAGTAATGTACCCTCAATGGTACGTAACGGTTTCTCAGAGTCCGTTTCTGTACCTTAAAAGGTACGTTTATTGGCAGACCCTTGAGGGTACATTGACAAGTAATTGTTTCCTCAAGTGTACAAATCGGTACTTTTTCTCTGGCAGTGAAGCCACTCACGAGAGGCTGATTTCCCCCTAATTACGGGCGAGCTTACATGAAATGTAAATCACTTGCCTTGAACTGGAACATAGTGTAATTGGAAGCAATTCGGAACCTTAGGATAAGGGGTCAGAGAGAATGATTTACTGCTATTTCCATAACAATGACTTAGGTACTTACAACTCATACTGACAACTCAAGGAGCCAATGGGTGAGCATCTGCTAGCCGGATGGATTTGGGGTGACTACAGAACCGGAGAGTGTCATGCTGGTGGAGTGGGGAGTAGTGAGTGGCACCATCACGTGACACCTCCAGATCCAAATCGAATGCCCTCCCATGCTATACAGGTCATTACAGATACTCCAGATTTCTCCTTCAGTCCAAAATCAGGCAGCTGGGTGGCTGGCATCCCGTCAAGATGTTCCTGTGCTGCCTGGACCCCCCTGTAACCCCGTGCTGGGTGTTACAAGATGGATGGATGGATGGATGGACTTCACTGGAGTATTTCAGTTGAAGTACCGTACTAAAGGGTATAAAGCAGAACTTCACTTGGGACTCAACCAGCACCCTTCAGGTGTAGTTACCTAGTTAAACATCACTGTGCTGTCCAGCTATGCTCTTTTGATATTTTGAAGTTAAACTTTTTGTCATTGATAACTAATAACTTTGTGTCAATTTCCCCTATAGACCAATAAAAACACTACAGCACGTGAGCAAGTTTTTAATGCACAGATTGAAATCCGGCCCTTGCAGGAATAAACGTTATTATATACATACAAATATATGTGCAAAGTCCATTTCGCTCTGATTATAACCATATTTCCCCACTTAATCGCCTCAGTGTGCAGTTTTGCTGAGATGTGTCTCTGTGTTTTATAGAGTGACCCTAATAAACTGAAGTATGACATGGCAGGTTTATCACTGTCACCGATAAAAACGTAATTAATGACTGCGGAAGCTGGATGGGGCGGCCATGCCGGCCCTTAAGTGGCTCTCCGGCTGACTGGCTTTGCGGGGACCCAGCTGGAGGTGGGCAGGGCCGATCGATGTGGGGGGGAGCGCGGCTGCGGGCAGAGGTTAAAGGTCACTTATTCCTCCCATCATCTCCTGGCCAATGACGCTCACAGGAACACACTGTGTCGGCCACTGTCCCCGCAGACCGTCGGCGCCCCCTGTATTACATAATAGGGAACAGCAGTCTTCAACATGTTTACAGGTGCAGACATAACAGCCCTATCTGCCCCCCATCCCCCCGCTCCCCAGACGGTGTCTATGGCCCTCAACAGCAGTCTTCTTTCTCTTTTTATTTTGACTTGTGTGGCACTTTGACTGACCGCAGTGTTACAAAAGTTGTCTGATAAATAAATTTGCCTTGGCTTGCCTTTATGTACTCTAAACAAACCTCGAAATAAACATGGGTGATAGAGAGAATCATCACTGACACACGGACACAAGTGGCACATCGTAACTCCATATGCACAATAGCTCCATTGGGGTTCAATCTCACAAGCCCAAGAACCACCACTTATACATGGCTGGTTCAAAAATGCACAACGAGGAGGGGGAAGGGGGGGCAGAGGAGAGAGTCTGTCTGCCTGTTGTATTATTTGGAATCTCCTTCTGGATAAGTAGTGGAGGATGGGTGGATGGATGGATCTTCAAAAAGACCAAGCCTCATTTACTGCCTCCGTTCAGCCCCTCCAGCCATATGATGCGTCTCTCTGCTTTCAATCAGGTCCTCTCTGCTGTTTGAGCTAAATGTCTCAGCAGCAAAGAAACTGCTCTGTCACGCTTGTATGTCTGATCAGGGACAAACTGGGGGCGGCTTTATTTGTCCCCCCATAAATAGACCTTTGCCTAAATTATGTAGTTGTGCCCCCTCATACCTATCTCTTTCCTGTGCCCTTGTGTTCCACAGTGCTTTGCTTTGGGTAGCTGGTGGGCCTCCAGTCCACCAACTCTGGGAAAAATGAACTCGGGCAGCATACCTGAAAAATAAAGGTAAAGTGATTATCGTGCTGTGTTGCTAATTTTAAAATGGTCTTGAACTGTTCAGATTTGCCTGCAATATTTAATATTTGAACATGTGATTGTTAAATAGATCTTTGTAATCATTGCATCAACTGTATATAAAGGTTCTAGACAGTCAAATAGCACATGAAATGAAATATCAAAAATATGTGTGTACAATATAGTTTGGATGAAAACCCACTAAAAATTAAATCCAAACAGTGCAATTCTAACCCGGCGTTGGGCTGGAAAGGTCACAGACAGGTTCATTAGTCTCCATGAGTCAGGAGTTTGATGCGCTAATTACAGCTGGAGTTCACCATCCTGAATTTAGATTGGCACAGTGGTATATGGCCGCAATGCTCACATTGGTTCCCTCTGAGCACAAGTGAACTGTTACGACTGATGGGTTGAAGGACTCAGGGCAGGCATGGTGGAGAAACAAAAAGGGGTTTTACTGAACTCATTGGACAAAGGCTGGAAATAAACAGGAACCGGAGCGATCAAAACAGGAGAACTGGAACAAGGTAGGGCACAGACAACAAGAAGGTATGATGTCAATGACTGAACTGGGGAGCACAAGATTATAAACAAGCATGTTTATAATGGACTAACGAGGGAGCTAACGTGTGGCAGCTGGGAGTGATTAACATAAGGGTTAGGAACAATAGGCAAGACAAACGAGTAACAGTTGTGGCTTGTTAGGGTCACATTGAGGAGGAGGCAGGAGGGTCAGGTGGACATGGCGGGCAGGAAATAAACTGATGACTCCAAATAGTCCTGAGCGTAAATGACATTTGGTGTAAAGTGCACCTGGTCTCATACTCAATGCATCCCAGCACAGGCTTCAAGTCACATTGACCCTTATTAAAGAAGTGGATATAAAAAATAGATGGTTAAATATTTAACCAAGCACCAGTCTTAATTACTGCTAATTAACAGGTGAATTGCTCATTTAGGCTGCTGAGTTGGGACAATTCTACTTTAATGGACTGAACCATTACTCAGGTCCACTTTCTTATTGATTTTTTTTATCCACCCTTTGACAAAAAGAAAATGTTAAGGCACTACTGCTGGATACGTGTTGTCATGGTTACCGAAAAGTAGAGGAGGCTAAGTACGGTGTGCGGGGGGGTGCGCGCGCCGTTCTGTTTTCCACTTTGCCTTGTAATTGGTTAACTGAGGCTGTTGCATAGACTGGATGCCATATTACGTAAGGTTACAGGTGTGCATGATGTGCTAACTGGAATCTACCTTTGATTTTTCGTAAAATGGCCTCTGGAAATCGATAACAAGAATACTGTGGCAAACAAGCCGAAACTGCTAGTTATTTCTGTGCATTCTGCAGCAATCACTACCACAGACAGCAGTAATTTTATTCCACATTAACAGAGTATCAAATTCTTCTGATTTATTACATTTCTGCGATCTCAAAAGACCAGATTTGAGCTTTGTCACAATTGGAGTAGAAACGCTAAATCCCGTTAGCATCATGGGTAAAGTCATTCATTTCTATCAGCAGCAGATACGATCCTACAAATATTCAGACTAAATAGTCCCCATATGGACATGAAAGGAGGCCCGGGCATTAATTTCTACCTATTTAAACATAAATGATGAGGATAGACGGTTCAAATCTCACAGTTAAATCTGTTTTCGTACCCTTGAGAAATAACCAGAATGAAAATGTGCAAGTATACCATCCTATTCATGGGTAAAATTGATTACATGAATAAATGATAAGCCCTGTTATTCCATTTGTATAAGAACATCCATCGAGGAGATATGTAAAGGAATAATCAATCTGTTATACATTACAATACTTCAGCGGGGGAGCAGATTCAATGGATCGATATAACGTCTTTATGATGGCTGTAAAGTAAACCACGGAAGTGACTGACGCCAGTTTGCACTGGTCAGGCTGGTTCTGGGAATGGAGCCACATTGTTCATCCAACTGTGGCCCATAAAAAATGTCAGAACCCACAGAAACAATGAGAAGAGAGTTGTTTTCATTACGTTTTATTTATTTAGCAGACACTTTTATCAAAGTGATCAACATTTGTTTTTTTAGAAAACAGGGTCAAACAGTCCCAGTGGGAAACTGGCTCTTAAGGGCTTGTTCAAACGCCCAACACTGAACTCACGCTGCTGACCCTGGGATTTGAACCAATGCCCCCCCCCGGTATAAACACAGCAGGTTAACTCACTGAGCCAAATATCATCTCCTTTTATAGAGTACTGTTTTCAGTGTCCCAAACTCGTCTTTAACGCGCCGGCTTGCGCGTTCTGCCCAGGGCAAAACGGGAAATTACGGAGAAGCACTTTCGGGAGGGCGCAGGAAATTAATCGAGCGGCGCCTCTTCTCCGCCGTCCAGCCCCGCCCCCTCAGTCCATCGACGATTCCCGGGGAAAATGTACGTCTTTGTGAAAGGCTGCTCCTTCTCAGTGCGTTCTGGGTGTGTGGGGGCTGGGGGGGCTGCATGCGCCCTTGTTAAAAGAGGAGGACTGGGCGGGGGTGCACTTTGTTTGCCTGCACAAAGTGTGATCCAGATAATACTATTTTCATCAGAGGCAGCAATTACTTTCATTAGAAAGGGCTCAGTGTGGTCTCCAGGAAATTGAGTGCTGGGAAATGAAAAGCCTAATATGTACTTTCTTTATTGTGGACTGCCCCCCCTCCTTCCTTTTCCTTTTTCATACACCCTATGCAGACTAGAGGTCTTGAGAAATAAAGAGTGAGAAGAATAAAATCCTCCCAGCTCTGCCCCTATCTCTCCCCTGTGCTGATCCGGTAGCGAAGGCGATGAATAACGCTGCTATTGCTGTTGAAGGAGCGGGCTCTTTTCTTTGGCACTAATATCCAATGCAGCTTTTAAATGAACTCAGCATATGAGCAGAGTGTCCTTTTTTTGGACCGGGGAGCAGCATAGGCTCTTCTAGGAATTAATTCCCCCGCTTCCTTTCAGATGGAAATGCGCCGGTTGTTTTTTTTTGTATGTGTGTCCCGCAAACCCGCAAGCAGAACACAAGCGTGCCAGTTTAACAGCGGCGCGAGCCTTTTCAGTCCCGTCCCTTTCCACGCGAGCGGGGCTAAGTGGGTAACTCTGTGACTTCCTTATTAAGCAGGTGTAAACTTGCGTGGCAAAGGGCAGATTAGCTATCAAAGCTACAGCGCGGCCGCACCACGGGGCTTTAATCCGAGTAATATGGTTCACGACGGATGATGCCTTGTGGGAAATACGGCAAAGCCTGTTAAATGCTGCATGTGTATAAAGCAAATTAAATCAAGTTCTCTCTTTATAACCACTTGAGTTGTCTGGCTTGTGGGGGGCGGCCGGGAGAGGGGCTAGACAAGATGGTTTAAACCCATTATTTTATTTATAAATATGTCCAAAATTGGCTAAAGCAGCCAATTAATAAGATGATTAACTTTAAATCCCTGCAAGCACAAAGAAACACAGTGAACACAATAAACAGCAAAGCGATGCACAAAAGACGGTTCACCGATCCCTTTCTCTGATCTATCCTGAAACCGCACAGCTGACTTTATGGCAGCCCTGACGGGACAGCTAATCCAGCTAGGGCTGGCCGGTTGTTATGACCCAAACCCAACCTCCAGTTACAAACTCAGTTCAGCAAAGCATTTTTTAGTGTCCTAACATAGACCGATGTCGTCGAGTCCATTATTTGGCTTTATAAATGAATATAAATGACTATAAAATAATGACAAAATAACATAATCCCCAATTTAAAAGTTTTTTTTTTATTAAAAGGTTTAAAGATTAAAGATTTCTTTAATCAAATTATAAGCTACTGTAGGCTGGTTCTCCCCGGCTGTCGTCAGCATAATCTATTTCGCACCATTACGCACTGAAACTCCATTTATTTTCGCTTTTTGTCTCTAGGCGTGTATTTTGTGGTTATGTGTGTCACTAAGCGCTACCCCTGTAAGGTATTTAATGAAAGGAAAGGAAAGGAAAGCCGGGATATATAACTAAACGGGTTACCGGCACATTGCTCTTTCACAACCTTTCTATTTATTGCCATTAGCGCTTTCGGTAGAATAACATTGTGTTATTACAGTAACATCCGATAACCACAAGATCTAAGAAAGCAATACACTTCTTACTAAAGAAATAAATATCAATTATCTAATTAATCTTGATCTACTGGCAAATTCAGGCAGTGACAACTAAATTATTCAGGGCGGGTAGCGTCTCAGCGAAACCGGAGAATAATTAAATTTCTGCTAAACAACAGGGGCGTAAAGCTGCCGCTTTAAAAGGTGGTATAATTAACTGCCCCTTTTGTTCCGGGTGGGAATTAGGTCCAGTCCCATGTGGACTCACCTTCCCCGTCGCTGGTTTTCAGCCTAAACCAAATCGAAAAAAAATCGCCGTCCAACGGGTCAGTGTTTGTAAAAGTTGTATTTTCTGCCTGATACTTCTAGCTATAGGCCTACCAAAACAAAAAAGCTTGTAATTCAAATGTGCAGTTAAAATATAGGCCAAGAGATGATTGAAAATTGTTTACAATTATCAGGAATGTTTATAAGTGTGTTTATATGAACATTTGACCGAGGTGTTAGTTTTTTCTACACGTAATGTAATAAACCATTTTTCTAAAATATTTCATAAGCCTGGTTTTATGTATCTGTTGAGTATAACGATGCTTATGTAAACGTTGATGTCATTAAACCACCCCAGATTTCACTGATTCTCTTCCAACTGTCATATAATTTAAAGAATTTTGGTGGAGAAAAAAAACGTTTATGTCGACATCGTGGATTATTGTTCCACAAAAAAATAATCTTACTATTTCCTTTTTCTTTTGAACTTAAATAGTATTTTAGGAGTGAAACAAATTGTTGCGGCTGACCATCAAATAGGCTATCAATTTGTTATAGCAGGTTATAACGTTATGTCCAGTGCCGCCTAGTGCCCAAATATAGAACTGCAACAAGAATGTGGCATAGAAGCTTGCCTAGGGCGCCACATTGGCTTCGATCCTTGCTGAGTGCATATATGATAAAAGTTCACCTAACAGCCACACTAAATCAGACAGATTAGTTGTGCTATGAGCTAAGAATATTGCTTAGGAGCCCAACACAGTCACTCTGCCAGCCCCAGGGTTCAAACCAGCAACCTTCCAATCACAAGTACTAACCTGCTGAGCCACAAACTGCCCCAATCACCCTAATCAATTAATGACATTTCAAACAATATATCTCCCAAAGTTGTCTTTGAGCAAGGACAGTGTGTAGGTTCAATTCCCTATTCTGTTCAGCAAATACTGAATTATATTAAAATTGACATACTTTAACAAATTTTATTTGCCAAAATGATTTCAGTAACTCAACCAGAAATGCTGTTATCACACCAATAAACAGCAATAATGACCTCAGCTCTGTGCAAATCAACATCAGCTGCTACCTTGTTTAAATCAACTGAGGCGGGATGGGACCCCCCAAAGAGACATGTGACATAACCGCTTCACACAGACGGTCTTGTGCAAGACGCATGCTCTTCAGAAACAAGGAGAACTGCAGCTAGAAGGTAAAGAATGAAAGCTGCATTGATACCAGAATTAATAAGGTAAGGCTCATAGCCTCTATAGCTCAAAAAGTAGGACATTGCACTAACAACATAAGGATTGTGGGTTCAAATCCCTCCCCCGGGGGGAAGCACCCATTAATTGTAACCCTACTTTCTACAGTTAATGTGGTTAATACTCTGCACTTATAGGATATGGAAATTGAAAGAAAACAGATGAAAATGTCTGCTTGTACCAACAAACCAAAAATGGATTCCTGTGGCCAATGTAAACAACTGTATAGCATGTGTGATGTCCTCAAGACCCAGTAAAATGCAAGTTACGGCATGATCTAGACACATTGATGAACTAGGAACACAGACAGGAATTCAATGCTACATTACAGCATGTTCAGAATAGTCTGTCAAAAGATATTCGTATTGAATCTGGCCGTACGGAAATGTTACACGGAACACCATTACACTCCACTGCGAGCTGAAAATGCCTATGTCATATCCAGAACCAGGCTGGCAAACAAAACAGTCTCTAAATGCCAGGATGGCCTGTATATGACAGCAGTTTAATTGTTGTACTCTTGATCGATGAACTTGGCCATTGTTGTCAACTGTATGTTGGTTGTGCCTTCGTAAATAGTGCCTGAAAAAGAAGAAATAAGTGTAATACCTTCTCAATAACAATAGTAGTCTTTGACATTAAGACCCTGACATCTTGGAGCTCCCACTCACCGATCTTGCAGTCCCTGTAGAACTTCTCGATGGGGTAGTCCTTGGTAAACCCCACCCCACCCATCCACTCAATGCACTTTGATGTTGTCAGAGTTGCAACCTAATGGAAGTTGAACAACGATCATCAAAGACCTGGCTACCCGGTCATTGTCTTGTTTGTCCTTTTAAGACTGGCTCCATTTTTGACACAATGGGGTGACAATGAAATGCATGACAAAGCAGGACTGCTTGATTATGACAATTATTTTGGTCAATATTGAGATTGTGAGAATTTAGAAAGATTACTAACAGACTCTGGAAATATCATGCATTTATTAAACTTAAAAAAAAAAACTTGGCTTTTTAACAGTGGATTTCCTTGAACTCTACATATTGTTCAATATAATTCAGCTGGATTTATAGCACAGGACAAAACGGGAGCATCACTGTGCGATGAAGTGTGGCACACCAATCTCGATTACTTTGTTTTGATAATTTTTGAAAACCAAAATCGTAATTTGATTAATTGCCCAGCCCAATGACACTGCTGGCAGTTTGGGGCTGGCTGTCCCTGGTCCCAGAGGTAGGGATGTGTGGCCGTCCCAGAATGTGTCCCCCTCCACCAGGAGCTCACCTCTGCGGCGAAGTACTTGGCCATGCAGGCTTCCTTGATGAAGTTCTTCCCGGCCTCCTTCAGCCGCGCTGCGTTGTAGGTCAGCAACCGCGCGGCCTCCAGCTGCGTGGCCACGTGGGCGATCTGGTGCTGCATGCCCTGTGACAGACGTATGGAGTCAGCTGGAAATGATGTAAATGTTGCACCCTCCACCCAAAAACGGGTGGGGGAGAGGTCGTGTCCTACCTCTCTTTAAAGTACGCTCTCTTAGATCCCCCCCACTTCGGAGTCAGATATAACACCTTTTGTTGGCTTTGATAACATTTTTTTAAGTTTTAAATTTATAGTTTTTATTTTGCATATGCTTTTGTCCAACGTACAAGTTAAGACCAGAGAACAGGGTCAGTCAGCATCCATGGAGCAGTTTTTGGGGTTAAGGCCCTTGCTCAAGGGTAAAGTGGTGATATGATTACAGTGCCAGCCGTGGTATTTAAACTCCTGACCTTCCAGACTCAGATCCCTAACGCGCCAGGCCGCACACCTACCCGCACCCTCACGCTTACCTGAAAGTCAAAGATTCTCTTGCCAAACTGAACGCGCTGGCGGGTGTAGGGGACAGTGTGGTCAAAGCAGCCCTGAGCCAGGCCCAGCATCTGCGGAGGGTGGAGGAGTCGCGTTCAGAGGCTGCAGGAATCTACAGCGACGGGGACGTGACACGGCGGTACTTCGAAAGGGACCTACCTGGGCGGCGATGCCGATCCGGCCCTCATTCAGCATCCCGATGGCGTACTTGTACCCCTGGCCCACCTTCCCCAGGATGTTGCTCTCTGGGACCTGAAAAAGAGACATGGCGTTGCTGATATGGGTCTCCTGGTATGGCGGCAGGTGATGTGGTTGGAGGGCGAGGATGGGCACCTTGACGTTGTCGAAAGTAAGCGGGCAGGTGGAGGAGGCACGCAGGCCCAGCTTGCTCTCCTTCTTCCCGATGCGCAGCCCCTCTGTGTCCCTATCCACTAGGAAGCAGGTGATACCCCGATAGCCCTGCCAAGCACCAGGAAGTGAATGTGTTTCCACGACAACCAATAACCAATTAGGAAGTCTTAATTCTACAAGCCTAAGGCCAAGCCTAACACTACACTATACATGCTTCTACAAATGTCTAGTGTATAGATACAGGAAAGCACAAAAACACACACACAGAAAACTACAGTGTGCTACCGCAACAGGCTGGTCAGCCAACAGGGACAACTGTACTTTAAAGCAAGTGCACCCTCTAGTGGACATACATGATGTTGTACTGAACATAGAACACAAGTACAAAAGGCAAGTCCCACAAACACATGCATATAAAATCACCGAAGAACTTATATTCTTAGCGGATGGTTTTGTGCAAAAGCAAACATTTTCTACCTCATTGCATAGCCTGATAATTACTGGAGTCATTCAGGTTAGACACTTTGCTCAAACGTAGAACAATGTTGGCTTTAACTGGAAATGATCAGATCACATAAGCGTATCTTTAGTACAAGTTACTCTGCAGTCAGACTTGATCTCAGCACTGATGTTTCCTGCAGAGTTCCACACTGGACAAACCCCATTCGAGGCTGAGCAGATCCAAACCTGACCCCCCACCCTAGGACAATGAGATGGTGCGTGACTCACAGCTGAGGGCTCTGCATTAGCCATCACCAGGAACACTCCTGCCTGCTCCGCGTTGCTGATCCACATCTTGGAGCCGTTGAGGACATAGTAATCCTTCTGCTTTTCGGCACGAGTCTTCAGGGAGAACGCATCACTACCGGCCTCCGCCTCTGATAGGCAGAAGCTGCCCACCTGTGAGACAAAATAAAAATATAAAAAAACAGGTGGGTATTAGATTCAGCTGCAGGATCTACATTATGCACCAAGAGTGTCCCTGTCTTGATCCCCTTTGACTGAACTGAATGCAGGAGAATAAGGGGAACTGCCTGCGATCAGAAGGTTACTGGTTCAAATCCCAGAGTGATGTCACTGTTGGACCTGAGCAAGCCTTTAACCCCCAATTACTCTTACCCTGCTTTTTCAAAAAAGAAAATGTAAGTCCCTTTCGATAAAAGTCTGTAAATAAATAAAATGTAATATAAATACACATTTCTGTATACGATCTCCCAGAGGTATGAATTATAGGGTACAGACATCCATTCATCTTCCAATCACTTATTCAGTACAGAGTCACACGTTTGAAAGATACATGTATTCAAAATTTTAAAATAAATCTACAGTTCTTAGCGTTCAAGAATATTCAAGTTTCTACTCATGCCTCCAAAGAGCTCACGCACAGTCAGCGAGGGCATGAAGCTCAGGAGAACCCAGGCTCAGTGACTCGGAGGCGCCAGCCAGGTTGTCTCTTCCAGTGACAGGAGGCAGTCCAGCAAGCAAAATTTCTGGTGTCATTAACTCTGAATATATGTGATGCATAAAGATACTGTTGTGTCTATATTCTAATAGATCACAAAATGAACCAAATGGGGGGCAGAGAATTATGTATTAAATGAACACTGTTTTACCGAGGAAACAGAACAGGTGTACAGTAGAACATCACTCGTGGACTCCATTACCCACAAACCCCAGCAGCAATAACAATAGCTACAGGTAGTGATGGCCAAATGAAGCCTCTTGAACCATTTTCTGGTATTTTTTGGCCCCACTAGATGGTGCTCTTGGTTTGCTGTGGGGCTTGAATTTTTTGATAGAGAGCACCATCTAGTGGTGTTAGACAATATAGCATTTGGTTCATGAAGCTTCATTTGGCCATCACTAGCTACAAGAACCCAGGCAGCTCTAAATACTGCCGTACGCAATGTAATACATAACAGATACCTGTACTGGGACTCTACAGGAGTCAGTCAACACCTGGACTTACAAACAAATCGCTCTTTTGCAAAAGGAGATGGGGAAAAAAGCAGGTGGCACCCCAGTCATGACATTACCATGTCAGTGGAAAGGCGGGTCAGGTACTGCTGCTTCTGGGCCTCCGTGCCAAGTTTGACCAGCAGCGTGTTTATCAGCGTGTTCTGGATGTCGCACAGTACCGCCACGGACGGGTCCACCTTTGCCAGCTCCTCGATGACCAGGATGGAGGAGAAAAATGAAGAGCCAGTGCCTCCATACTGAGGGTCGATCTCGATACCCATCAGCTACAACAGGCATATGGGAGAAGGGGCCGATGTGAGCGACACGCTGAATCGGGAGCCGTCCTACGATCATCCAGATGAGAGAGATACAAACCCCTTGTTCAAATAGGTCTTTTATCATAGCCTCATCCATGGTTGAGGTCTCATCCATCTTGGACACAAGTGGGGAAATGCGTTCTTGCGCAAACTTTTTCACTGTTGAGGTATGAAACAAAACAAAGTTTGCCTTCACTTAAATTATCTTATAAAACTGTATAATTCTGAGTGTGAACACTGCCAATGATTGGAGTTTCAAAAGTTCTACTATGAAACTGCGTACATACTGCTCTTATCCAAAATAATCCTGGCAAACACAAAACAGCACAAAACATCGCTTGTTTCCCATCATTGCTGCTGTCCTGGTTTAAAAGCCTTACATCGTATCAGCTTCCATGTAAAATTCCCATAGATTAAAGCTCACCAGACTCCTTCATCATAATCTCTTCCTCTGAGAAGCTCTGCAGCGGAGGGTGAGGAGCTCCAGCTGCGGCGGCCCGTCCGCTTTCCGCTGCCGCTGCCGACACGCCTCCATGCTGCAGCCTCCATGAGCTGGCTGTCCATGGCCGGGGCAGGTACCTACCAACCTGCAGCTTAGAAAATATAGCCTATGTTGCTTTCCAGCGTAATACATCCAGTCAAAAATACAGATGCTGTCGGTCCTGATCTTCTGCATTTAAACAAGTCCGCACTTAATGCACTTTAACTATCGATAGTCCAGACATTCACAGATCATCTCTGACTTTACTCTATTAAAACATTACAAAACAAAGGAAATTCCACAATTTCACAAATTGTGTACATGTGTACAAGTGCCAATGTGCATGAAATGTGTAGCTTTACTCATGTCCTTTAACCACAGGCTGAAATTTAGTATAGTGAATGTTCCACCTGCATAGAAAAATAATGAACATGTTATCTTACACCACTATTTAGTTTCATGAGTGTTAGTGGGCCTTGAATGTGCTTGTCATTTCTTGTAAGTATGTGACACCTTGGAATAACGTTTGGAAGTGTTTTATATGTTTAGTAATAATCGTTTGTTGAGATACTCCTTTTTTACATTTGGGACTTTTATTTTGAAACGTCGCGGTCTGTCAAAACCCAAGGGAACGCGTTAATTCACACCAGGAGCTACATTATTTTGCTTTTTCACAATTTTCTGGATGTAATAATTGAATTACTAAGGTGTGCATGTGATTTCACAAACACAGGCGAATTTGCGAATATGGAATTTCCTTTGTTTTGTAATGTTTTAATGGAGTAAATTCAGAGATGATCTGTGAATGTCTGGCGAATATCGAACCCACTGCTAACTTTACTCCGGTCCCGCACCCTCGGAAAGATACGCAGTGTTACATTTGAATAATTTCTGTGATCCCCTTTGATCATTTCTGCCATTTGATCACTCCTGTAAACAGCTTTGCAAAACCTTTTTTGCCTGAAAATTCTCCATATAAGTGATACTACGTGCCGGATGTGCTATGACAATGTCAGTAATGCGATTTAGGTGAGAAAAGGAGAAAATACCTATACAGGTGTTGATATTCTAATAATATATGCAAAATTACCTTTAATGGTAACGTTTTACCATAAATTATGTGCAGGATTCAAATAGATAGGTTGTAGTAATTTGACGGGAGACTGATCGTTGCTTTATACAGTGACTATGGTTTATGGAGAGGTATTATGATCTGACTTCGAACACAACAGTTTCCGGAAAGCAGCCTCATACCGGTTAGCTTAAAGTGTAGCCCGCTTTTCTACGTGTAAATTATTGCAAATCCCACAGCATTACGCTCACCTTCCCGCAGAGCCGGACCAAGGGCGCCGCCATGTTCCCTTCCGCCTGTACGCAGGGAGGGGAGGGGGGGGGGGGAGCAGGTTGGGGTGTTAAACAGAAAAGCGCCACCTGGCTGGCCACGATCACGACACCCTTTAACTAATGCAGTCTCCCGCATGCAATCGTCAATACACTATGACGCTATAGTAGGTATAACAGTGAAAAAAATGACCACCACACCAGCACCACAACATATAGCAGCTAGTCATGCTGACAATACCAGCATATGTTGTGTTTTGGTGCGGGTGTGGTGGTCTTTTTTCAGCAGGGAAATCATGCATCTATCCAGAAATCATCACTTATCCTAGACAGTGTTCGGGGATAACTACATCCACTAAGATATGGTATACCTCGTCTATTGATTATAGGGAGATAGTTCTTAATTTGTAATCGTGTGTACACATCAACCTATCCATCTTTCAACCGCTTGTCCCGGTTGTGGGTCGCGGGAGAACTTCTACAACTTCTATTAAGACAGATATTCATTTACAATAATGTATATACATGCTAAGATAAAATCCAAAGAGTTTGCTTATATGTAATATTATTTCATAATATTACACTTTAGAGTACATATCTTATGCCTTAATAACTTAGAACTGATTAATGGATCATGCAATAATCATGTTTACAATGCATACAATAGCTAAAAGCGTAGAGAAATAAATGTCAGTACGTTTAAGCATAATTAAAATTTGTGACATTTATGTTGCTCTTCCTTTCTGAATGCACAAAGAAATGTCACATTCACAGCTTACTATTCAACTAGTAAGCGGAAACTTTCAAGTGATTCTATGAAGTTCATTTATTTCCCCCGCCACAGGGCTTCCATCCATGCGCTGGACAGGTTATATTTGGTCATCGGTTACTTAGTGAAATTTCATCAGCACCTATGAAGATCGGTTAAACTACAGATCTGTGGGACACATCACTGCACTGAAATTAACCGGGGCACAGTTTTCACTAGTTCTTTGTCGTCCCATTGAATTGTCATGACCAAATTTAGCTAATTATATGTAAATATAATATATGTAGTTCTATATGGTCTATTCGCATAGTTGCTACCGTCGTTTTACAGTCGCAATATAGTACGCTATATCGGTGTGGTTGTACAACGTGAAGGGAAACGGGAACTATTGTCCTCAGAACAATGTACACGTAGGGATTTATTTTACTGTGACACCAACCTTTCACCCCCGTAGGGTTCGGTGTCTTTCGCTTCTGTGTTTTGAGGTATTTTGTTAGCTAGCGGTACATTTTAAAATCAGTGTATTTTACTTTAGAGTCGACTGATTGTAGGGTACGTTTTATAATATCGCCATGGTATTTAAACGTTTTCTCGTTGACTGGACTACACGGAAAAATATTGGATGTCAGCGGATCATTCCGACTGTGTTTCTGCTGCTGATGCTCTGTGCTGCCGAGGAGCGTAAACATTGATCTGCCGCAAGGTAAAGGCTCGCCTTTATCGCATGGTACACTCGATTAAGCCATTTTCGGTGTCATCACTATTTAGCCTTATTAAATTGGCGATCGGTGAGCTATGGGGCTGGCATTCAGTGTATTTTGGTGTAAAACACCCACATTTAAGCGGCTGCGTGGTAAATAAACGCTAACTGCAGTTATTAATGTGTCACGCCGTCAGTAAACTTAACCGGATTTATTTTCCTGTGTTGAAAAGGTTGCTCATTGTGATAACTGCGGTAAGACTGACAGCCTTACGATGGTACAGCTGTCAGTATGATGTCTGTCTACATCACGTTGTATTGCTGCTGCTACCTGCAGTGATCCAGTTAGAAACTTTTGTTTGCGCTGATTTTTGTGTTATAATGCGCATTTACGTTTTCGAGCTTTGAATTCTACTGTGTTCATTTAAATTCTATTTTAGGCTTTAAAAATCGGCGTGTACTTAGTTTTATTTTGCTCTTACGCATTGGTATGATACCTTAATTAGCTATTCAAAAAACTTAAAATGTGATTATTTAATATTCATGATAAATTAACTATATTCTTGTTGGATGTATTATATATTTATATTTTATGTGCTTCTTTTTATAACCGTAGACTGTCAGGACGTTTTAAATGTCGTGCTGTCAACTTCGTGTATTTAACTATATAAAATAAAACGATGTATACAATGAAACTCCAAATGTCTTGGAATAAACTTCTCAACCTCCATGGGATTAACTAAACGAGTTTCGCCGCCCCTCTTATCCTTGTTTTTAATTTTAAGTATAATATAAAAAGTATTATTAAAAGGAGTGGCCCAATGGCGGTAACAGTATTTTACAGGGGTCATCATATTTGATAACTTCTATTGAACTGTCGATTAAAAGTTAAAATAAAAAGTTAAAGATTAGAATACCTCACCGCATTTTTTGAGGTGTAAAAGATGAACTCTGGCGGTATTACTCTGTGTATGTGCGCACTGTTCGTCTCAGGGGTCCGCAGCGGAATATACCACAGCCACAGAATGGGGGAGAAGAAGCCCGAGCCACTGGACTTCGTGAA
>JAAGVU020000041.1:12491623-12542315 GCA_011763525.2 Mormyrus iriodes | reverse complement strand
CTGGACCACCCGTCAGTGGAGGTGTCCCTGGAGGACAGCTCGGGCATGCTGGTGGACGGCTTTGAGAGGACCTACGACGGAAAACTAAAGTGCCGCTATTGCAACTACGCCAGCAAAGGCACAGCACGCCTCATCGAACACATCCGGATACACACAGGTAACTGGGACACACACAAAATATTTTCGCTTTCTTCATGTCAGGCTCTCGTCTTTTCTGTGTACATGACACTAACATGTCTCCCTTGTGTGTTGTGCTGCCAAGGTGAGAAGCCTCACCGGTGTCACCTGTGCCCCTTCGCCTCGGCCTATGAGCGCCACCTGGAGGCGCACATGCGCTCGCACACGGGCGAGAAGCCCTACAAGTGCGAGCTGTGCTCCTTCCGCTGCAGTGATCGCAGTAACCTGTCGCACCACCGACGGCGACGTCACAAGCTGCTGCCCATGAAGGGGGCACGTTCCAGCCTGTCCAACAAAAAGATGCTCAGCGTCCTTCAGAAGAAGGCAAGTGGCCTGAGCTACAGCCGCCGTCTCCTTATCAACTTCAGCCCGCCTTCCATGGTGGTGCAGAAGCCGGACTACCTGAACGACTTCTCCCACGAGCTGCCACATCTGCACCCCGAGGCCTACGAGGGTGTGGCCAAGGCACATGGAGGGGGTGGGGCCGGCTCTCGTGACACCCATGACATGATGACAGACAACCCACTGAACCAGCTGTCCACTCTAGCTGGCCAGCTGGCCAGCCTCCCCCCAGATGCCCAGGCCCCCGTGTCACCCGACGGCTTGTCCTGCCGGGACGAGAAGCCCTTCCTCATTCAGCAGCCCAGCGCCGGCGCTGCCCCAGTGGCCGTGCCCGCTAGTGTGGCAGCTGCCCAGGCCTCGTCTCCCACCACCCCGGAGCCGCGGCCGTCCGCACACCGGAATTATAGCCCCGTGGCGGGCCCCAGCAGCGAGCACAGCGCTCGTACCAGCACGCCCAGCGTCAGCAACAGCCAGCCCAGTACGCCAGCGCCCACCCTGCCCGCACAGGATCCGCAGTTGCTGCATAGCTGCCAGCACTGCGACACTTACTTCGCGGACAACATCCTCTACACCATCCACATGGGCTGTCACGGCTACGAGAACCCATTCCAGTGCAATATCTGCGGCTGCAAGTGCAAGAACAAGTACGACTTTGCGTGCCACTTTGCCAGAGGGCAGCACAAACAGTGACTCGGGGTGCGGGGGGCAGCAAAGGCCAACTCAGACCATCTTAAATTATTTTTGTAAATTTGGGATTTCCCCTTTTATTTAGGAGTTTACCCAGGCAATTAAATATTTCCTCTTTCTATTTTAGTAAGATATTTTACTAGGTGGTGTTATTCTTATTTTATCATTATTGTTTTATTATTATTATTATTATTATTATTATTAGACAAGCTATTGTTTATGGGGACAGTTATCACGAAACTTAGGGAAAGCGCTGCATGTGTGAAGCCCTGCCCCCTATGAGGTCATAGAGGGACGGCCGTTAAAAAACTGCTCCTCTTAAAGGGGACACACTGCAGCCTTTGCGCGCCAACAATCCCTGCACGCGCACGTGTCGGTCCTTCCCACTGTCGAGTCAGGGAGGCTCCGACAGAGCACACGACTGTTACTACGGCTCCCGAGACCTCGGGCGGTCTGCGAGGAAGCGCCAATCGAGCACGTTTGGCCTAGAAGGCGCGGAACGTTCCGGATCGTTCTCCTTCCTCCGCAGAAGCTTAAACTCCAGGCAACCTTATAGTGATCCCATTGGATCCTGTGGAATAGCCTTTCGGTGTAGCGTACATCACATGCACCTTTACTCTCGGGACGCAGAGTCATCTGGGTAAGAAAATCATTTTCCTGAGAGTCAGATGACCGCGTGAAGGTTTAGAGTTGACAATGAGATGATCACCTCCAATGAAACTCACTCGCCTAATTAGTAGCCAGTAGCCCAGAGATGTTCATTCCCATCTTCACCCAGTGTAAGAACTTGGCAGCCACTGAGACACCCAGAGCTGAAAAGCATCACGCACAACGTGATGATTCCCCACCAACCTGCTGCATTAAGTGCTGCGTTCGTGGGCTATGCTGAGGAGTCGTCACCGAACGAGCCAGTGTTTAGCTACACAAGTGCAGTAGATGGTAGCAGGAGTTTGAGGTGGAGTGTGAGAGTCTCCAGGGTCACATGGCCAACACTGTGCTTTGGAGACTGAGGTTCTGGTGTCGGTCTCCACCAGCGACACCTCAGAGAGCACGGAAGGTGATTAAGACGTCTTCAGAACTAGATCAGACTTAATAATTTGTTAACTTGTCATATGATAGCTATACAGGAGGT
Source organism: Mormyrus iriodes (assembly GCA_011763525.2). Classification (NCBI taxonomy): domain Eukaryota; kingdom Metazoa; phylum Chordata; class Actinopteri; order Osteoglossiformes; family Mormyridae; genus Mormyrus; species Mormyrus iriodes. The sequence continues at coordinate 12,539,977 of JAAGVU020000041.1, read as the reverse complement.
GTAAGTAATGGAAAATTAGATTAAATAGAATGAGAGAGTACATGTTTCGATATGTGCTGTAGGTGCCGTCTAGAATACCTAATGATTTTTGCATCCACCGGTGCCATTGTCAGATTCCGTGTCCCTCTGACATCACTAAATGGAGACGGGTCCTTTACTGAGGACTGGCCTCAAATGATGACATCACCACATCTCCCCCGCTGACAGCGATCAGCGTACATATCACTTTGTCTGAAATAACCATCTAAAAACTAGCCTCGCTACATAAAACAAACCAAGCCTTTTAAGAACTTGAATTTTAACTGTTCTGTCACGTCAAGGCCAAAGTGTTCCTGATGAACCTTTTCAGAGTATTTTTTTAGATAGCATATTTTAATAGCACTGTAGCAGTTTGATGGACTCACCCTGTGTTCTTTACAATCAGTGGTTTTTAACTATCTGTGCGCCTCTTTTAAGTATTGAAATAATTTGCACATTTCCAGTGTGGCTGTCGTGAGGTCCTGTTCTGTACCTAATCATTTTTTGTTAGATGATACAGGAGTATAGAGTGCATTTGTCCATAGTGATGGCAGTTGGTAGGTACCTGTGTGATGGAGTTTGTTGTTGTTTTGTTTAATGTCGCTTTTTGCAAGGCCTTTTTCCGTTCAGATCTACGAATCTCACACCGCGTGACTTTTGGAAGGTCAAATGGGATTTAGACAATATGTCACCTTGTATCCTGTTCAGCATTCAGAATGTAGCAGGGAATTGAAAATGTTTTATTAGCGACTGAGATCTAACAGAGATATAACTGTCAGTGTAAAAGCACAAAACCTTCAGCGTGGGGGGAGGGGGTTGGGAGTAAAGAAAATTACAAGTTTGCATAATTTACAGAAACTATGAATACCTGAGGTGCGCGTGTGTTTTTGTGTACTTCTCACTACAGTTGGATACCCGATTTAAGATGTTTGATTGAGAGGCACAAACCCCACATGTGAATGGGGTAAGAAAGGGCAGGTGCATGAATGAGACTCATTCTTCAGTGTTGTGGCAGGACAGTAGGCCGTTCTGAAGACTTTCACATTGTCAGAGCTCTTAAAACAGTCATTAAAAGCTGTTTTAGATGATTGTCTCCTTAGAGGTGGACCAAGTTCTTCACCTACACAGGACACAGTCTTGGAGTCAATTTGGATCTTGGGGGAGCTTTAGGTCCATTCATCTGAAAATGTACTCAAAAGGTCTATTTAATTGAACCTAGTCATATTAACCTTCATGCTTTAACTTATTACCCTTTATTAAAATGTCTGTTTTTTGCCTTGAGTTAAAATATGGTGTAAATATGACTTTTTGTCATTTCATCTTAAGACCATATGTGATGGGAAAGTTGCTATGTTACCAAGGCTCCTGAGGCTCCCATTTCTTATATTTTCAGAATGTCTAACCAGCTGGTGCTGATTTAGGTAGGGAAAAAAAACAGTGGCTGTTAACCAGATAATATAAAAATCTCTTACCATGTGGTTGGTACATAAAAATGTACATTATATTCAAGAAGGCTTATATAGAGACCTTTATTTGTAATGTGGAAAAGTGTATTTCCATCAAAAAGTCTTTTATTTTTTTTGTGCCTGGAAGTAAATATCACTTTTTTTTGTGACTAATATCACAAGAAACCAGTCAGTAGTGTTTTATTATAGAGACTATTATGTGTGCATAACATCATTTTAAGATGCAGCTGCTGTTCCTAGAGGAAGATTTGGGGTGATGAATTTGTGTCGGGGGATAAATCTGCTGCAAAGTTGTGTTGTGCTTGTTGTAACGTACACGTGGAGAGATGGTTTGTGTAGAAATAACCTTAACAGATGTCATTTACAATTTAAATGCCCTGCTTTTTGTACATCCTAAGTAAACGACTTTCTAACGGTTGTTCTGTGTGTGTTTGACCCACACGAATTCACAGGCACGTCTCGCGCCCTAGGTCCAACCTAGTGCCAAATAATGACAAACAGCACCACCCTCTGACCACAGCTGGGAAACGCGGGTCATCGTAGTTCTGTGTTCTCTGTGCTGTATCGTTTGATGCAGTCGCTCATCTCCTGCTCAAAGGCCGCGACCTCCCTGCTCACCGCATCCCCACTCCCGCCGGGGCTTGTGAGACGGCCGCGAAGTGCTGCTTTGCGTAGGTCATCCAGGAATCGAGTCTTCAGCTGGTTTAGCTCTGCAGCTAGTGACTTCATACTCGCTGGGGGAACCTTGTGTTCTACAGTAAACAAACAAATAAATGGACAGAGAGAGAGAGAGAGACAGATGATCATAGATCTCATAAGTAGTAGTGAAATTCCCAGTTAAACCCCAAAAAGCTATAAAACAGATCAGGATTGTAAGCAGACATTTATTACAGATAAAAAGGTTTACATGCGGTAGATATTTAGACAAAAGATTTCCATCTATATTTTATTGTATATTTTTTAATAAGTCTTTAAGGTCAGAATTAAGAACCTGGTATATCTGAAACTGCAAACTACCTCAGACTTCTTGACTTCTTGAGTCTTTGATTAGACTTTCAGTGAAACACGAAACAATGTAACTTCTTGTCATTCATGCCTCTCATCCCAACAGGATCAGTTTAGAGGAGGAACCAGTGTCCCAGTCCTCTAAGCCAGAGGCGCAAGAATGATTTACACGAGTCTTTTTCTTACGAGTCAGCTTGGTTTCATACAGTCACTGATGAGAGCAGTGTTACTGTAATTGAGTGGGTAGCAACTATTAAGAGGATTACAGAGAGATGGTACACGCTCTCATACATGAGAGTACCACTACGATTCACAGTACCAAACCTAGAACCACTGGGTATCAGCCCCAAAACCCCATCCCTCTAAGCATAAAGCCGCCCAGCCAATGAGCAGCAGGTCCTGGAAACCACATGACTGCAGACTGACCTCTGGCCCCCTGCATGGCCTGGGACACCAACCGGCGGCAAGCCTGGTCCGCTTGGTGAGCCACACTGGATGCACAGCTCAGCCGGTCGGCCTCCTTAAAGGGAACAGCACCACAAAGATCCAGTGAGTCCACCCGCCATGATCCTCCTACGGAGAATCCTGCTTAAAAAACTCCAATAACTAATCCTACATTTTATATCACCATCTCTTTTTGTACCAGACTGCGGTTAAAATTCAAGTTCTTAAAAGGCTTGGGTTCATTTATGTAGCGAGGCTAGTTTTAAGATGGTTACTTCAGATACAAGGGTATATGTACGCTGATTGCTATCAGCAGGGGAGACGTGGTGATGTCATCATTTGAGGCCAGTCCACAGTAAAGGACCTGTCCCCATTTAGTGATGTCAGTGACACAGAATCTGACAATGGCACCGGTGGATGCAAAAATCATTAGGTATTCTAGACGGCACCTACAGCACATATCCAAACACGTACTCTCTCATTCTATTTAGGATAATTTTCCATTACTTGTGTACGCATAATTAATAGTTAAAATCCCATGCCTTCTGCTCTGTGTCATCCTGGATTGGACTCAGGGGGTTGTCCATCGCAGCAGCAATCAGACCGACGGACAGCTCTCTGAAGCCAGACACAAGAACGGAGGCCTCCGTTTCACTCCCAGCAGGAGGGGACAATGTATGCATCAAACACGTTAAATTCTTTCACCTGATCTTCACGTCTACCTACAGCCAAGTGCTAAGCACTAGTTCTCAATCTTTTTCAGTGAGAGACTGAGGAAAACCACCAAAGAACGATCACAAAGCTTGCAAACTGTCATCACAGCATATTTCCGAGACCAAGTGACGTTCCACCAGTCAGACGTACACGTCCTGTGGTGAAAAGGCGCCGTTACTGGTGAGCGTGAGGCTCCGCTGCTCCCAGGCATTTCTGACAGGGTTGGGGGGCTCCATGCGCTTCGCCATCTCCACCACGACCTCGTCCGGCAGCGACTGGCTCCTCGCCCGGTTCCTGCTCAGGCACGAGTTCACGGGACAGCACAGGTGCAGCTGACAGAAGCCCAGAGAGTCTGCTCGCAAAAAGGAGGGAGAGGAGCTGTCCTGTCCTGTCCAATAACCTCTGAATCATTTTGCTGCCTATCTGACAATCTCCATAACACTGAAACACATATTTCATACACTTTCTTTTATCAAAGATTGTGAAATAGTTACAAAATCATGTGGGTAGCTGATGTTTTTCCCCTGAGCTGTTTACAATCACAGGGAATGAATCCAGCAACACTTATTGCTACCCCTTTTCGGTAAGTCTCCCTTTATAAAGGGCTTATGGTCTATACTCAGGTCATTAACTAGGTGGAAACTTGGTAAATCATTACGACTATTAAAAACAACATAAGTTTTTTTTTCTTCATCAATCAGTTATTACCATTTATAAGTGGCAAAATAAAGCCTTATTGTAAAGGGCTACCCAATTATATTATAGTATTATACTTAAAGTAAATATAAACATTAGGATTAGTATATGAGCAGAAGAACACCATAAAAATGGGTACGTTTGTGCCAGATTTAAGGCAGGAAATTAACACTTGTCTGGCATAATTAAGTGTACACGTTAGGCAAATTAAGCAATGCTATTTTGAAAATAAAACTTTAGAAATGCCCCCCAAGGATACATAACTATTGGCATTTAAAAATATAAATAAAATTTTTGAAATGCTACTTTTCCCCTCAAGGATACATAACATGATTAAATTAGTACACTGTCTGTGTGAGGTGTCCAAACGGCTAAATCGGGCCCAATGAAATATGAAGTTAAGCAAGCCTAATAAAAATGTGGCGGAAAACCAGTCATGGCAAACATTATTTAACAGTGTCAATCACAGTAACAGTGTCTAAAAAGCAGCTTATTCCAGCCAACCTCATGACAAATGCTAATAAATGGTCTTTAAAGAAACCTCGGTACCGCCGCATTTGAAATTGCACATACATTTTCTGGCAAGCTGATAAACTTCATATCGCATGCTTTGGTAGTAAAAATTGTCGTCTAGGAGAATAACCAGCGTCGCGGGGTCACGAGGTGGGTGAGAGCCGGAGCCCTCGGCCTCGTGTGCGGCGCGCAGAAAGCGCGTCCACGCGTCTCCTTCTCCAAAGCTCGGTTCGGGGGCGCGCAAAGGTGCGTGGTCGCGCTTCAGGAACTGCTCCAAACGCTGCAGCACCTCGCGCCTGCTCACCTTCCAGTGCGTTTGCTGAGGTTAATTAGAGACATGGAACACGTAGCTGTCAGTGTATCCAACACACGCTGGTGCAGCGTATGTAGGATATTTAAAACTATTTCTGGTTATTAGGTATTCTAGACGGCACCTACAGCACATATCCAAACATGTACTCTCTCATTCTATTTAGGATAAATATAACTGAAATATAACGTAGTTTAATTCGAATTGATACAGATGCGCGACTTTCAATTTAAAGGAAGAGTTTCATTACCCCGTGGCTCAGCTCGTCACTCTCTGTTTTTCTCAGCTCATAGGCTTCGTTTGGGATTAAATCATCATAGGACAGCACGCAGCATCCCCAGCCCCGCTGCCGTAAATACTCAGAGAGAACTTGGACCAGCGTCGACTTGCCTGCAGCGGGCAAACCGCACAGAACACACAGGCATATCCGTGAATTTTCGGAGCACGCCGGCTTAGCTAGCGCTTCCATTCACAATCAAAATACTGCTGATTTGGAACACAGTTACTTTGTCTTTTTAAAATATACTATGATTTAGCAACTAGTGTAATTACACCACCACTACATCCTCCATACTGCGAAACGACTTAAGGTCCTACGGCAAACAGGAAACGTAGGGAATCATGGACATTGTGATTGGCTGCAGGGTCTAAGAGTCATCCAATAAAAAGCAAGCCCCCTCTTAAAGGCATACAACCATTTTTCTCATATAGTCCGTATCGGAGTGTTAAGCAGGTCAGTCCTGTTTAACAAATAAAAAAAAGCACTTACATTACGTATATTCTTGGAGACTTTATATATATTTAATTATTCTTCGAAATACTACTCCTACCTTCATTCGCTCTAAAAATTAAGGTAGTATTAATTTCAACGGGGCCACATATGCCGAAGTGAGGATCCTGGAAATGTTATGCTGCCCCCGCATGGGCAAAGCCACACACGCCTGTATTGGTTTTATGCCAGACCCTCAGAGCTTTAATAAATTGTTTTCCAAACGCAGGGTTGTCACACATCCTGCTTTTGACACCAATGCATCTAATTTCACTGGAGGACAAAAGCTCGGGTCTCCCATAACAAAAGCTGCAGCCCAAATTGCATTACTAACAGCCCAGGGCCTCTTAATAAGGCTCCGAGGATCGCCACAATGTTTTAAAATACAGACACTTAGTAAAGCCCACAAACATTACACACTGTCGAGGAATACCACACATTTAAATAAAACGATTTTATTGACTTCCCATTCACATTAAAATACACTATATTTTTATATTTTTACATTAAATATTGTTTACATTCCCTGAAAATATTTTTGATTAAATGGGTGATCGGTAACATTAGACAAATCAATTTACATATGGAACAAAATATCATTGGCAGTCATTTAAATTGTACATCTTACAATAGATACTTAAAACGGACGAGTGGGACATTCTGTATCACAGTGTGTGCCTGTTGTACTTTCAAGAGAGGCTGAGGGTACAAAATATGCTTATTATATCAATCATAGACAGTAATAATGAGGAACAACTGGTGCACAAGCTCACAGTGAACAAACAAAGAGATTTATCAATGTGGGTGGGATGCACCCAGTAACCACATGTGACATCAGCGATAATGTCACTGTGGCTCGGTTTGCCTGGGTGGGATGGGTTTGGGGACCCCGGGCCCCTGCTGTCGCATCGGCTGCGGGGCTGCCTGGGCTATGCCCTGCCGTGGACCAGTCACCTGCCCGTATCTATGAGATGCACACACATGCAATAAGGCAAAGTCACTTTGGTAACACAGGGCCCTGAATTCCACAGAGTTTGACACGAATCCCTTTAAATATAAAGACCACTGGCTGGTGTACTTGTGTGCTGATGTCGGTGATTTTTAAAATTTTTGATACTCTTTTAATAATATTGTTATTCCTTTGGTAGAAGAAAGCAACATGCACTTATTTAATATGTTCGGGGCTGGATTGGTCATCTGACACACCGGCATTTTCCCAGTGTGCTGATGAGTATGTGGACCCCCCTCTGGCTCAGCAAAATACATCTTGTGGAACCCCAAAGTCCAGGGCAATTTTAAATCCCAGTCCAGCCCTGAATATGTCCAATCTACCTTTAACATAGTGATCTCAGGGAAACATACGCACCTAGGCATGGGTTCTGGAGGATGTGCCATGTATGAGGGCATATTCTGGAAATAGAAGGTGGCGTTAGACACAACCCATTGAACTGTATTGCTTTGAAGTAGAAAAACATATTACTGCTCCCAGAATGCAGTGCTCCATTATAATTTTATGTGATGCTGTTGGGACCAGCAATCTCCAGGTCAATGACAGTCCTTAAACCCCACACTAACTGCTGCAGTGTTAAGCATGACTAGAGAGGCTGCTGGAACTGTGTCGCACTCTTCCAGTCTATGAGGGCTAAAAACAATTCATAAAATACAAGTTCCTTTGTTCTTGGTGGAAGATCAGATTTATTCTGAAAACACCGGAGAAGGATTTCAGATGTTTCCTCCATTTAACTAATTAACCTTAAAACTTTTTTAAAGCCTATTTTAATGTGTTGCCTTTGGCAGAGCTTTTATAAACCCCAGTCCTCCCTAGAAGAACTTGTTCATGTCTCATTACACTGCATTGAGGCATTGGATTGATTTAATTGATTCACGTTCTTTCAAAAACTGACACATGCTGGAGGCATGTGATTCAGAGACTTCTGGTGCTGAAACCAAATTCACATTAGCTGAAGAATGCAATTATTTTTAAAAATTTGTGCACCTTCAAATTAATAACATCAGATTCTAGAGCTTTGGATTCCGAAAATATTTTCCCAACCAAAAAATATGCTTAAGCAACGCCCAACTAATATTCATCCATCCATCCATCCATCATGAGAAGGGTCAAGTGAGCCTCAGCAAACATATCCAGCAAAACAATTTGAATCTTGTGACCAATTCAACTATTTTCAAAAGGTAGACTGTTTATGTTCTGCTTGGTGTTAAGCTGTCACGGACGATACGGGTGCAGTTTTGGAGGGAGAGGCCATGTTCTGGAGAGATTAGCCTACCTGCCATGGTCTTTCATTGCTCTGTGTCTGTGCGGTGGTTCCTCTTGGGGCCGGGCCGCTGGCGTTGTTCACGCCAGCATTCGATGACCTGCAAGGCACGGCGATTCACATGGCAGTCCGTAGAGCAAATGACACCGGGGGAGGGGTCATTTGGGAGCGGGGGGGGGAACGGGAATGCCCTTTTACCGGCCAGGGGGGCGCTTCTTGAAACACGCCCTCATCCAGTCGCGCTTGAAGACGTAGATCAGTACCAGGGTGATAACGATGAGAATGGGCACCACCAGCAGGAAGAAGATGAGCAGGCCGTTTCGGAGGGAGTAATCTGTGGGAGACACCGGAATCTGTGGGCTCCAGGCAGACAGTGGCGCCCCCCTAGAGGATGGGATCCATGTGATGGCGAGGTAGGTGGAGTTACCTATCTGGGTGGGGCCACTCTCTATACTGCCCCCCCAGCCAGATCTGTCACAGTAGGGGGGGGCCCAGCCGTTGTTGCAGTAGCAGTTGGCCAGGTTGTCGCACACCTGAAAACATCAAGTCCATTCAATCTCCTCAAATTCCTCAAATTATGATACCCCCATGACCCCTTGACTCACCCCATTGCCCCGGCAGGTCTCCTGAGGGTTACACGACAGGTTCAGCATCAGAAGTGAGGCATTGACGCAGTTGAAATTGAGGCACGTCTGAAAGACAAGGCATTTGGAGGCAGACATTAATGGGTCCATACTCATAATTTCAGCCAATCACAACAGGCCTCTATACTCGAGTCCAATAGGATTGGACTGCCTCACCTTGCCCTGTGCACAGCTGCTGCCTGGTTTGACATAGCCAGGGTCCTGGACATCCGGGCCCAGGTCAAAGTTGGCGTTCACACAGTTGGACCCGTTGATGTTCTGCACTGATATAACCGCACCCAGGGGGGGGTAGTTGGCGTTCACATTGGTGCACTGGACCTTCCCGCACAGGGATTGGCTGCAGGGCAGAACACCATGGGTGGGTCACCGGTATAGAGAGAAAATCCAAGAACTAACTTAACCCATCAGCTCTGGAGAAAGTAGCCATGACTGCCATACATATACACTATATCCCCTGTGTTATTTTTGGGGTCAAAGTAACCCCAGTCCATTTTCAAAATGAGGTTAAATTCTATAGAATCTAGAATTTAGAACAGAAGTAAAATACACAAGGGTTATGTATGTCGCCTGTATTGTACTCCAGTCAACTTTCTGCATTGCACTACTTAAATTTGCACAAACCACTGTATTTATCACCTGCTTTCCCGTGTCCGTTGCGTATTTTGTTTCTTGCATTTAATCTCTGTCCATTTATGCCCAAGTTGTTAATTATGAATTGTCATTGTGGTTCCTGCAGTAGCAAGGTGGGCCAACACAAATTTCCACCGGCCTTGGTCATGTGGCAATGAAAATCCTGATTCTGATAGCAGCAGACTGAGAGTGAACTGTCAATTCCTCCGTTTGCGGAGCTCTGGTATGTCTTTAACCAGGGTTGTGCAGAGAATCTTTGAAGTGCAGATGCTCCTCAAGACTAAGAAGGAGCACCCACACATTTTAAGCTCACGTACAAATAACGGGCAAGTGCTCAGGCACCCCCACCCCCTTCTGCACGTGCCCGTTTATAACCATCAGGGACGTGTAGCCCTAATATCCGAGCATTCTCCTACTTCAAAACATGTCTGACGTCATTCCGTCATCGTTTTACAGGCAAATTAATTTCAAAGCAGTTACAAAATGACCTCATTTGTTTATATCTCTTGACGCACACTTCTTGCCAACCTTCAGGAAAGAGAATTACAGTCCCCACGGAGAGGACCCATGTGGTTCTTAAACCTTCACCACAGTCTGAGACAGGCTTGACGTGCATACTCTCCATGCCAAATCAAACCTTTTGCTCGAAGGAGAGCACTCCCAGGCCCAGAGAGACACTGGTGATACTTACGCAACTGTACAACCGATCAAGGAGCTTCCCCGGTATCCACAGTTGCCAAATTGGTCCCCCTTGCCGTTGATCACGCTAAAGCAGGTATCTGGGGCCTTCTTTGCATCTGTGAAGAAACCAACGGTGGAGAAATTAAGCATTTGGACGTCAAACACAGTGATGTCAATGGCGGCAGTCCTCCATTGGCAGGATGGAAGGGTTGGCGGGGTCAGCATTGCCCAGTACCTACTCTGCCCAAACAGCTGCTGGCACTGGAAGTCGTAGGTCTGGCAGCGGCCGTCATAGCAGTAGGCAGTGTTATTGCCACATGTCGTCCCGTCCATAATGTAGTAGTCGTTGGGGCAGGAACCCGACTGGCCAGTGCAGAACTCCGAGAGGTCGCAGGTGTCCACAGATGGCCTGCAGGGTGTCCCTGCCACCACAATCTGCAGCACAGACACATGGCCCTCAGCCCAGTCCTATGCTGATGCCAAGTGGTCTCTGGGAAACCAAGTCTGGCTCATGAAGACTCATGCAGGCATCTTCTGATGAACATACTATGAATAACCTTTGGTTGTGCATTAGCTTGGATGCTCCAGTTTCCACCCACAATTGAAAGAGGGTCAGGCTAACTGGCACATCTAAACTGTGATAGGATAGTGAGTGTGTATCCTGCAATGGACTGGCATCCCATCCAGGGTCTACCCCTGCCTTTTGCCCTTTGCTTCCTGGGACAGACTCCCAATTCACTGCAACCCTGTACTGGATTATTGGTTACAGAAAAGGGATATATATACACACCAAGCTTAATTGATACTTTATGGATCCCTGTGGAGAAATTCTCTTTACGCCTCCCCCAACTTGCTCTCTGTAGGTGAGAGCAAGCTGGCCACGAAGGGCAGCCACCCATAGCAGCACCCAGGGAGCTGGGCGTTAAGGGCCTTGCTCAAGGACCCGCAAATGTGCTGGATGACCTCTTAATGCCGGAGCTGTATGACGTGAGGAATTCCCTCACTCCGAGCTGGCCTAGATGGATCACCATGGCAATGTGTAGAGGAGGCGGATGGGGTGACACAGCACCACCTACCTGGCAGTTCTGACAGCAACTACCCTGCGCACAGGTGGAGCCCCTGGTGAACTGGCAGGTGGTGGCATCACAGCACTTGTTCTGGCACACCTACGGCATACACGGCCAGCAGGTTGGCATCAGAGCGTGGATTTGAGGCTGGGCAGACCATAGCTCAGCCTGGCGATCCTGATGCTCACCTCAGGCTTGCCGCAGTCGCACTGCTCACCGCTCTCCACTATACCGTTGCCACATATGGCATAGGTGATGACATTGCTGGGGGGTGGCTGGTTCTTGAGACAGACACCCCCTCCTCGCAGGATCAGTGTCTCGAAGTCATCGCTGCTGCATGTGCTGAACAAGGTCGATCCACTAGGGGGTGGTAGTGAGCAAGATGTTCAAAACAACAACAATGAAATTGAAAAGCAGAAACTACTAAAACCTCATTTACACACAGAACAGGGAAGTCTACACTACACAGAGAGTCATTTCAGTCACATGACTAGGCCAAGCACGCCATAGCGTAAAGTGAGGGCGTGGAAAGCACACATACCTGGCCCCTGCATACATGATGCAGGCTGACCCGTTGCAGGTGCAGTGGCCATTGTCATGGTTCATCCCAAGGTTGTGGCCCAGTTCGTGGGCGACTATCGTGGAATAGTAACCCAACCCGTTGTCCGTGTACTGCCAGGGTGAGGAGCAAGCAGGTCAGCTGACATTCCATTACCTTGGCACATATTTTATAAGAATTTTGTGAGTTGTGTGTGGCGAGGGGTATTTTGACTTTCCGGCAGGACTGGAAATGGGGCAGTTTTTTGTGACTGACAAACGCAGCGGGGCCTGTAAACCGGGCCTTACCACACTGATTCCCCCGGCACTGGAGGCAGAACACACAGTTCCCACGAACGCCATGCCCAGGATCCCTCCAGAATACGGCGGCAGCCCCCTAAAAAACGGTAAAACATGGCCAATATGGGCAAGCCGGTCAGGGGTATTCATACTGTGGGGCGCAAAGGAATTGCAGCGAGGGCAGCCTTCAGAAATATTAACATTAATCTGAACACATAAGCATATTAAATGACACTAAAAATTTAAAATAATTAACATTTGTAAATCAGACAGGCTCCGTGTATTAAATATGCCAAACTATTATGATTAGTAACGACTGTCTTATAATAATGTAATGTAATGACTATAACTAGTAAAAGTTTACAGGGGGAAAGTTAAGGCTGATATACTTGGATGAACCATGGAGTCATTTCTATCTACTAGTAGTGTAGCTTATGAAGGCTCCTTCCCTAGTTAACATACCGCTTTTTGGGATCTAAACCTATAACCTATTGGTCCACCTTACGCATTATCCATTAACCCAGTAGTGCATACCATACACCCGTCAACAAGTACTTTAGGTACAGAGGATTAAACAAACTGTACATTACACGTGTAAATTCTGGAAGATTTTTACACAAGAGAAATACCATTTTGTTTTTCCTACTCAGGCTTTGTGATAATGTACAGGAGAATCGTTGTTGTTGTTGGAGGTAAGTGTACTTGGATTTTTATTGCGCATCCATGATAGGCAAACTGGGGAATTTTCCAGTACTGGGGTCCATGGACCTCTGAAGCCACCTAAGAGCTCCCGATGGTATTAAAAGGGGACCCCCCCCCCCAAACTTACACCACAAGCTGTGCCACGTCATGACGGATGCGAGGCAGCAGCACAGTCTGCCGCCACTTGACAAAGTTGCTCAGACTTTGGCCCGCCGAGCCGTTCACGCTGAACGGGTTACCCGCCTTCAGAATCTCCATTCCCACCAGAACCACACGGATGTTCAGCTGCTGGTAGTACTAGGAACACGAGGATTTCACAGAGCAGACAGCTGAGTGTAATGATCCCCTAATTACTCAAAAATTATGGCCAGATATCATTCATACCTACAACCCTCTATTAGAAAAGCGCAAGGAAGACATATGGATGTTATTAGTATTACTAGGGGCACCATAAGGGGGAGGCAAGTTAGGACAATTTCAAGGGCCTGTAACAAAATTTGGAACATAACTGGATTGGTCTGGGGTAAGAGACCAAAACGTTATGCTTTCATGGGTCCCAAAATCTCAAGTGGCACCCCAGAGTAGTGATTGCATACTTGATTGCGCAGATGTATAAGGGATCATGGCATGCTGCTTAACGAAACAGGTCTCACCCCATCCAGCAGATTGGCCAGCGACACCATCTCCTCCGTGACTGCGGTATCGTTGCCCTTTTTGATGTTATACTGAGGACAGAGCGTGAAAATGAGCCGGTCAACTAACACCCACGTACAGGTAAGTAATAATCAACTGACAAAATAAACAAACATCTCACCCTGTTCTTGTCGACGACCAGCACCAGCTCAATAAACCTGGTTTGTGGCAAGTTGCGTTTTTTCTGAACAGAGAACGGAAAGTGGTGTGGGAGGGAGAATGACCCATGTGATTTAACGGGTGGCACTTTCAGGCACCATATCCATAACTTTTATTGCCAACAATACAAGTATTGTCTTCTACCCGGAATAATCTGGTCATGGACAAGGCAGTCTCAGGGTGGGTGTAGCCATCAGAGGTGCCCATTTCATTGGTCACTCCACAGAAGACCCCGTCATTCTGATTGGGTTCCAGCGGAAAGAGGTAGTGCTCATTGGTTGCGGAATGAGTAGCAGCTGGTTCAATTCCGTAACTCTGATTGCCAAATAAAATAACACCACTGAAAGGTAAACAAACACAAAGTTATTTTTTGAAACTCTCTCTCGTCCTCCCTTGGGTAAAAAAAAAAAAGAGCAAGGTGGCGGCTCAACGGTAGCACTGTGGTCTCACACTCCCACTATCTCAATGTGGAGATTGAATGATCTCCCTGTGTTCTGTGGGTGTCCTTTCAGTATTCTGATTTCCTCACGCGTTTGAAAAAAGTGATTACAGGGTTGCCAACTCTCTTGGATCTGGTGTGACACTCACACTTTCTGACTCTCACGCTCATTCAAGAAATGTTATGGCAAATTTATATATTTCCATTATAAACCTAAAATTAGCTACATCAAAAGCATAGACTATTTACAAGGTAATAAAACTCTTACAGACATGGAAATGTGTGTCTAGACTCACATTGAAGATCTCATGCAAGCCAGCTGACTAAAGTTGGTGACACTGATTAGGTGAACCGGTGCTCCTAAATTGCCCATAGTGTTTGAGTGTGTCTCTGGGGTTCCCCCTGCCCAATGCCCTGTGTCTCCTAGGATCAGCTCCAGGCTCACTTGGATAAATGCTTATGGAAGACAGATGGACGATCGGAAGAAGAGACATACCTGAGACCTGAGCAGGTGCTAAGTGCCACCAGGGAGTCATCATGTCCTTCCAAGAGTCCATGATAATGGCAGTGCCTCTACAATGGCAAAGCACACAAGAAGAACCGGATGGACATGTACGTATCGCACAGGCCCTTCTGCCCGGTACAGAACGGGTTTATAACAAGACAATGAGCAATGCTGACTTCTGGGTAACACTTTACTTGAGGGGGCACAAGTAACTTACTAACTCAGTTACTACCCATGTACAAATCATGAACAAATACATGAACTGCTAGGAATGATTAATGATAAACGTTGAATCAGTATGCAATTCGTTTCTTTTTAATTAAAGCATTAAGTAAGAGTGTACTACTAAATTATTTAGTGCCCCCTCAAATAGGGCTAAAGTGTTACTGGTCCCGTTTTCTCCCAACCCCCATTTACTTGGAGACGATACAGAAACAGTACTAACCAGGGCTTAAAACAATGACAAATTCTGACATTCATTATGTTCACATTGTCAAGTTTACCAAGGCCATGGTATTTCTAATGGCCTACACAGTGAGATTTCTCAATCAGCACCCTTTGACACGGATACGCTTGTGCTCCTACAGACAGGTTTAAAAGGTTTCATCGAAACCCGCCTCTCGTCAAAAGCAGCTGATGCCTACTGAACAATATCAATGTAATTGGGTATGCTGCATAGCAAAAAACGTGTATATAACAAGTATATAAAAGTTCAGAGGATGGCAGAGACAATGTATATATTTGGTATAACAAATCAAAAAGGGAAGCAGTAGCCTACGGGTCGCGACACCAAAGTCATAAAGTTAATTCTTGGGGCGCTTCATTAAATAAGCCCTGCCGGCAAAGACTGGGCGATCCCGACATCTAACAAACATGGATCAGGCTACAAACTGGCATATCGTTTACGTCTCCACTGAACTGACTTAATGTCTAAAGTATTTCGCACCTTACGTCTCCTCATTATGTGAATTTTAATTAAAATATCTAGACAGTAAATAATCCGAATCATCAGCATCTGGAGTATATTCATACACACTCATATCAGGCTAATGTTGGTTATTTCCGGGCTATTAAATAACTTACCTGAACTGCTGGATATGTCGTCACCAGTTCACCACTGTCATCATAGGAAAAACGAACAAAATCTTTCACCAGGAAGTCTCTGTCCAGCAAAAAAAAAAAGACAAGTATGTCGGTTTGGATTCATCATACAAATCTTTTGTGCACCTATGAAAAATGATATGGAGATAAAGATTATATGGGCTGGATAATGAGAATGCATAATGAATTTTTAAAACGCACGTGTTTCTTTTCAGATGAATTAAGTGACGCCTTCCTTCAATGATTAGAGCATATGTAACTCTATCGGTTTCCACTTCCTGCAATAAAAATAATTTTTTAGCCTTTGCACTGTCAGTCACACCCTGATCCACAAATAATCCACAAATATTCTGTTTACCGGCTCCAACTCCGCAACAGGAGCGGCTTGCCTTTTCCACTTGTGATGAACTCTCTGAGGATACACAACCGTGCGGTCCGAAAGCCCTGCAAAGACAGGTGACTCAAAGCTACGATTCCTGATTAAACACTAAACACTACCGATTAACACATACAAAGAATTTTTTCACTTTTAAATAAATACGCATGAAACGTACATCCACAGAAAAAATAAACTTCGATTTATAATACAATTTAAACATCACAGACGCAGTCATTACAAAAAAATGAACAGCTACTCATAGAGATTATTATTCAATTAGTCATCCTCAAAACATTTGTAAAGTTTGACAGGTTTAGATAGCTATTTTATTCATCCAGTAGGAAATTATTGAACTAATTACATAATAAGTCACCCATTATCATACACGACGATCTTCATTTTGTGCTTAATGACTAACGACACCTGTACCACACTACTAGGTGAGTTCAGTATTACAGGTTCGTCGTCATGATAAAATACTCCCACCCACAGTTTGAATCCGCATACTGTATGTTTTGTAAATATAGGTCTGGCCTTACCGTGGCTTGCAATCCCCATTAAAAAGCAAAAAACTTCGACAAGAACGAAGATACGTTTGCCCCGCATTATTGCTATCTAATGTATTTCCATTGGCGAGTTGCGCGTTAACTTCCGTGGCAAAGAACGTCTGTATGTAATCAGGGACGTTTCAAAGGTAACTCCGTAGGTGGGGTGAGTGACTGTCAAAGGGATCAAGGTGTCTGCTGGTAAAGAACCGGTGTATCTAGTTTGTATTTTAAACCTGACAAGATTCCAGTCTGCTTTGCTTATATAAAAAGTTGGGAAATCAATAAGGAAGCATATTAGTGCCACTACAACAAAAATGTGCCTAGTTCCTCATTATAACAAGATAAGTATCAGTTATAACGAGATTTTTATCCCGTTATAACGAAATAAGTATCTAGTTATAACGAGAAGAACGTTTCATGGAGGCTTGGTGGTATACACCCAGTGGTGGTTCTCTAGCTTGTATGGCGCCCTGGGCAAACCCCTCCCCTTCAGCACCCCCGCCACCCCCCCGACCCCCGTCAACAAAAATTTTGTGTTGGCCTCCCAAGCCAACAACCCCCAGCCAACAAAGAACAGTACCCTTCGGCACTAACTCTCATTTTAATTATTTTTACGATACAAATAAATAATATTTTAATTGTATTAGTACTGTTCAAAGTTAGCCGCGCCCTATTTGATAGACTCCTGGATTCTCCCACTCTCCCTACCTCGTGCTTCCAGTGGGGTGACCTGAGGTGAGCCCCGCCTACCTAGTTCACAAACTAGAATCAGGGCGCCCACTCCGACAAGGTTAATTGACCCACTATCCTATCATATCATTCCTAGCTATTGAAAAACTCAGGGGCTACGTCAAGTTTACTCGGGGCTTGACTTTTTTTTTTTTTTTTGCAAGGAAGACTGGAATTGTGGGTAAAATACTTGGGGCTATAGCTTTGAGTGATTGGACCTAACAACGCCCAATGCTTAGAAGCTGGAAAAGTGAGCAGCCATAAAAGTTTTAGCAACAAGGGCCAAACTGTGATGTCAAGATGACTGGGTCAGAGTGTCTACTAAATGGCAGGTCTTGTGGGGGTTCCCAGTACGCAGTGTTCAGTATCTACCATTAGTGGTCCAAGGAAGACCAACTGGTGAGCTGGCAAAGAGGCCCAAGGCTCTTTGACGCCTGTAGGGTGCAAAGGCTAGCCTGTCCGGTCCGATCCAACAGGAAAGCTACTGTAGCACAAATTGCTGAAAAAGTTCATGCTGGCTATGACAAAGGTGTCAGAACACACAGTGTACTATGCCTTGCTGTGTAAGAGGGTTTGTAGCATGCTGACCCCTGTCCACTGCCGAAAGTGCCTACCATCGGCATGTGAGCATCAGAATTGGACCATGGAGCAATGTAAGAAGGTACATTACGTATGAAGGAAAAGTAGTATGAAGGAAAACTTGATCAAAACCTGTGGACAGTTCATCATCAGTTTGGCTCTTTTCTTTTGCTTTTACCCCTTTTTTTACATCATAACAAACTGATTACGTCACAAAGGGAACCCTTTGTTGCTTTAACCAAATCATTTAGATTCTCCTTTTCACCAGATAAATTAATATCACTTTATAACGCAAACCTTTCTTTTGTTAACGACTTTTGTTAATGACTTTTTCCTGCACCTGCAGAGGTTCACTTCCTGCCCAGAGTTTGCATAGACATCCAGCCTCCCGGACATCCCATCTCTCCCGGAGGTTCCGGGAGGCTCCCCTGGTCCCTGACACCCGCGAATGATGAACCATGTCTCGGCAATCTGTCGTTGCGCTTTCAGCAACCGGCAAGAAGTTTTACCGCTGTAAACGAAATGTATCTTTCAAGTGAATTACTTACAACAAGATTTAATTTTCATGTAGATCTGTTCCCTATGCATCGCAAACGCAGAAACGGCATTGTTTTATACTCGTGACACGATCCAAAACTTATGGAAACTCATGTTTTTGTGTTTTAATATTCTTTTTGTTATTTTAACGTCAATTGTTTTCAATTGGCTTTTGTAACATGGGACATTAAGGAAGGAGCCTGATTGCCTGCACGGGGTAGAAAGTTATTCTTTAGTTCGTGGGGTGTCCCCTATTCCGGTGCCCTCTGTGGTGAAAACCTCTGCGATGTCAAGTCGTCACCACCTGGTGGATAGATGGATTCAGCGCACAAGGATGGGTAATTGCTGGAATGAAAGGCAGGAATGTATGGCTGTGACAGCCTTATGTATTAGGTTTAAAATGGAAAAAATGCATGTTAATTGGCACCAGTCACATTTAAATTCTGTTAAATTGGCTGGTATTACTGAAGATTTTCACAGGATTCTCATACAGTGCACATTTATTATTGTATTTTTTTAGTTGACGTCACATTCGTGTTGGAAATGAAACAGGAGAAATCATGGATGACTCCATAATTTCCCGTCCTGTGTCTGATTATTCAGGTTTACAAGTGGCATGCTCATGGTTGTAATGAGTCCATCCATCTTGTTGCTGGTCGTCCTCTTCCTCTTTTTCCTTCAACTTCTCCAAGCATTACAGTATTTTCCAAACAATGGGTCTTTACATAGTATGCCAAAAAATATGATGCTTTTTTTCTGGTCATTTATAAACACAGTGATGCCAGCTCGCAGAAAAATTGCCCACCTGTCGAAATTTTTCACTCATAGAAACGTTTGTGGGAAAAATTTCCATATCACAATAACCAGAATTTAAATATACCGCCCTTTAATCTTAATTCCCTGTCAATATCACACACTGATGGAAAACGGCGCAATGTTGTCATTTTTTTCTCTGATAGCTGTCGTTGAAAAGCCTGTTTAGAAACGCGTGTATAGCCTTCTGTTAAAGTAAATATTTCTACTTCGGTTTCCAAATCCACAATACAGTATTTTCGTATATATCTTTTACTTAGATAATAGGTAGCAATTTGAAGTTACTCAGTTTTAATATTTGTGTGAAAGACCTTTTTTGTGCAGGCGAGTTAAGGGCATACTGCTATGGGTCCTCAGAGCGGATCTCATCCTCGTCGCCACTACGTCGGAATTACTGTATGTGATTTAGTGTTTGTGTAATAAGCGAATTGAATTAGAAATCAGGGATAGGTGAAGTAACGTTTTCATAATGATAAATCCTCTTAAACGGTTAGATAGATATTTTTCAGTCTAGTAAAAAAAATAACTGGACTCGCAGTTGGTGTATGGGAAGCAGATACCTGGCCGCTCTTTTCCATTAATTGGAATTTTTTTATGGTTTTTAGCGCTGTCACTAGCGACCGAAACTGTCGTTTATTTTGACATATATGAGAATCCAGATAAATTATGGCCAGTGAATGCCAGATGCCCGGAGGCGATGCCCTATTCTGCGGGCGGCCGTCCTGGGCTTATGGATCTCCCGGAACCGAGCTCTCCGACATTATGCGCCTGGTCCGTACAAGCGGCGCCGCGGAGCCCACACAGCTGTACACCGAGACCTCAGCCCGGTAAGCCACTCTTATCGCTCGTTTTACCTGTTGCATTACTGGAAGAATAGGTTTGCTTGTTATTCGTGAGGTGCAGAAAGATTCGACACCCACAATAACTTGAGCTGTCATTCCTTCTTAATCACCGGCTAATTATTCTCTTATTATTTTTATTGATTACTTTCCCAGCACTGATCGGATTAAGCCATTCGGCACTGACAGTGTAGGATAATTTCACCTACTATGGATTTAAAAGCCTCATTTTCACCATCTCCAGGAGTTTAATAAGCATCACTTAACCTTCTTCTGCAGACGTTACTATATGAAGTATGCAATCGTCTGAGGAAATCTAAAATGATTTAAAATCAAATTAAATCACTTTTATTGTCACATCAGTAGAATGAGTGAACTAGTGAGTGAAAGTCTTGGGTCATGAGTTTCTATCAGCAGTGTACTATTATGTGTACATTGTACTATTATGTACAATATGTAAATGCACTATTGTATTAGATATACCATTTCCCAGAGCACAGGGGCTGATGTGTGTGCATGTCATTGTACAGGAAAGGCCCAGTTTACCTGGTACAGGAAGAGGGATCGACTCCGTGTTTGCTCAGTCTGCGATGCCCCCCAGGATGCAATGACCTTATGGCCAGTCTGCTGGTGGTCAGCGAAGCTCGAACTATGGAAGTTTACTCTGGGTCGGGGGAGTACTGCGGTACGTGCCGCGGAGAGCCGGATCCCGATCTGTACCTTGGCAGGTATGCACTTTGTTAACGTCTCTGTGGTTAAGGGCCCTGCTCTTTAACCTGTTCGGTGGTATTTGACCCAAAATGCTCGGATTTCTGGCTAGTAAAAGCAGGTTTGTACAGAAATGTTGACAAAATATGATTCCAGTAGTTTTATGGTGAAATGACTAAAATGTGACCTTGAGTTTTTTTTCTTGTCTTGCATTTACTATTTCCCTGGGTGCCTTTGTGTTCCAGTGCTGAAGAAAGAGCGCCCCTCTATAAGAAACACCTAATATTAGAGTGTCCATCCACATCGTGTGAAGTGAAGGTGAGAGGTTCAGTTAAAATGGGCAAATATGGACTGTGCATCCAGGATTTCCTGTAACATGCATGTCTGTTGTCGTACAGCGTTATGTATATTTCTGTATGATTTTGAAACCACGGGTGGTTCTGTGCCTTCAAACCCCAAGAACTGCGGTGCCCTTCTGACCAGATGGTTGTACTAAGAAGCGTGTTTAGTGGCTTAGCAAGGTTTCTTGAGGCTTACATCAGAGTTTTGCATGATATGAATGGTAGCTCACTAACCAGCTACGAGCAGGTTTACTCTGGGTACGTAAAGCTTGCTTCTCAGTGATCCCCACTGGGCTGTATGTGTGAACTTCTCCTTCTTTGCACCTGGATTTCGGCTGAGGCTTTTCCCAAGTTCCATAGTGTGTGATCATGTGTTTGTATGTGGCTGTGCTTGCTGGGATTGGCTCCAGGCTCACCATGACCCTGACCTGGATATGTGGTTATGGAAAATGACTGGATGAATTATACAGATATAGGAGAACCAAGGTTTTGTTGCAACCAACCAGTTCATTACTCTGTGACTGTGACTCTTTATGCTCAACTGGCTGGTTGAAACAAAACCTTGGTCTGGATTTGTATTTTCTGGACCTGACCTTTCCACCTCTGTCTATATTGGATTACTTTTATGACTAACTTCCCCAACACCGTATATGAGTATGGTAAACATAATTGGGGATAACCCATTAAGATCTTTTGTAGTGATTAATTAAGACGTGCTCTGTAATTTTGAATTGGTATGTACCATTTGAATGTACCTACATCAGCGCTGCCGTACACCCCAAGGTCACAGCCATCTGTTTTGCTTACAGTCGCTATGACTCCGGGAATGAGTAGGTGTGTCGCGGTCTCGCCAGCTATTACCACAGCCCTCCCTGTTTTTACAGCTGCTGTCTCTGGGTGGGCGAACGAGGGTGGGGGTCAGCCAGATCGTGCTGGGCCTGAAGACAGCCGACCCAGCGGGAGGCTCCCTGCCGGCCCCGGGGCCGGGAATCGACCTGCGTCGCGTGCAGGCCATGGTCGGCTCCATGGGCACTGTCCTCTCACCTGGGGCTCAGAGCCTGATGGACCTGGTGCAATTCCAGCAGCAGGTAAAATCCAGCCACTTCCTGGAGACCTGAGTCAACAAAAACGTCCATGGATATATTTTTACATTGGGACAGGAGAAATGAGCAACGCAAGCCGAGGCTGCCTCAGTCTTTTCTCACTGTCAGTAAATTTTAAATTTAAAAGCAGTCAAAACAGGATATGCTGAGTATTCTGGCCAAGTAGCATATATTAGAGTTTCTCTGAAGTCTTTAAGTAAATATTTACTCACCTGTTTTCTGTAATGTTTATCTAATTTTGGAAGTCAAATTAAAAGTTGTTTTTCTGTTTGGTACTTTATGCACTCTACTGTATATAGAGCACTGTTTACTATGTTTTCCACTTGAATTTACTGCACTGTTTAGTATACTTCTCAATCACAGTGGTGTACTAAGAAGTGGGTTTACTGGCCGAGCAAGATCTTTTGAGGCTTACTTACAGGTTTTGCTTACTGCGAATCGTTTTTCACTGTTAAATGCGGTATATTGCCTTGGTAGTCTACGCTGCACGCCTAACCTGCTCCCAGCAGGTTTAAGCAAACAGGCTTTCAGCTTAAAACAGGTGTAAGTCCCACCCTTTCATCCAAAACAGAGACACGAACCGCTGGTTCGCAAAAAAACGTAGCCTGTGTAACGCAGTCAGGCTTTGTTAACCCGGCTCTATTGAGTTAACTGTGGATGTGTAAAATTCGCTTTGTAGTACACCCCACACATTTACTGCACTCACTATACTTCTCAATCTGTTACTGCACTGATCCCTATACTTGCTCACATTTACTGTTTCCTATACTTATTCCCTTGTATATATTGCATTGTTTACTATACAGACGCTCCCTGGGCTACGATGGTCCGTGTTACGATGTTTTGACTTAACGATGGGTATTCCACTTCCATTTTGTTTTTCATTTTCTGTACATTATTCAATAAATTACATGAGATATTCAACACTTTATTATAAAATAGGCTTTGTGTTAATGATTTTGCCCAGCTCCAGGCCAGTGTAAGTGTTCTAAGCATGTTTAACGTAGGCTAGGCTAGGCTATGATGTTTGTTAGGTTAGGTGTACTGCATTAAAATGCATTTTTACCTTACGATATTTTCTCCTTAAAATAGGTTTATCGGAATGTAACTCCATCGTAACCCGGGGAGCGCCTGTATTTACATTTACTACATTGTTCACTATACTTACTCATATTTACTATACTCCTATACTCACTCACACTTTCTGCACAGTTTACTATACTCACTCACTTGGGTTTTTATCTGCATCACTCATCTAGAGTAAGATGGACGTCCTGGGTGGCTTCCTGCCCCTGCTTGTGGGTGGGGGATCACTGGCCTCCTTGGCCAAAGGAGCCCCTGAGCCCGGAGGTGGGGGAGGTGCAGTGAGACACACGGGTGTCCCGGAGCCTGCTGAAGGAGGCATGTTACAGGACGCTACCCCTGGGTTGAGAGCTCAGCCGCGATCCAGCGGACGGCCTCGGCTCCTCAACAGAGGCGTCGACAGCCCTGAGCTGGCCGGAGCAGTGTCGTCCCTATTGAACGGTCACTTGGGGCAAAACCCGGATCTGCTTTCAGCTCTGCAGACAGTTTGTGGGCAGGTGGGCGGACTCCACATAGAGGACAACGCCCAGGGGGGCTGTCCATCACCAGGGCCACGGTATGTAACACTCGTTACGAATTACTATTACCCAGTGTTTCCCAACCCAGTCCTCAGGAACCCTCAGTCAGTTTACATTTTTGTTCTCTCCCAGCTCCCAACACGCCTGTACCAGACATTCTGCATTCTTGATTGCCAGGGAGCTGGGTGGGAGCAAAAATATGGACTGTCTGGGGGTCCCCAAGCACCGGGTTGGGAAATGCTGACCTAGGACATTGTTAATTAGCTGCCATGGCAATATGAAAACTGCCCATAAGGACATCCTGGTAAACATGTAAGGAGCAGAATGTTTTAGGGGTGAACGTCGTCATTTTGGTTTAATGCGTTTCTTTTGTCTTTCTTGGGCACTTCTGTAAAACTAGAAGGATAACGTCTCTGTATCTCCCTCAAAGACAACGGCACTCATGCTGCACGACCCTGGAGCAGGCCTTGGAAAAGCGGCTGCAAGAAATGGAGAGGAGGCTGACCCAGCACATCGACCAGCGGCTAGATGCCCTGCAGCAGGGCCTGGAGCGCACCCTGCTGGCCAGCCTGCACACAGCACTCCTGCCCCGGGGCACCGAGGACATTACCTTTAGTGACTGCCACTGCAGCACAGGCCTGCTAAATGGCGAGTCGTGACCCCAGAATGACACCTAAGGGGCTGTGAGTGACACTCAGAACAGCCAATCAGCTGCTTCGAAACAGCTTCTTTTGTGGAGTTGTGTGATTGGACAGTTAAGAAAGAACTTTGTGGTTGGTTACATTAGGTCACCAGCATCACCGCAACATAAATGTTTGATACTGTAATTTACTATGCAAGTTAAATAGTTTCGTTTGTAATGAAAAATCTGGTTAAAAGGCTGTTGTGTACAAACGTTATTTCTGTTCCTGTTCATCATTGTAATGTCTTTCAGTATTACACAGGTTTGCTCTGTCAGCTTATGGTATGGTTTGAATTAATGCACTATTTCCAGTGGCAGGCACCACCAAAACGAGAAAAAAAACTTCCTATGAGATTATACACTGCGGTGGTTGAAGGATCCTGGTTTTTAAGAGCAGCTGTGTCCATACTGTGTTATACAGAGTATCAGTGATTCACAGACAGGGTAATAAAAGCATGTGGTTTCTTTAAACCATCTCACCTTACACCGTGGTGCTGTTCTTTACAAACATGTCCTTACTGCTGACGTCCTGTGAAGATACAAATGGTGCGTTTTGAGTCAGTGTAAGAAGATATGCGAATGAACATGGATTATTAAACGGGTGAATGTCGAACGCCCACCTCTTTTGCCCTGTTTGCACTGCAGAAGTGGCAGAATGCGAAAAGAGCCAGAGTTAGCGGGAACGACAGGACAGGAGAGCGCAAATATAGAACAGTCACGTAACAACCACATGCTCCCTTATTCTGTGTTTTACGGCAAGTCACAAAGGACACACTTGATACCAAGTAGCTTAACTATAAATTAAGCTTGTCCACTTGCCTGAGCCAAGTACTTTAGACAAAGGGTGAGTACAAAAAAATTGAACACTAGCCCACTGGCTAGTAAAAGTTTTATATGTAGGGCTGTCAAAGTTAACATTTTAATGTTAATTTTATATTCATAATGCTTTATAATTTTTTTGCTTTACTGCTTGTGTTAAATCTGATACCCCAAAGGGAGAGTAGTATGGATCATAATTTTTTATGGAGACCTGTAGTAATGGCAAACTAGATCGAAAAGAAAGTGAAAAAATGAATTAGGAGTACCCCAAGGAAACGACACAAGATGGAAACCCCTGGAGGTGTGAGATAACAGTTCTGACCATTGTGCCGCCTCATTCGTACATAATGTATACTTAAAAATCATGAGGATGTGACACCTGGAAGATTTTGGATAACTGGACGACGGGTAAGGATTCACAGTACTGACCATGTAACCATGTGCTGCTCTGAATGAATGCATTGCTTATGGAAATTAAAAAATGTTGTACTGAAAATAACTTATTATACATGGTAATTTATTCTTATAAGATTTAAATATGAGATACACAGTAATGGTTAGACCACATGATGGTGGGTTCGGAGGCTGGGTCGAGCGTGACTGGGGCACCTCTGGGAAAAATCCATTACCTCACCAGGCGCAGTAAGGACTGGGAAAGGTTAGCGGGTGGGTAAGCTGTGTAATTGTGGACTAACACAAAGGCACGAGGAAGCGATATTTTTCATTTGGAGGTTTTTAATTTAAAGTGTTGGTTTTATGTAGAGAGACCCCCCCCCCCCCTTTTATAAAACCAACCCAAAGCTGCTTCTGGGAGGTTGTTGGGGTCCTGCTGATTTTGCATGGCATGTTCCCACTAAGTTCCTGATTCATAGCAGAAGCTTTGCGACTGGGACCAATATCCACTTTACGAGGTGGGAGCAGCAGTCTGTGGGACATATCCAGGTGGTCCCTGCTGGGTTTCCATCAAGAGCTAGAGCTCATGTTTGTGTGAGGACAGGTAACGTACATGTGAGAGGAATGACATATGCTGACACACCTGCCTCTGGTTTAATGATCAGGGAAGTGAGCCTGGTCTGGGCCAGACACTCTTTTTCTGACAGTGTAGTTTGCTGTTTTTGGGAACTTTTTCTATCTTGAGTTATGTGGCCCTGCCCCCTTTAGGTTCCTAGGTTCCTCACCTGGATTCTCCGTTCCTCTGATGTGGAGTGTGCCTTTTGCTTCACCTCATCCTGGAGGCTATCTATCCAGTTAGTGGTCCAAGTCCCACTGGTTTCCTGTTTCCAGCAGTGTTGGGACTGTGGGTCTTGGGGCAGAACAATTGGCGTGATGGATGGGTGTCCCAGGTCGAGGTGTTCTGTCACAGGCCTTGTCCATGACGGCTAATGGTTATTAATCTGTATGCTGTGAGTTGTGACAGTGTGCACCAAGTCCTGCACCTGTGCAATCGGCATTGATGTTAGTTTTCTCTGTATCTGACTGACTAACCCACCTGGCGCTGGTGATTTACAATGTCCCACTTTTTATTCTGTCACTACGTCCTGACACTTCTCCTGAGCCGAGAGCCAGCAGGGCGTTTTTAGGAGGCCCGGAGCTGTGGAAAGGTGCTCCGATGGGCGCTTGTCACGTGAAATCCGGCTGGAACGGATCCGACTGTATGAAAGTGACTCCGCCAGGCATTACACAGCTTCCTGGAGAAAGGAGCGCAGCGGCCCAGAACCATGCAAACATCCAGGCTTCACGTCCAAAAAGGAAAAAAAAAAACACCATTCGTCACGCTCCATTTTCAGGGAAAAAACGTATAAAGAGCGAAAAGGCACTGGGAGAGTGTTCTGGAAAGTTCAGAAACTGACCCACTTTTCTACACAAGTACAAGTAACACAATGAAGCTTTAGATCCTCTTCCTAAATGTGCTGTATATTATATAAACATTTAAATGGCTGAAAAACTAACCCAGTTCCTGTTCAGTTGAGAATATTACTTAAGAAGCAAAATCCATCCATTCCTATACCCGTTTGTCCTATGCCAGTCGCGGGCGTACGGTTTTATATATTATACCGTATGTTACCTTTTTTTTAATGAATCGGTCCTTCTAATAGAGCAGCGCTCATTTCATCCTAACTGATTCAGTCTCGGCGGGGACCCATTGGGTTGTGCGGGCTTCGAGCCAAATCCCTTTGTCGTTAACGGGCTGGGGCATTTTCCAGTCCTTAAATACACGCTAGTCTCCCTACATAATCCCACTAAGAAGAAGTGAAGTGGGTGTCACAGACGATGGGAGTGAATAGCATCGGACTCTTAACTTGCGGGTTTTAATACAGATGGGGATTAGAGGAGGGGTACGGGGGATGGAGGTAAGCACCATTTTTAAACCTGCGTTAAATATGTTCATGTGCAACGTGTGCCCTGCAACCGCCAAAGCCCCTAAATGCTCTTCCAAGGGAGAGAGGAGAACCTTTTCAAGTATTTGAAATTTATTTTACACTAATTCAAGACACTGCCGCAGATTTTGAAAAAGTTTTAGGGAAAATGGATGTGAGGATTTAGCCGCGGCTTGGCATGTTGAAATGATTACTGCCGGTTCGGTGCGCGGTTCTGGCCGTTCTCACGCCGACCCCATGCATGCGTGCACTAGGTCACATCGGCCCGATCGGAACCCCTCGCCTTGAAATTTACTGCCCCATAACATGATCCATCCTCTGGCTTCAATAATTCAATAACCAGAGTGTTCCGCTCGATAAAGAAAAATTGCACCGCCTGTTAAAACGCTGCAGAGGAACCCGGTAAGGCCGAACACGTTAACCCTGTACACGTTGTACAATAGTTTATTTGCACTAAGAACGTGCAGCAACTTAACAGAGATTTATTGTACACACCGGATTGTTGTCTGTGCCTTTAATGCCCTGAATGTTTCATGACCTACGGGATTGCACTGCTAGGAAACACCACTAGAGGGAAACATAATCCAGGGTTTTTTTTTTGACTGCGCAGTCCAAATTTCACATTTGTAAGTACACAGGCCTTTACGGTTTAGAATTGGATGACCTTAACAGAAAGATAAAGCGACAATAAAATGACTCAAATGCAAGAATACACGTTTGCTGGATTGTGCAGAAATATAGGCCTATGTGAAAAGAATACAGGAGATTTGACTTTCAATCCCAAGTGAACAGCAGAACTTGCCCAAATAAATGCTGATTATATCTCTTCCAGTTCCAGAGTGCACTCCCAGTCAGCTTTCATCTCCGATGAAAAATCAATATCCTCATGCTCTCATTTTCACAATCGGGGTGACGCAGCGGGCCAGTGACCCTGAGGTGTGAGCGGCGTGCCAGAGAATGACACACTGCGGTGTGATTTACGTGCGTCTCTGCGTGCCGGTATTTGTGCTGGACCGGAGTGTCTCTCGGTTCAGGAGACCTGGAAGCATTTCTTGCCCAGAAAGCCAAGATTCAGCTATGCTCTGAGGACAGCCTGTCCAGCTCAGCAAGATCTAGAACGAGCAGTAAACTCAGTACAGGCACCGGTTAAAGTGTGGCTTAACCTTGACACTGAAAACAGAAGCATTGAAGTGTGTGTGTGTGTGTGTGTGTGTGTGTGTGTGTGTACGTGTGTGTGTGTGTGTGTGTGTGTACGTGTGTGTGTGTACGTGTGTGTGTGTACGTGTGTGTGTGTGTACGTGTGTGTGTGTGCAAAACAACGTTTCGTAGTCCAAATTAATATATTTAAAAAGTCTGGGGGGGGGGGGGGAAAGACTATGGAAAAACGTTTATTCCCTTTTCTCCTAGGTCATCAAAAAGAAAATGAAACACAAAATCAAATAAAAAAAAAAAATTGAACAAAAAAAAAATCTACAGTATCCTGCAATTCCAACTCCTCTCCCGAGTGTCCCCTGAATGGATGATGGGTACAAATATAAAAACTGAAGGACAAACAAAGGATTAAGACATATGTAAGAGTAGAGGGCTGCCTAATAGCACAAATTATGAAACATTCTGAGATTGAAATCGAATGTTTTGAGATTAAAGTCAAAAGCTTGATTCAAGTCAAAATAAACTTTCCAGAAAAAGTCTAAAGTTACATGGCAGAAACCTGTCAGTGACTGAGAAATATCTGCAGGGGGTGAATAGCATCACATGACGGCACCATAGAGATGCTTTACGTTCACCATTCTGGCCTCATTTCACATGAAATAAAGACTCATTCCTGCTAGGAGAAGCTATGCACAGAATTCAGCTTTAACCTCTGAATTTTCTACTTTAATCTCAATATTTTCTACTTTTTTCCTCCAAAGTTTATTTCGAATGAAATCTCAAAATTTGACTTCAGTCTCAAAATTTTTGACTTGAATCTTAAAGTTTTAGAACTTGTTTTCTATAAAGGTGGTCCTAATGCTCTTCCATAAAGACACGCTGGTCAACCGAGTGCAGGTACACGGACAGTGGTAATGTCTTTCGAAGCGTACATGAGTAAAGTAAAACGCACGGTTAGCGAAGTGAGACTAAAATGCAGCTGCAAATCTTTGCACACGGTTCAGCTCCTGGAGGAGGCGGAGTTTTCCGTCCAACTGCTAAGAGCGACACTACGGGTTGCGGGTTCTAAGAGCGGCAGCTCAGTGCCGGCGCGGAGAGGTCCGTGGGCTGGGAAGCCGGTGGCTGCCCGGCGCTGGTCAAGGGTCGATCTCTTCGGGGATGACGGTGAGGATGACGTCCTCATTCCCACGCCGCACCACCAGCCGCAGGCTGTCGTCCCGCTTGATGGCGCTGCTGACGTCACTGGCAGAGGTTATGCGCTGCCCATTGATGGTGATGATGACATCACTCTCCTTTAGGCCCCCTCTGGAAAAAAGAAAGCGTTAGAGAAGGGGGGTCAGTTTGCCTACATCATTCTTACATTAGGAGATTAGCTTTCATACATAGCAAACAGAGTTTTAAACCAATCACACAGCTGGACATTATTCTGGAGTTTTGCAAACTGGTTGATGTCCTTAACTGCACCGCCACCTGCTAGCAGAATCTCTTAACACGCAATTGACACCGACGTCCTGCTTTAATAGAGCAGGCTACTCTCTCAGTTCACTGCATTATTGTCTCTCTGCCAATCACTGAAGGCTCACATTAGGCCTTGCAAAGAGTCATTTTCTTGGTGGAACAACAACTGTACAGACACTGTGGCCGTCTGGGAACAGAGCTGAGGGACCCAGGGCTGGGGGCTTGGATGTGGTTCTCTGTGCCGGAACAAATGACGAGACACAGCACTGGCAGCAAGGGGAAAGA
Source organism: Mormyrus iriodes (assembly GCA_011763525.2). Lineage (NCBI taxonomy): Eukaryota > Metazoa > Chordata > Actinopteri > Osteoglossiformes > Mormyridae > Mormyrus > Mormyrus iriodes. The sequence continues at coordinate 12,509,360 of JAAGVU020000041.1, read as the reverse complement.
GCCCAGCCCTGCTGCTATGACCTACGCCAAAGGTCCCACACACGCCTTGGACAACATGCTTTTGAGGTTTCCCAGAAAAGGTCAGTAAATGTTGGTGCTGGGGTCATGCTGTTGCGGTTGCTAGCTTTCTTTTTAAGCTTGTTTGTTTTTTTTGTTATTGCTGCAGTGATAGAAACTGCAGGCTCTGCACTTAATGCACCCATCAGCGAGGCCACAGGCATCTGCAGTAACAGGAAGTATTCCGTGGGGTAACACACCCAGACGGTACAGGGGTTTTTTCTTGTGGCTGGAAAATAGAAATGTAAGCATTTGGAAAGATTTTTATAAGGGCATAATAGTGTGTTAATACCCACAAAACACTCCAAAGGCAGACCTCGGAACTGACTCTACACTCTTCAGTTGGTTGGCCCCTCTTACCACATCAGCGCAAAGGGTATGGCAAGTCAGTAGGGCCAAACTTCCTCTGCGCCCACGCTCAAAAGGAGCCAGCGTTGGCTTCCACTAAAGGAAGCGAGGTCAGCATGCTTGACACTTGGCTTTAGCATTCAGCTATGCTCTCCATGGGCTGTGTGACACCCCTGATTTCATCGACTTACACTTCGGCCGGTGTTTTCGAGATGACCTCGATGACGTACGCCCCGGAGGTGACATCTGGGAAGTCATTCTGTCTCTCCTTCAGCTCCTTAGCAAGCCTTGAGATGGGGGGGGGCAGATAAAAGGAGAAATAATAGCAAGGTCAACGGAAGTCATAGCGCTTTGATCGAGTCTAAGCTTCAGGTGAGGCTGGGACCTACGTCGGCGTCAGAGTCATCATCCGGATGCCGATGTACTTTTTTTTGGGTGTTGTTTTGCCTAAGCATGGAGAGACAGGGCGTCAGCACCAGGGGGCATGTCCCGAGCAGCCTCAGTAGCGTTAGCGGGGTTTGAACGCGTCTCGCCCAAGGCGGTTTATACTGCGTTTGGTGCAGAGGTGGGGTGGGTACCTTTGGCCTGCCTGTCATGTGACTCTGCCAGGAACTGCCGGATCTTGTCGGAGGGGATGGCAAAGGAGATGCCCGCGGTCACCTTCAGGGTGTTTATTCCAATCACTTCTCCATCCTGTAGGAGGCAGCACTGAGTTCACTTGTGTGCCACGCCTTTATTTCTTTTCATTTGTCCATTTCATTCTGGCTGACTGCAGCACCATCCGCGCCAGGGCGAATTTACAACAGACCTTATTTTCACGCAGTTGTGCTGAGTCACCTCCATCCCCACAGTAGAATGATATTTAATATGAAAGTGGATGCCGAGGAATAATGCAATAATAATGGCTTCCACCCACAGGAGCCGGTTTAACGTTACCCTCGATAAAAGTCTAACTTTCTGTGCATAGCTACAAAATGTTTACTAGCGGCTGGGCTTCCTGTGGTTTTTCTACTGGTATGTAAATAATAAGAGCTTCAGCTAACTTGTACTTAAAGGACAAAAACTAATTCTTACCAGGTTAACCAAGGGGCCTCCGGAATTTCCGTACTGCAAGAGGAAAACAGAGCTTAAGAAAGCAACTTACAGTAGAGGGAAGGCTCACAATTTGTGTGCGCTCCCCGGGACTCAAATCTACAACCTTTGTGTTCTTGATGCAATGCGCAACCAGTTGAGCTACAGTTGAACTCAAAGGTTGGGTAGCAGGGGGAACTCTGTACCATTTTGGGGATGGGGGTGCACTAAGGAGGATTGGGTTCTCACGTTGATGATGGCGTCCGTCTGGATGTAGTCCATGTCGGAGTTGCGGAGGCCCAGCTCCTTGCCGCCTCGCTGGGTGGTGCTAACAATGCCCGTGGTGACGGTGTTCTGCAGGGAGAACGGGCTGCCTATGGCCACCACGAACTCGCCTGGCCGCAGGTCCGCTGAGCGGCCCAGCAGCAGCACAGGCAGCTTCAACTGCAGGATGGAGTGTGGGGGGGGACAGGGTCAGTGAGAAACGAGGAACCCACTCCTATGCCCTATTTCTGGCTGCTCTCTCTTCCATAACACTGGGTGCCTAAAAATCCAGCCAACAGCCTCACAATCATGGCCGACTGCTTGGAAGGAAGGGGGCGTGGCTAATGTCTGTCACGCCCCTCCAAGTTCAAGAAGCCACCTCCCTGGTTGCAACCCAGTTTTGATGTTTAAACGCATGTAACTTTCAACTCAGGACTGATGTTTCAATTTCCACCATCCCATCCTGTCGCCCACGCTCCTGTATCTGTGGGTCATCATTTCTTACACAGGTGCATTGCCGACAAAAACCAGAACAATACTGTGTTTCCCTGCTTATCTCTGCGCTTACTGGGGTAGTAAATTGCTACAGGGAATCTGTTCAGTGGTACTGCAGAGACTAACAGGGCTTAGCATAATCCGAACAAAGCTTTTTTATAGCTGATTAATTGAGCTCACTGAAACTATTACCACAGTAGCTTCCCGGTTCTCTTCTCTGGCCAGTACGTGCTGCATGAGGAACCAAAAGCAGACAACACTGGCTCTGGCCACGCCCCACCATCTCATAAACCAATAGAATATGCAGGCATGGATTTAGCTGTTGACCAATAAGAACGAAGAGGAGGTTTTTTTTGGCCAGGGAACCTGCTTAATTCATGACTCAGGCTGACTCAGAAGTAGCTCTTGCTTGAACTTGTTTTAGCCTATTGATTAATTACTAGGGTTCTCTCATCCAACTCCCCCATACCATTTCGATAAATTATGCATTATATTTGAAATAGCTTATAGCCAGTTACCTACGGCATGATAAATTACACGTTTAATGCTTGGGCCTTATTTCCTATCCACTGCCTTAGCCCAGAGCTCCAGTTTCCTTTTGGGAAAGACACAGCAGGTTTGGCTTGCATTGTGGATGCCACATCGCCGGTTCAGATATACAAGTAATAACAACAAGGAAAAACAATCTGTGCAGGGCACTTGGAAAGTCAAGCGCGGATATCTAAATAGAGGTTTCTTCGGAGAAGACGGGCTCAGCCCACTGCTTCTCCCAACCACACCGTCCACGGCCATATGTTCCCAGGGGGCGGGCCTTCCTGAGGCACCGCCTGCTGTGTTGTCCTGTGCACTATGGTAAAAATAGAGTTACAGTACATGCTCTGTAATAGATACTTTCGAAGAACGTCCAGCACAGAGAGCTCTGCCCCAGCAGAGCGGGAAACGCCCGTGAGGGAGGCTGTGCTAATGAATACCTCAAGGTGACCGGTGCGCACAGAGAGACAGCCACACCCCACTGCCTTGTGCTGCACCAGAAGGGGCTGGCATGGGGGGAGCCTGTTTGGGGGAGTCACACTGCCCCCTGCTGGATGGAGTACAGGGATGACACCTAAGTTGTTTTGTAACCATGACAATGCCCCCCCTCCAGATATGGCAGAGCCCCCAGGAATCTAAGCTTTCAGTCTGCCTGTCCCGCACTCATCTGAGTTCCTCTAACCCTGTCTAACGTCCCACCGATTAAAAATGGCCGCCGGTTACCTGTAACGTTAGCGACGACGAAGCGCTTTATGTTCTGGGGCAGGACTGAAAACTGGGCTAGAGACAGCAGGGGCGGCTTGGCCCGCGGTCCTGAGCTGCCCGTTATTAATAGAGGACAGAGAACAAGGCAGGCTGGGAGAATCCAGATCCGACACAGGAATAGCGTGTAGTGCGGCACCCATGCTAAGCGGATAAACAGATGGGGGGGAAGCGAAGGGCACTGAACAGTTCCAGGGATGAGGTCAGGTGGATGGGGGAGTGTGGAGGGGGCCGTTTGGAAATAGAGCTGCTGTTTTCCTCATTGTTACACATGACCTACGCTGCATTTAAAAGCGTTAGCTGCTCGTTAAGTATGATTTAATCCGATTCCAGCAGAAACATAATTCATGTTTTTCTCCATGACTGTCTGTACTTTTACACAGCCGGTAAAAATTCACTCTGGGTCTACGTGGCCCGAACTGGTAGCAGAGAGGGGCCTTTGTGACAAGAGAGTGTCAGTGGGACGGGCCGATATGGTGTTGACCTTTCCAGTGCTCCTGTGCCCTCCGGCGAGGCCTTTCCTCATCAGGAAAAAGTGCCCCAGGGACGGTGTCGAATTCCACCGACCGTGTTTGTCAGTAAATCGAGGAAGATACTCTAAGGTATCCGCAGGGGGCGCCAGTTTCTGATCTCAATCATCAACGAGCAAAGATGGCCGCTGCGCCCCAGGTGGGAATGGGAATCGCCTTTGGGGGAAAAATTTCTGGCTCTTGTGGGTCCGTTCCCGATGAACTTCTAACATCTATACCTGGCAACACAAATGATATCTTTATATGTTAATTATGTCCTATGCTTAATACTGGGGAGCAAGGAGTTAATTTGTGGGGATGTAGTCTGTGGAATAAGACTGGCAGCCAAATCAGAGCAGATTTGGGGAAGGGACGCGACCATGACCACCAGAGCCACCCCAAGCAACTTCTTGGTAGCATCCTGCCCCCTCCACCACATTTCCCGTAACCATGACAATGTATGGTAGAATGGCACAAAATCATGAGCTCCACCGAGACCACCTCATCCGCAGGCCCAATCTCTGGGGCCGGGTCGGCACAGGGCCGCGAGGCACGCTGCCTCAGACTGGGTCCCTGTTTCCTCCGGGCCCCGGGTCCGTTTTCTCCCGCAGGTTAAGGCAGACACAGCTGTAATTTTCGGGGCAGGTGGGGGGACAATGGGCATCTGGGTGTTACGTTTTCATTGTGACGCAGAAACGCACAAAGCACACCGCCATTTCTGAAGCCTTATAGTGCTTGTTATTGGTAGCATGTGCATGAAAAATAAAAGGCGTCATCAATCAATACTACCTATATGTTGTACATATTTATGTACACAGTGTACGTGTGTGTGATGATTATGAGTGGCACAGGGATTAGGGTAATGGGGGCAAAGCCACAGCAGCCGGGGGGGGGGGGGTGGCGTGAAAGCGAGGATGAGGCGACGGTAGCTAGCGTCACCACAGGCATGATTGATGCCCCACCTGTTGCCAGAGGCCTGTCAGGACGTGTCCATCTGTCCGGGCGGCAGGTGGGGACACGCCCGTCATTCCCCGTGTCCGGGCAAGCTCCAGAGTGCAGGAGGTGACGGCGGGGTGGGGAGGGGGAACAGGGTGACTGCTTTGAATGTGTCCCGATATTGGGTCATGGTGGGGCGGGGGGACTGGGAGAGCAGCACCTGTGATGCGTCGCTCATCCGCCAAACATGCCGTTTCCGGGCCGAGTGAAATCACCCCAAAAGGCAGCGGCGTGAGAAAACACGCTGGGTAAGGCGCGGCCGGGCGAGCTCGCAGCCTTTTCATAGGCTTTCCCTGGGTGTTCTGCCAGCAAATAATGCCTTTTCACAAACGTCGGCGACTCAGAACACCACCCCTCCGGCCCCTCTGCAGTCTGAGCTTGCCCATGCGTCCGTGACATTGTGCAAAACCCAGTCCAATGCCAGCCGGGGGGGCTGACAGGTAAAGGCCGCACCTTCACTTTCTTTAACACACCTCCTTCCTGCCTGTTTGCTATTTGTTCACCATTAAGGACAGTCAGAGTCTGTCATTTTCCGGACAGCTTAGATCCACTGCCCCTCCTGGGTATCTTATGAGCCACGTGGCTGCCCCCCCTCCCATCAGCTAATTGCTGCACTCCATGAGTAGCACCTCCTGAGACAGACAAACACCCTCCCCATGTAACCACGGCGATGAACAGTCTACACAAATAAAGTAAAACAAGAAAGTGTCTTCTGGTGGATGGAAAAACTGGGAAAAACAGACAAAATTATTTAAACATATTAATTCCATATTTTACAGATCCCAGCCTCCCTGAATTAAACCTCATACTAAAATCAACTAAAGTGAAAGACCCACAAACTGACCTGGAAAGTGGCCAGTAGACGGATGGATAGATGGATGAATGGATGGATGGATGGTGAACGACTCCCCTATATTTAACTTCTGACCTACTTACTCCCCCCTCCTGTTTCCCCCCCCCCCCACGGGAGGTATACGGATGTGTTTGCACTTTTGGGAAATGGACATGCTCTGGGGAATAAACTGACACAGGATGTGTCATGCTAAAGCCAGTGGAAAGTGCTGCTCTCGATTACACGGCTGTGCGAGATTGGTTTCCCTAGTAGTGAAGGCCTGGCAGAGGTTGAGGGGGGTCAGCTTCAGGGAGACAGCGTGGAGACCTCAAAACAGTAAACATACGGCCGGCGCTGTGACCCACCTTCTCTGAGGTGGCCTGGTGAAAGAACGCGCAACTCAAGTATCCCGGGGTCGCTGCTGTGGAGCTGCTGAAATTGGCCCAGAGTGGGGACAAACAAGCAGAACTGGGGAAACAGCAACAAATTCCTTAACTTTAATGGTTTCTCTGGTATGATGGGTGGCTCGAAATGGGATGAACCGTTTTCCCCATTTCCAACAGACGTAATTTTCTTCCCAGAGCAGAGAAACTGGATCTTATGTTATAAGCGAAGACACAGCAAAACATCTATTTTACGAGAAGTTTATCGACAGTATTAATAATCTTCGGCCATCCTCCCTGAAGCTGTTGACACAACATTTTAACGCGACACTCAAAATTTACGGTAATACAATCCAGATGAGGAATTAAATGTTCTTTTTTCCCCTCCAAAAACCACCTCTTTCAGCCAAGTGAAATGCCTGGCAGTCGAGGACAGTTAAGCGAAGATTCTGGGGCATATGGTGACATGATAAATCAGAGCTTCCTCCAAGACTCGACAGGGAGAATCAGAAAAATCCCAGGAGGCAATGGGCTGGGCGGAGTGGGGGGGGGGAGGCTTGCAATGAGACCCACTTGCTCCCAAGGTTTCTGGCATCACAGTTGCTATTTCGATTAGCCACATAGTAACCAATTCTCAGAGTAAATACATAACACGTAAATGTTGTTGTTATCATGTTTTCAATAAATTCAAATTCAAAATACAATAAAATCAGTTAATTCAATGACTAAATTCAAACATTTTTTGAGATACATAAAAATGCATTTTATTTTTTTTAATTAATTTCTTTTTTATTAAAATGCACCCGTAGCCAATGGCTGGCCTGTCTATTTCGCATGTTCCTTCAGCACTGAGCAGTTCCATTTTGCAGAAGAACTCTGGAACGGCCTGACCGGTGACAACACTTTTGGGGGCTCAATTACCAGCAGTACGACCCCCCCTTCCGGGTGACCCCTCCCACCCATTAGCCCCCACACACTTAAGATACCTCCTTGCTGCTCAGTTTACAAGGCTCGATCGACCTAAGTTGTGTGGAGAAAAATGTAACACTTTAATAATGAACCTGTCGCCTGGGAAACGCTGTGGTTTCCGGGCTCGCCATGTGATTTCCTCCTGCATGGCTTCTCCGAGAAGGGATGGGGGGTGGGGGGACACACGTGCACCCCACCACAAAACAGTAATTATAGAGGGGGGCGTGTCTGGCTGAGTATGGGAGTCAGGTCCAAGCGTATGCCTTAAGAGGCTTTCATTAATAACTACTTACCAGCTTTTACGGCCTTGAGACTGGTGTACATTGCAAGGTTTTATTTTCACAGCGGCCATATTTGTTAGCAAAGAACCGGCCCGTATGGCTATTCCTGCTGCCTCAAACGTCATCTGGGTGCCAGGACACCGTCAGCATGGCGGGAGGTTCTTACGCCGTATCATACGTGCCTCTTGTCTATGCTACCGTTCAGTATCATTCAGACTCCAGCGGTAATTCGAAACTGTTTAATTGGCTCCTATAAATTACACGGCTCATCACAGGATTATGTAGCGGTACTGGATCTCGCGGTTTGTTCCAGTCTGTGAATTCCTGCATAGAAATCGGCAGTAAATCTCTTCCTGTCTCATTAATCACCCCAGGCCGACCTGAAAAGCACCCGAAGGCCCCTGTTTATCGGTGTTGGAGGCAAGCTCGGATGGGGCCTCACTGTCAGTGATCAGTTCAGTGTGAAGAAGTCTCAACCACTATCTCCAGTGGTCTTACTGCACACCAACACTAACACTGTAACACTGACACAGTCACACCAACACTGATACAGTAACACCAACACTGACACTGTAACACCGACACTGTAACAGTAGCAGCAACACTGATACACTAACACTGACACTGATAGTTACAGTAGCACCAACACTGATGCAGTAACAGTAGCACCAACACTGACACTGTAATACTGATGCAGTAACACTGATACAGTAACACTGACACTGATACAGTAGCACTGTAACAGTAGCACTGACACTGATACAGTAACACTGACACTGATACAGTAACAGTAGCACCAGCACTGATACAGTAACACTGACACTGTAACAGTAGCACCAGCACTGATACAGTAACACTGACACTGACACAGTAACACTGACACTAACATTGAAACTGATACAGTAACAGTAGCACCAACACTGATGCAGTAACACTGACACTGTAACAGTAGCACCAGCACTGATACAGTAAAACTGACACAGTAACATTGACACTGATACAGTAACAGTAGCACCAACACTGATGCAGTAACACTGACACTAACATTGAAACTGATACAGTAACAGTAGCACCAACACTGATGCAGTAACACTGACACTAACATTGAAACTGATACAGTAACAGTAGCACCAGCACTGATACAGTAACACTGACACTAACACTGACACTGATACAGTAACAGTAGCACCAACACTGACACTGTAACACTGACAATCATACAGCAAAAAGCCATAAGCTGCTGAAAGTGTCCTCTAGGCACAAAAAACAAACAATTCAAGGGTATGTTCACTGCAGGCACGGATGGTAACAAAAATATCCTTCATTATACAAATTGTTGGCCAAGACCCGTCCTGATATAGTGTTTAATATCTTCCAATTGCTGAAATCGCTACATCTCCTTCAGTGGCAGCCCTGGGAAACTGCATCCACCGTGTGTGGCTAGGTGACATGGTAATGAAAGGCGACATCAGTCCCGCTTCTCTCGGTATCGGCCTTGAAGGTGGTCACCGGAACGCTCATGGTCGATTTGCTGCAAAAATGAGATGCCAGCAACCCTAACTGAACCACCTGATGACTCAGACTCACAGACTCAAAAAGAGCGGCTGCTACGAGCAGAGCACGAAGCCCTGGGCACTAAACAAAGAGATGGGTGTCATCAAGTTTCTAATAGCAGCTTAACCCTTGTGTATTTTACTTCTTCCATTCTAAGTTCTAGAATCTACAGAATTTAACCTCATTTTGAAAATGGACTGGGGTAACTTCGACCCCAAAAATAACACAGGGGTTAAATGGATGACTGTAACTCTCCTTTAATTTAAGCTATGTAATACTTGACTGGGTCCAGACGAGTCACTCTGTGCTTCTGTAATCTGTGCGTAGCTATATAGAATTACAAGATACTATGCCAACAGCAGAGAAAACGGAACATACCAGAAGCGTGGTCTGTGAGTGACAGTGTGAAAGAGGGTATGACTTGAGCCAGGCTCAGTGAGCAGCCCCTGCCACGTGGCACAGCTTTCAGCCTGTCTGGCCTAACTCCCGGCTCACGGTACCACACAAACAAACCTTTCATTCGCACTTGCTAGCTAACTTGAAGTTACGATCTTAATCATGCTAGAATTAAGATAGATTAAAGGGCTAACTTAGGAGAATTCAAGCGATTAAACTAATGGCTGGGCTCAGCTCCTGCCCCCCACCCCCTCTGTCATTTGCCCCAACAAGTGCCCTTTGGAAACCTAGGGAGGGTGAATTGGTGCACGGGCAGGCTGTTCCTCCTTCCAACATCACCTCCCACCCCGCCCCCTCAGACATGTCCTTGGTTGCCCCAGATATTTTCTTTTTCAAAACACTGACACAGGATTTGCTGACGGCCCATAACAATCTGGGTCTTGAAAAGTAAACCTGCCATGACCTCTGCGATTCAGGAAATGGGTGAACAGGAATATTTATCCCCTGAGGCCTGTGAGATCACGTCAACTTCATAATGCTCTGCTTAATCCTGATTGTCACTGCCAAACAAAATTAACAAAATTAGCCAAGTAGGTCACTCCCAGTATTAAAACATAACAGCCGCGAAACAGTTTCTCACAAAGCCCAGCAGGAAATATTCACACAAGAATGCAACCGCTGAATGTATTTTCCAACAGATTTCTTAAATGTAGATCAACTCTGAATTGTTCCGATAAAGGCCAGATGTTTCCACAATAAATGTACCTTCTTTCCATACAAATTCACTGCGCCATAAAAACTTAAAAGAAAAGTAGAAACAGGCTGTGATTCCAACCTGCTGCGTGCTGATTTGCTCATGTGACAGAGGGGGTGTGGACAGTCCCCATCGAGGGCGGGGCCTTACCGGGGCATCGATCTTGATGAGAGCAATGTCAGCCTTCTCGTCCACATCCTTGATTTTGGCATCGAAAGTGGCACCACTCTTCAGTTCCACTTTGACACGGTGCTTGTTGGCCACCACGTGAGCGTTGGTAACGATGAGCCCATCCTCGGACACAACAAAGCCCGAGCCGCTGGCCACAGCCACCTCTCGCTTGGAGAACACCATCCTGGGCAGAAAGAGTGGAGGGGTGGAGGGGGTGTCACACACAGAGGCAGTGAACAGGGAAAACCCCTGTCTTTGAGGCAGGAGAGGCTGGACACCTGGCATCCAAAATAATGTAGCTGAACTGTTTTAAGAACAAATTCTGATATTTAAAGTGACACCAGAGTGTATGTCCTGACCAAATAAGCCATTTTCAAAGAGCCACTGGTTTCCTCTTTTATTTTCCATCCATCCATCTTTCCATAACCAGTTACCGGGAACAAAGTGACCCCGCAGGAACACAAATTTGAGCATATCCCTCATTTTATATTTTGTGTATATATGGTTATTAAAGGCTTTCTTCATATTTTTCATTATTCTCAATGGTTTCCCAGGACAGAAATAGCCAGAATGACTTTTGAGGCCCTTGGAACTTTATATAAAGTGTACACTAATCATGCGCCTGTTCGAACATGCAGCACAGATACTTGGTGATGACAATCTATCAAGGAAGGACTTGAGGTCTCTTCCAGAGACATTTATCCCCTGTAGAAACAACAACATCCTGTTTATAAACAGTCGACCGTATTCCGTGATGGGCGGAGTTGCAGATGTGAGGAACAAAAATGCAAGATTTTCTCTTTTGGTATAAAGACGAAAAAGGTTATTTAAAAATATTATAATGAGATTTTTTAAGGTAACGATCATCACAAAACAGGAAATATGAAACATGAGGAATGAATTTCTATGGGAATGTGTAAAAGGGCCAAAACTGGTCTAAAATAAAATTACAGTCGCAGTATAAGAATTCTACCACGTAGCATTTTCCTTTACTTGCTGGATTCTTTGACAGTAGTTCCTGCTGGGTTTATACACAGAGACGTGGCTAAATGAACCAGTGAAGATGCTGAAATAACATGCTGGTGATGTTTATGTACCATGCATCGTAGACTTTGTGCATATTTCCAAAGGGCCCCGCCAAGACAGCTGGCCAATGACATCACTAGAACCAAATGTCCACAAGATGGCATGTTGGTGTATTTGTTTGGGGAGGGGGGGGAGACGTTGTGGGGTAGGACGAGATCCTTACTTGCGGTAGAGTTCAATGTGAACCACGGCGGGGGCAACCTTCTCCACCACGTCGGCAATGAAGTTATATCGATGTCTCAAGCTGTCTGGGTTCTCCTGACCTGCAGTGAACACCGTGAACAGTTAACCACTGTTAACCGCCGTTAACTGCCTTTAACCATCGTTAATCACGCTGTCTTCAGCTGCTCCTGTCAGGGGGTGGGTACCTGCCACTAACATGAGCCTAACAGCTGAAGGTCAAGGCCAAGTTCATTATTTTCGTCGTTAGAGGTGTAACCATGACAACAAACAATGTCAGGAATTTATTTTACTGAAGGTTTCTAATGGAAAATAAAGGGCAGATTCACACAAAATTCCGTTACTTTATTTATTTACTCACATTAAAGACACTCAAAAAAATACTCAAGCTAAATACGGTTCATGACCATGGGGTACAGACTATTACACAAGGGCGTAGGAGAGAGATCGCTAATGGTGGGGGACACGGCATAATAATTTAAAACCAAAAGGTCTATTAAAGCTACTAATGTATCCTTGCACATTAGTTACACCACCTGCACAATGCTAGAAATGATTTGCACCTTATTAGGATAGTCTTTCTACCTTGTTCAGTTTTTTTGTTTAATTTTTGGTTTATTTACATACATTTTTATATTTGCCTGCTGTGATGCATGTTAGGACGTAGTTGTTAATGCTGCTGTAACAAAAGAATTTCCCTCTAAGAGCCCAATAAAGTACCCCCCTAATCTCTCTCTCTCAATCTTAATAATAATTATAATTATCATCATCATTATTATTATTATTATCATTATTATTATTATTCCCTTATTGATCCATGATTATCTTCTAACTATTTGTCACATTGAAACAATCAGCAGTTTAATGTAACAGGAGAGTCTCCGTCCTCCAATCAGAGACGAGAAGCAGGGAACGGGTCACGGGCCGCCCGTCGTCCAAGCGAAGACGCGGTCATTGAGTAAGGTTTCATTTAAACTCAAGAAGCCTTAGTGTGTCAGATCATCTGTGGTTACGCCTTGTGCCTCTGGTCATTTGTTAGCATTAGCCTGAGTTTAGATTCCAGGACAAAATATTTCATGAGATCTCACTGAAATTAAACACCCCCCTCCCCCAAAATTAATGATGTTTTTTCTGCAACATGTGATTACTCACAGACAGCGGCCTCCTCTCACAAGTTGCCATAGAGATCGCCGCCACTTTTCATACAGGTCAGGCCCCTAACTGCCCCCGCTAAGTCGATGGACCAGGAAATCCAGACAACATAACCAAAGAACTTTCTGGACTTTTCCTCCTCCAACCATCGATGCTTCTTTGACACATTTTAATAAAAAAAAAACAGTCTGATATCTGTGTTTAAAGTTACCAAAAATGTGCAATGATTTATGAACACACGATGCTAAAAACAGCACCCCCCACATACACTTAGCTCCGTCAGTAAATTACCCCGTGCTCCACAGGCATTCAGAATTAATGTCATTAGTGGCACCTCATGGCGATGACACACTATTGGGCAGCCGATGTCTGTTGTTATTGATATTCTGTGGTCACTTAAATGCTTCCCGGCTGGCGGGTCGGTCTCCAGCGGCAAACACCTGGCAAGAAATAGAATCGAGCAGGACGAGAGCAGAACGGGCTGATGCACGGGGCCGTGCTGGAAGGGGCAGGCCCATCGTTTGACTTTCCAGCGTCTGTACAGTTCCAGGCCCGCTGGCCTAGCAGTGAGCTCAGATGCTCCAGTCCTGCATTCAGTTCCCTTTCATTAAGGTCAGCATTCATGCAGGCGGCACGACGTTAACAGGAAGCTAGCGAGACTTTAGCATGTTGCTAGCATGACGTTACCTTTGTTTAGCACGTGCTTGTGTCCAAAGGGACACACAAAAGTGTGGAAAGCCTGACAACCAGCCAGAATCCAGTACATCTGGAGCAGTTAGGCTTAAGGGCCACGAACCAACGACTCAAGAAGCCTTAGTGTGTAAGATCACCTGCGGTTACGCCTTGTGCCTCTGGTCATTTGTTAGCATTAGCCTGAGTTTCGAGTCCAGGACAAAATATTAATTTCATGAGATCTCACTGAAATTAAACACCCCCCTCCCCCCAAATTAATGATGTTTTTTCTGCAACATGTGATTACTCACAGACAGTGGCCTCCTCTCACAAGTTGCCATAGAGATCGCCGCCACTTTTCATACAGGTCAGGCCCCTAACTGCCCCCGCTAAGTTGATGGACCAGGAAATCCAGACAACATAACCAAAGAACTTTCTGGACTTTTCCTCCTCCAACCATCAATGCTTCTTTGACACATTTTAATTAAAAAAAGTCTGATATCTGTGTTTAAAGTTACCAAAAATGTGCAATGATTTATGAACACAGGATGCTAAAAACAGCACCACAAAAGTGTGGAAAGCCTGACAACCAGCCAGAATCCAGTACACCTGGAGCAGTTAGGCTTCAGGGCCACGAACCAACGACTTTCCAAATATGGGCACAGATCCCAAACCAACCATGCTACACGTGCTAAATTAGCCTGGCGCTATATTAGCACCACGTCTCAAAGACGTGTCCATCCGCCAAGACAGTTGGCAGCCAGTGGGTTGTCGTCTCACCCCTCGCAGCTGGAAGCTGGCAGCCTGAAGGTGCTTTCAATGGGACGTACTGCACAGTTAAGCAGTTCAAATGCATGGATGATAAATTTCGACAATGTGCTGTTGCCATGGGACGCCCAGGTCTTAAAATCGAATGGCCTTTAATGGCACTCAGAGCGGAGACCATGACGGCCCTTGGAGAAGCATGTCCTTTCTGAGTGAGAGGCAACGATGCCCGTATCTCGCAGACTTTAAAAGCACGCTGGTATGCACCATACCTGCAAAAACAAGGGCCGGAGCCAGCGCTGCTCCTAGGTCTCTGGGGCAAAGGGTCTTTTTTTTTACTGTAATAATATTTCCATCCCAGGAGGGGCTCAAGACAGCCAGAGGACTGTGGGGCTCAGAAGCATGCAGCATCCGGTCTGCCTCCAGACAAATACGAGAGCGTCCGCCTTCGCGACAGCGATTCCACAAAAGCGGGGAACATAAATACCACTGAAAAAGCCAGGAGAATACAAAAGGAACCAAAAAGGCATTTTTGACTAAAGAAACCCTCCATTTAAAGTAATTACACGGACTGCACCTCCCAACAAACGGAAGAGAGAGAGGAGGGGGCCGCTGGCAGGTCCGGGAGAGGCTTTGCGGTAATTCAGGGACACGTCTGTGCCCATTTACGAGACAGTGACCCACCGGGCGGGTGTCCAAAGGAAACATTTCTGAAGGACCATGAGAGGCAAGCCTGAGAAACGGAGGGAGAGGGCAATGACACTGGCTCCGAATCAGAGGATGGCGTTGGACGTGACCCGTCATCCCCAGCCGTTCCTGACCACCTGAGGCAAGCTGTCCCTCCGAATTCCCCAGCTCTGTGCGGTAATACAAAAACCATGAAAGGCTGACAGCTGCTCGTGATGTTTTTGATTAAGTAACCATATCGTGGCGGCTCTCTCTCCTCTGGAAGATGCGAAGGCGAGTATACTCACTGCTCGAGTGAAAAATCACAAATTTTTTGGGGACGAGTAACCAAAAACGACTGAAAACTCCACCGAGAGAAAGACAAAAACAAACAAAAAAGGAAAGACAAGACAGAAAAAGGTGAAAACATTTCCTGCCACTTGGAAGGAAAACAGCCCTCAGAAATCTACAGCATGTCCTGTTTAACATCTGATGAGCTACTAATTGCCCTCGGAAAGTCACCGATTGCTCCGATTCCAGTCTTCCTCAGGCCCTGAGGGATGAATGCCCTCACCACTACTTCACCTTCAGCTCACAGCTCGACTCGGGGCCTCCCGTCCGACAGGAAACGTCCCGTCCTCCAGTGCTGACAAGAGCTTAAAGACGGAATAGATACACAGAGACCATAACCAGGAGATGGACATTCGAGAGGTATCAAGAAGATGGCAAGAGAAGAAGGATTCCTAAACATTTAGATCTACTAAAAATTGCATCGTTTCATCTGCCAAGATACGAATCAGGGAGATACAGATACCGAATCAGTGAAAATAAATCCAGCAATACAGAAATAAGGGGAGAGCCAGCCACCTGAGATTACATATCTGAAACTGAAGGCTTCCTACCCTGAGTCACAGAGCAGTTGGGAAGCGTCAGCTTTGTTTACAGTGCCCCCCGATGCCCAGACCTCCATCACCCCATCCTGAAGACTCAAGCAAACCCCCCAGCAGCCATTGGAGGGGGCTCCCACCCCATAATCCCAGTGATGCTGGAGTTTTATGTGATTTCCCATATGGAAACTTAATTTTCCTTGCCCTCCCATATGACCAGCATTGGGTTGCAAGTCCACCCCTCCCCCCAGAAACCCCTCCTGACCTCCATTTTGTGCCCAGACCACCCCACCCCACCAGTGCTGACCTAGCAGCTGCTGCCCAGGCCTGTGTACCTTGGCTCTGCGAGCAGACAAGCACTCACTGCGAGGCTGGCCTTTGTGAAGGCCTTTCTACCTTATTCAGCGCCCTCCCGCCCAAGACAAAAATGCACGCCAACGCTCGGTCAGCGGGTAACATGCCCCTTGGGGGGGGCAAGGGCGGTGGGGTGGGGGGCGGTGTCTGGCGGCTGTCATTCTGGAACCACATCAAAATCTTAAAGTGCGATCACCAGAAGATGGGAGAGGATATAAACAGACTAGTTTTGTTTTTACCTTCTCCAAAACACGCTCTTCCCATAAAGGTCATTAGTTCACGTTGGCCACAAATACATCAGTTGTGGTGAACTGTTTGTCCAAAAAACATCTCACACAGCTTACAATGCACCAGCACACTTGGAAGCCATGGTTTTTTTTTTCATAAAAATTGTATAAGGTGAAAGGTAAAAAACTAATTCTGCGATCAAAGATGTTTTTATGTGCTTAACTTTGATCCAATGATGTGCATCTCTGTGCCAACAATTCTGACGTGTGTAGACAAGACCGTGCTGTTGACTGGACTGGTTCCCCTGCATCATAAATTTTTTTATTTTTTTTTATGATCAATAGGTGAAAACAGAAAATGCTTCAAGGGAAGAATTCAGAGCAGATGGGGAGCCAGTCTAAAAAACAATAATTACTTGGTATCAACAGCCCATGCTATGTGTAACATATTTGGAAGCTGTTTAGAAGCTTAGCCAATGAGATGAGCCCACACATTCCTAATTAATTTTTATTTGTGTTTATCCGTACCAGCACCCATTTGAAAGAGGATCTATGATCACTGTACTGCAGTAAGGAGAGAGTGCTGTGAGGCGAGAAACACGGCGGTCATAATGGCGACGGACCAACAGCCTTGGAGAACCAGACTGATTCAGGCACAGCTGAAGAGAAGCTGTTGGGGTTTGCAGCAGGCTAATTAGGACCAGACTGACTCAACCGAGGTGGGCTGTGAGAAAACTTCATCCAGATTAATTAAGACCAGACTGACCCAGATGAAGAGAAAGTGGGAGAAGCTTTAAGCCAGGCAGACTCCAGCCAGATTGTCCCAGATGAGGAGATGCTGTAATGGGTTTTAAACTAGACTGACTCAGACCAGACTGACCTAGATGGAAACCTGTGATGGAGTTTAAACCTGACTGACCAAACTGAGGGGAAACTATGATGGAGATTATACCAGACTGATTCAGTAGTCATGAGGTTTGACTTGACTGAGTCAGTTGAGTTGATGCGGCGATGGGGTCTAAACCAGCCTGACCTGTATGAGGAGAAGCTGTGACAGGGTTTAAACCATAATGACTCAGTTAAGGGGAAGCTGTGATGAGGTTTAAACCAAACTGACTCCAGCTGAGAGAAAGCTGTGATGGACTTTAAACCAAACTGACTCCAGTTGAGAGAAAGCTGTGATGGGCTTTAAACCAAACTGACTCCAGTTGAGAGAAAGCTGTGATGGGCTTTAAACCAGGCTGACTCTGCTGTGATGGGCTTTAAACCAGGCTGACTCTGCTGTGATGGGCTTTAAGCCAGGCTGACTCTGCTGTGATGGGCTTTAAGCCAGGCTGACTCTGCTGTGATGGGCTTTAAGCCAGGCTGACTCTGC
>JAAGVU020000041.1:12478189-12491523 GCA_011763525.2 Mormyrus iriodes | reverse complement strand
TGTGATGGGGTTTTAACCAGGCTGACTATATGTGATGGGGTTTTAACCAGGCTGACTCTGCTGTGATGGGGTTTAAACCAGGCTGACTCTGCTGTGATGGGGTTTAAACCAGGCTGACTCTGCTGTGATGGGGTTTAAACCAGGCTGACTCAGCCGTGATGGGGTGGAAGCCAAACTGACCTAGTTGAGGGGAAGCTGTGAGCAGATTCTGCCCAGACCGCAATGCAGGTCGACCCCCCCCCCCCCGATACAGTCGCGTGGCCACGTTTCATCACTTGCCTACCCAAGGCCCCAGAAACTGATCTTCATTTGCACAAGCAAAATGGTCCAGAGCACCTGGTCTGTCATAAGGCTCAGACCCTGCTGAAATAATAAACAATAAACTACAGCCCAGCTGGGCTTGGAAACACCCGACCCGGTGCAGTTAGGAGCACGCAATAGGTGTTTACAGGAACCGCTTTGCTGGTAATCAAACAGCTACAGACATGGACTGTGGAGGTCAGTGACCTGCATGGTTCCAAAAGAAAATGGAGAGCTTCACTTTAATAATACGAACATTTCATAACCATAAGCGGAAGCTTTAATCCAATGTGACGTACCCTCCCGGAAAAAAGGGTAGAAATTTGTGCCTTTGCTTATTACTGGGGCTGTATCCTTGTTATTGTACAGAAATGGACTCTGAGGAACATCCCAAAGGTACAATCACTCCTCAGAGTCCATTTCTGTACCTTAAAAGTTACATTTACCTACAGATAGGGTACAATTGGCAGATCCTTGAGGATACAGCCCCTGTGACAAGCAAAGCTACAAATTTTTACCCTCTTTTCTGAGAGTATATTCCTGAAAGCAGGGTCAGACAGTCCTGGGAGCAATTGGGGGGCTTTATTCAGGAACCCAATCACTCTGATGATCCTGGGACTCAAACTGGCAACCTTCCAAGCAAAAGCATTAGCATCCTAACCTGCGGAGCCGCACACCACCCGCCAAAATCAGCAAACGTGTGCCATCAGGAAATGACAGAAAATCCATTTAAAACATTTTTTTTAATTGGCTTGTTGGTTCTTGGCTAGTATCTTTTACCGTTTTTCTCATTTACATTAAAGCCACAATGTAAGTGAATTAATCCAAAATGTCTGATTCACAAATCAGTGATCACCTACAGTCCCCTGAAGTAACTATTCATCCAATCCTTCAGCTGATGAACAAAGGCACTCTTCAGACGCATCACAAATAATACACAATTGCAGAAAAAAGGACAATATTTTCCCACATTTTAAAAGCTGCCAGGCCAGTCCGGTACCTCCCCAGTGACCCAGACTCTCAACATTAATCTTTGGCTCCTAGTCAAAGCAATTTTAAGTGACTGATCTCAATATAATCAGAGACAGAATTTATAGATGACCCAAACTGCACATAACCTATTTAACAAGTTATAATTATGGGGTGTCTGCTTTTCCTCAAGCTATAATTTAAAAAAATATATCGCTCCACCTTGAGTGTCACCCTGCTGAGTGTCGACACACAAGAACCACATCGTTATGGGGTGGAAACTTTGCTGACCATTTCTGACTCTATGGCACGGTTATGGGGTATGTTTGGGCACCATACCAAATGCATATTAAGGATGTCCGATTGCAATGATGTAATCCGGGGCTGAAAGTGGAGACATCTAGGGCAGACATTTTCACGCATTAGTGCCGCAGCACAGTGCACACACAGCCGAATTAGGGGAAGAATGCATTTGTAAATCTCATAAATTAAGAAATAATAATATCTCTAAAAACCGGTATCACGCACTGGAATCACTCAACGCCGTGCTGTCAGACTGCACGCAGTTATGGAGAGTCACGGATAAAAGAAACGGTGCTTTTAGACGGACTGTGCCTTAGATGCACAGATGTTTTTTGCATTCAAATGCAAGCATGTGTAATGGTCTAAATTACTTCTCCACAGAGTTCTGCGACAATCCAGATTCTCTTTTGTTTTTGCAGAAAAAATGAACAAAAATGACTTCATCCAAAAGAGAAAGTGGAGGAGAAAGCGCTATTTCTTGCTTACCTTTACCGCAGGCTCCTCTCTGTATGAAAATAACAGGGGGCTGCTGGAGCTTTTGAGCCCTGTTGCTGACCCGCTTCAGCTCGCAGATGTTGCGATAGGAAACTCCGTCGCTGCCGCACACCGGTTCGGAACTCTTGCACGCGCACACTCCGGTTTTCGCCCTCCGCCGGACCGTGGCGGAGAAGCCCACGCCGTCGGTGACCGAGCACTCCAAGCCCTCCCCGCATTCCGGGTCGCCCAGTCTTCCGCAGATTTCGCCCTCGCCAGACGCGCACACCGGACAGCAGTCGCATTGGTCAAGGATGTCGCCGGCCAGGCAGTCAGCCGGGATCGGGGGACAGAGTGATTTGTCACAGCGGTCTGGGCACCCGATAGCGTGCCGCTTGGAGAGATTAGCACTGGCCAGAAGGGGTGTGCAAATTAGACCTGCACAGAGAACTACCCAAATCATGATCAAATAATATAAATTCTACACTACACTAAGTAAAAAGGAGAAATATAAATACTACCGACTGACACGCAGGATCCAGGATTTTTAAAACTACGATAAAATTAAGGGCATGCACTAGAAACAATAAATAAACATACAGCTAATATAGTCGCGTTAAAATAGAGCCGCATTTACTGTGATCAGCTTTGTTAAAGCGCCGCCTAGCCTTCAGACGCACTTCTGTAATGACAGGTTTATAAACTTTGGGCCGCGACACAACATCACGGGGCGGGGCTAGAAATATAAACAAGCTCTGTGATTGGTGGGCTGCCGTTACGCTTGCACGGGGAGGAACAGATGAAGCCACGCCTCTGTTCATCGACTTATTTCATCGACAGTATGTCATTGATTGACTTGATGTAAAATGAAGTGGTAAAAGCTTTTTTTTTCAACTTACGAACATTTATAGGTTAAACACGGTTAAAATGTGTCTTATATCTGTAATTTAAATATATACAAAATATCCATGCCGACTTGGTAAAGTGTAAAACCCACTGTTTCCTCCGAAGTCGTCCTGATTTTTAAGTTTTATTTGGCATGACTGATTTCTTGCCATGTTTTTAGTGAGCGTTTCTGTTTATAAGCATATTTTTCGTGCTTAATAATTATATCATAAGGTCTCTACAGAAACGCTTTGCAGTGACTTTTGAATGAGGTTGACGCCTAGTTTTGTAATTACGCGGAATTTTTTGTCTATTGTAGTTTCTTATGTAAACGCAACTTTATATCTCTGTGAATAAACTAATCCCTAGGACATCTTGTATTACTCATTTCAGGTTAAGAACAGAATAATGATACTTTATTCTTTTCAATACTACAATAGCAGAGCTCTTTTTGGACTTGGGTTAGTAGTTCAACTTTTTACCCACAATGCAACCTGCTGCCCCTCGACTTATACACACGTTCAGTTGTCTGTGCTGGAGGTGCTGCGGCTTGAAACATTTAGCTTTTAAGCCCTAAAGGGACACTCTCCAGTCACCTCAGGACACATTGTACTTTGAGCCAAATATCTACTTTCTGTTGTAATTCCCTGCATTCACAACTCAGCTTCTTGGGCCTTTGGCTGAGGAATCACACAGCGTCTGGCACATTCCCAGTGCATTAACCTTCTTTTTACCATGCCCCAGAGGACCCCCTTGCCCCTTCATCCTGCCCAGGTCCCTGCTGGTACCACCGCATCTTCCCTGCTCTCTTCAGCAGAGCTCACAGGATTTCGTTTCTGTCTTTAAGCAGTCAGGTTCCTCTGCATTTCTCCCTCCTCATATATGAGCTGAAACATGTATGACTCAGTGTCTCGGTATCTGTCAAATGTAAGAAAGTGCTTTGGTCCCGCAGATGTCTGGGAACACTTGTCAGTCAGTCCCACAGCTCTCCACCCATTTCCAATCTGGCACGAATCTAGTTGAGGGAGTGGTTTGCTGGAACCATTCTGGGGGAAACCACGAGAGGGATCCAGGATACACCCAGCATTGTGCACCCCCCCCAGGCAAGAGTTTCTTACAACTGTAAGCATTTACTTTTATAGCTGGATAATCACTGTTAAAATTCACATCTCTTTAGCCCAAATGGTAAAACATATGGTCTGTCTTAACAAGCCCACCCCACTCTTTACTCCAAGGGTCAGCCTGATCTCTTTGTTTGATGTATTAGCATGGACCTTCACAAAGCCTATTTAATAAACACAACAATTAGTTCATGTGATCTAATTTTTGAATCATATCGATATCCGCTAGGTGGCGTTATAGCCTGACACCTCCAGGATTGTGTCTTCACTGTCCCTGCCTGTGTGTGAGGAGCTACTGCGCTTTTCCTTTGCTTGTCTGAGATTTCTTGGGGTGCTCCGGTTTCCTCCCACAGTCCAAAGATTTGTTTTTGGATCAGATGCTGTCTCTAAGTGAATCGTGGTAGGAGAGTGTCTGTGCCCTGATGGGCTGGCTTCTCATGCCAGTTGCTACCCTGCCTTGTTCCCAGTGTTTCCTGGGATAGGCTTCAGGCCAACCATGATCCTGTATTGTTGGTGATAGAAGATTCATGGATAACATCAGCCACACATCTACACTCCTGTGGAGCTGGAGATGCCTGCCATGTCTCTGATGTCACTTGTAGGCCACTGATCATTTTTAAATCTAAAAGCTTTGAATATATATATACATATAATGGTATAATGGGCACATTTAAGTAATATTTCAATTTCCAAGAACACCGAGACCTCCCCCCAAACCAGCTTGCCCTCGACACTTTCTGAATCTCACTCCAGAACAAATGAGTCACCTTCCCCCAGTATTTGTTCCATGCTTGGTCCAAAAAGTAGTTACAAACAATCCCGTCAAATATGACTCACCAAAAACCCGACAATGACACTTTGAACCAACCTAAAGACTGGATTCGGCATCTTCTTCGACTGTGACTGACAGCGAAAGGCATTTCGAGTTAGCATTAGCATACTGACTCATTTGTATTTACACCCAAGTGCATCTGCATGACAAACCAAAGCAGTATGATAATCAAACTGCTTTGTTCTCAATTTCTGGGAACTTTGGGATGGAATATTTGAAATCAATCTGTTTTCGAGTCGCCTGTGACTAATTCAGACAGTCACTATTTCTTGGTCAGCATAACGTTTGTTTACGGTTGGAGGCGTTAGTGTAGATCGAGTGTGAGACTTTGGCAGGAAAAAAACAACTGGATTAACACATTGGGAACAAATGTGTGTTCTCTGCCGTTGACAGCAACACAGTGATTCAACTAGATTGGGTTGATAGAAGATGAATCCAATGTACTTTTTTCTTTTTTATTTTGGTGGGGATTGGAGTTGGAGGGACTTGAGGCAATAGGAGCTGAGTTGCAGTTCATTTGGCAGAGCCTCTGTGATAAGACACATTAGTGATGGTTTATTTGACTAAACTCCCAAGTCTAGAACAGACAGAAGGCTGTGGTTTTACTCCCAATTCACTGGCCTTAGGTCACTGGGCTGGTTTATAGACATAGAGGGTCATCTGGCTATCCCTTTCCATTTTGCTGATCTGGGAACAGGTGTCAAGCCACCAACACATCTGTTTAAAGCCTCTTAAACCGGCATCAGTGTTTTTTAAAAAGGGCTCGAGCGAGCGATATAAGCGTGCCAGATCTTTCCGCCCACTCCGCTGGCGCAGTGCCAGAGCGACAGCTAAGGTCTCTGTGCATTTCGGTTACAGTTTGCTGGGTCCTTTTTATCAGGAGCAAGCAGTGCGTGGGACGTGCTTGAAGTACCTTAGCGCACTAACTCATTTCCACAGCCAGGGCTTGTCAAAGCTCCCAGCTCATATAATCCCCCTCTTTGTCTCCCGTGATGTGCCAGAGAGGTGCCACTTTGTCTGCACAGCTTGGCCAGAGCTACTGGGTAACCCACCACCTCTTAAAGCTTCTGAGGTCCTCTGGATTATTTATGAAGTATTACAACCGCAGTTCAGAACGTTTTTGGGCTGTGCAGACCCCTCGGTGTTACATAGACCCTCTAAATCCTTCTTTATTCCACATTTGTTTGATGAGATTTATGGCTCTTGATGGTTTTTTTTATGCGTTCAGACTCCTGACTCGGCTGTTTATGAGATCCCAAAAAGCTGGCGTGAATCATCCTGGCCCCCAAAACGTAGCCAAAATGAGTTAAAACAAATGATTAACTGACTAAGAAGCTGCAGTATACGGGAGTCAGGTCATAGTTCTACATTGTGTTGTGAGAGAAAACCGATTGGCCTCGTCCAGGAAAACGGGCACATCTCAGGGCAGGACAGCATCATCTCCGAGCATGCCCACATACGGGAGAAGCCTGAGGTGCCTTGGCAGCAACACAAGCGAGTCACGGTCAATTTGATGTAATGCGCAAGGCCCTTCCATCCATCACCGTGATCTTCATCAAGGAAGATCTCCAGTCAGATATCTAGTGGCCCCACTCCAGCGAGCGTGACACGGAAGCAGGCCATGATGCCGCCAGGCACCAGTTGGGGGGGTGGGGGGGCACTCAGTGAACGGAGGCTCTGTTTCTCCCCCAGCCATTGTTGTGGTTACAGATACTTTCCATCCAATCACTGTCCTCTTCTTATGCAACTCCCCCAGGAGGGCTGTGACATCACCTTTGTCTGCAACAGGTCCTCTTCAGGAAGAGCAATGACCTACAACATCCCAAAATGAGCCACTGAAAAGACTGACAGAAAACCAGGCCCCAAAACGGCCAACCTGCTCTACGCTTTTGAAGGTCTGCTGCGTGCCTGGACTGAGGGTTGATATTGGGGGGGGGGGGGGTGCACCGTTTGATATCGTCCAACTGCTTGTGTTTGTGTGCGTATCCAGCAAATGACTTCAGACCTGCCATGACATATGCCCCATCTCTGTTTCTATTGCTTGTATTAAAACAAACAAACAAAAAAATCACGACCTGAGATGAACACGCTTCCATTTATGTCTGCAATTTAACTTCTTTAATAAACATTCAGTTCCACAGTAACCATTCCAAAAAAAAAAAACCCCAAAAAAGAGGGGATTTTTCCGGGATTTTAAAGATATTTATGACCGTAGGCTCCAGACCTCCCTGTGACCCTGAATAGAACAAGCAGTTTCAGAAAATGCATGGATGGATGGACTTTGATATTCATCTTATTTATAGTTATAAGGGAGAGGACGGAGACGTCAAGCACAAAACAGTGGGAGGACTCGATAGCCAATGAGATCGGGGTTTGTCGTCTGGCTCGAGGCTGCCTCTGCTCTCTGTGATGAGTCAGTACCATGCTCCCTTAGAACCACAGCACTCTGCAGCTGTAGTGAATAATTGATGCCCCTCTGTTTCACATTCTGCTGCTCGGACTCTTTTTTTTAGACCCTTTTGCAGGTCATTACATTCCATAAAGACACAGGAAGGACAGAAAGACCTCGGATCAAGTATCTGACTTCATTTATTCACTTATACATTATTTTTTTTCTTTGGACAATGTCTGATGATCACAGTCGTCTGCCTACTGTACCAAGTAAATACTTTGCACATTATAGACAATAGGAACAAATTAGCTGGTTGGTGTGCTGGTCCAGGTAGACTATCAGAAATGGATGGGATCGGATGAACACCTTCATGCATGCAGACCCCCTGGGGAATGAGTCTGACAGATTCATCATCCATCGTGGAAAGTTTAAAGGAATCCATCACACCTCCAGAGGATGGATTTCTTGTGACAATATAACACACATTAGAAGTCATTTCAGAGGCGACCATCGCTGATTTGCAATCAGGGGCGGAAAACCAGAAGACGGTGCTACTAGGTTGTGCAGAAATGCTCACAACTGAGCGTCTGAATCTCTGGGTATCCACCCACAATCCGAAATGCATGGTCTTCACGTAAATTAATGATGCAGAGATCCCTGCAATGGACACTGTCTAATGCCCTATTGTCCTTTGGGTGAAGTCTGGATTACTGCATATCTACATGCAGAAGCACTTTTAGAAATCGGATATAACTATAAAAAAAGAGGAAAGATGGCTCTCAAGCCAGAGCAGATATACTGCCCCCTGCTGGAGGCTAATGAAAGCTAGAGAGTTACACTTGAAGCACACAGGATGTGCAGAGCTTATAATGCAGAAAAGCACAATTATATAAAGTAAATAAACAGCTGTGGAAAAATGTTAATTAGTAAATATCTAATGTTAAATAGTAAATTATCTCTGAACCGTGCGGAAGCCAAGTAAAATATGAAGGTAAACAGACTTTCATGGGGTCTGTCCTTCCTTAGACACTAGATGGCAGTGTGTTACCAAAGATCCTCTTCTCCGTGTTTCCTCCACAGAACTGACAGCAAAGACGAGACGCTACCACCAGCCATCTTAAAATTTGGAAATATGACGCAATCAGATAAAAAATATCAATGAAAAGCCCTTAAAATGGCTATTATGCGTGATGAAATGGACACAGGCATCTGAGATTCATTGATTTATTTTAAATTCTGAGTAATAAATAATGCACATTTATCTGAGGATGCCAGTTACACAATAACAGTATTAAAAAAACTGGATTAAAATAGCTTGTTTTATATATAAAGAATGCAGGCACTTTACAGCTATACAGTTGGAAATTGTGCAACACAGTTACGGGTGACTAAGGAGCCAGAAGGAGAAGAGCCAATCACACTAATCAGGCACAAAAATGCACCCCACCCCAACAAACGGAAACTAACCTCATTAGAACTGGACTAAAACATATTCACAAAAAAAAAGGACAGCTACATTAGAGCTAATATTACCAGCTCTCCCCACAGAACCCCTGGGTCTCCACTGGTCTCAGTGCCATCATGAAGCTAAGCTATTATTCCCCTGGAACCAGCTAGCTTTCAGGTACACCCCTGCCTCGCCCCGCCCATTCCACTCTCTCTCCCTCTGTGAAAGACCTTGCACGTCAGCATAGGGGTGCAGTCGCCTTGACAGGGAGTGACCAAGAGCGCTCCCAAGGACCTATCAGTGGTGAACACGGCTGGGATTTAGCGATAGCGTAGGTGAGGGATGGGGGGGCACTTCGGAGGTCCTGTGAAGGGATTAGGCTTTCACATGTGCCGGGATCCCCTAACTGGACCGAGCCCCCACTCGTATCTCCACATCCTTGCTTCAAGTCGCGGCAGGGGACACGGCGTCAGCCATGGCGACGGGGACACTGGCCAGGACGGAGACAGCCGAGCGCACGGAAAATCCTACGGTGAATTTCCAAAGCATAATGGGATGGAGCGGATACAGCAGAAAAATGCGTCATTTGAATCAAGGTTGCCGGGATCTACATTTAGTGTTTACAGATTCAGAAAGTAAATTCACAGGCGTGACGACTTGGACATCCGCACTGCTGTAAATGAAAGGGACGTTTCCCCACAGCCTGTCGAATGTTGAAGTAACTCGGAGTGTCTGGATGTCCCAGAAGACCAAAAAAAGTACATAAATGAGAGCAATCCCAATCCGATCCTTGGGGACCTACAGCAGCCCACGTTTTTGTTCCCTCCCTGTCCCTGGTTGTCTCCCAGCTGTCTGGCAGGGAGCTCGGAGGGAGCCAAAACATGGACCGACTGTGGGTCCCTAAGGACCGGATTGGGATTAGAGAATTAGATTTATGTCACGTTTGTGGAAATCTTTTGGGTAAAACGTCACCGTTTAAACTCGTTCCAGTACCACATAAGATTTGTTTTTCTTACATCTCTACTTGGTTTATACCAAAACAACCACAAAAAGAAATAAAAAGAAATAATAAAATAATTAAAATGCTCAGGAGCTGAAGGAGCAGTCCTCCCACTGGCCTGTAAGTGGGAGGGCAGTAAGTTTAGGAACCCAGATGAGGTGAATGTGGAACAAAGAAGAATTAGACATGGGAGGAATTCACTCTGCACTGCCACACCTATTGCCTGGGACCGCTGGAGAGGTCCAAAGTAGTCCGGTCCACCTTCCGCCCCCCCGTCATTCTCTTTGGCTGCTTATACACACCTGCCTGTTGCTCCGCCCCCATTGTGATGCTGGCCTTGCGACAGCCTATCAGAAAGTGGGTGGGCGGGGTCACACCCGAGTGATAGGCAGGTCTGCGTCCACAGAGCCGGGCGGCGCCGGGGGAGGTGGAGGCTCTACCACGCGGCGTCTCCAGGGTGAGGGCGAGCGGCGGCCTCCGGCAGGGACAGGCGCGACCGGGGCAAGAGGCTCGTGAAGTCCTCGCTGTCCCAGGCCAGGCTGTGGGGACCCAGCTGGGGGGCAAGCGAGGGCGTTCCCACAGTGCTGGGGGCAGGGTGGGGACGCTGCAGGGTGGAGGGGCGAGCGAGGCACAGGGGGGGCCTGGTTACTGCAGTAGAAACCAGAAGGGGCGTGGTGGTCGCCGTGCTCCTGCAGAGAGTCAAGGGGGCAGACGGGATTGGGGGGGGGGACACACAAGATGCAGTGAGTGAGACCCAGAGACTGCCGGGCATGACAGGAGGAGAGGTTGGCAGTGCTCAGTGTTAGTATAATCTGACAACTGACATCTGGAAAACAGAAAAAAGGGGAGAAGGTGTTAGCAAACAGAAATGAGACAGCTCATGCTCAGCCAACAAGCACCATTCGCCTGGTCGCCCGTCCGTCTGCATGGGGTAGGCGGGACTTCTTGTAGTCACCCATCCGCTGGCACGACCTCTGACTTGCACCAAAGAGTGAAACAGCAGCTGATATCGATCTCGCTGATGTGCTGCGAGCCGGAGCAGCCCAGCCTCACCACCTTAACGCTATCGCTAGCCGTTAACATGCTCCACATTTAATCTTTAACCTATGGCAACTCACCATCTCTTAACCTCTCTGACACAGCTGGGAGTTTTAGCACGTTTTACACATGGTCCCCAAGGTCTTATGGACTCTGCAAAGCTCGATTCACAAACCCACACCTTTATCCGCAACACTAACAGCTCACGGAGCTCCAGGAACCTTGTGACATCACATTTATTTACTTAAAAGCAAACTTGCTCGGGGCCGGCCCATGGCATAAGCCAGGGGTGGCAATCTTATCCCCAAAGTGCCAGTGTGTATGCAGGTTTTCAGGATAACCTTTAGGTCAGCTGCTCAAACACAGGTGTGAGGACTCTTCAGCTAATCAGTCCCCTAATTAGTAATCTAGCAGCGAAAACCCTCACACACAGTGGCCCTTTCTGGATAAGATTTCCTCTGAACAGCCTGTCAGAATGGGATGAAAGATGACAAATGACAACTAGGTCAATCAAATTATGCGTAGGGCCCTGAAAAGGGTTGGTCCGGCCCTGTGGCCGTGACACTGTCTATGTATGAACCACTGAATGGACCAGCCAGCTCCAGTCTGAGGCATTGTCACTGCACATTGCAGCTCCCTGTACCGTTTGACCTAAACAGGAATGGGGCCTCTGTAGAGATCCTGGCAGCTTACAAAGGAGTGTTACTCACAGGAATCTGACGGTGTGTGGCTTATAATCTCTATTACAGATACTGACTTTTTTTTTTTACAGGTCAGTACCATGTTTACAAGCCTTAATACTGACTTTACGAGCTCCCATTCTTTACTAAGCAGAAACTGATTAAATCCACATGGAGTGACGGTCCCAAAATGTGCTCAAAATAGCCCTATGGGGTCAGTAACCCGTGAGTTTATTTAATTTGTGGAAAATAAAAGGAACTGATGCCATCTGCTATTGAGAAGTGCGGAGGAGGAAAGTGCGGGGGGTGGGGGGGATTGATGCTGCCAGGCCACAGAAGAGCAAGCCCAAGCAGGGGATGACAGTTTGGGGGGGGGGTGGAGGGGCCTCGAGGAAGCCCCCCCAATCGGCGCACAAAGCAGGAGCGTGTGCAGGACAGCCGCCCCGTATAGGCGCTCGCTGACGTGCATCTCCACGACAACACTGGCAGCCAGGAAAACCAAACGAAGAGGGACAGGCTCACAGCCACGTTGCCAAAGTGCCCCGCAGGGTCCTAGTGCCAACCACTTCATCGGCATTTTGTTTGGGATGGCGCGCACCCCCATTTCCCTAACGGAAGTGTACATCAGAGGGTGACGACCAGATCAGGAGGATGGCGGTGCAGGGCAGAGGAAGGCATGCAAGGGGGAGGTGGGCTACTCGGCCCCCTGTCTCAGAGTCGACACAACTGCAGTGCACAGTAATAACGTACTCCATAGACTCTCAAACCCGGAGCCAGAGACCCAATATGAATGATGGATCATCTTCTGGTGCTCCTCAGCCAAAGGGCCAAAGGGATGAGATGAGGCCATGGTGCGTGGGATTATAATATCCTGTCAATCAATAGCTGGTTTAACCTATTTCCCATTGGCTATTTGCTCACAGAGATCCTGCCCCCTGGTATGGATTTTGAAGTCTCACTTCTCCCATAATTATCAGACAATAACAAGCGACCTATGAACAATAAACTGGAGTTAATGTAGAAAAATCAAAACAAACACAAACAAGAAGCCTTTGAGACTTTGGGAGAATGACCAGCATCATCAATGTCATGGAACGCAGATGGTGAGATCTTCCACCCATGATACTGGGCCTGACGCCCCAGAGAGCTGCTCCGATTGGCTGCCATCAGCCACCACAAACGAGACTCTCTTTTGGAGGAGACTCCCCAAAGCTCTCAGGCAGATATATCCAGGGGGTGAAAAAGTCCTGAGTCCTATCAGACGGGCTCATTCATATATACTTAAACTTTTAAAAGCGAGTTAAAACAGCCACCTTAAGAAGAAGAATATATATACATATACATTCAGTTTCTTGGTTAGGAGATAGATCGGGATGTAGCTGATGATCAGGGGGTGGATGGGTGTCTTGTGGGATGGGACTTTCACTATTAGAGTACCATCAGGGTGAGTTAAGAGCAGGGGGGTGAGGCCAGCGATGGAATGGACAGGACGGGACGAGTGAGACGGTTACGAGCGAGATCCCCCCCCCCCCCCGCCCTCATTATTATGGTTTGAGTCTCCCTTGTTTTCGGATGCAGGAAGCCATGGTGAAGTGGGGGCTCTGTCAAGCTCCTGGATGTCGCTACGGCTACGTTAAGAACCAGACGGGAGGAGAAGCTGGAGCAGGGGGGGTGAGGTGGGGTGGGGGGGGGGGAGGTTAGGAGCCGACACACGTGCTGCATTCACCATTTCGGGACGGATACCTCTGTATACAAGGGTTCGA
This sequence comes from Mormyrus iriodes, assembly GCA_011763525.2. Lineage (NCBI taxonomy): Eukaryota > Metazoa > Chordata > Actinopteri > Osteoglossiformes > Mormyridae > Mormyrus > Mormyrus iriodes. Next base: position 12,478,319 of record JAAGVU020000041.1, on the reverse strand, counting down.
CAGCCGTCTGGCCTGCCGCATCTGGAACAACATACCGCAAGGCTCCGTTAGAGGAGAGGGGAGTGGCAGAGCTCGAGCTAAGGGTTGGGGGGGGGGGGGGGGGAAGGGGGGGCACCTCATAAGTGTTGTG
>JAAGVU020000041.1:12465552-12476909 GCA_011763525.2 Mormyrus iriodes | reverse complement strand
AAACCTGTGTGTGTGTGTACACAAATATTCAAACAACACCCCCCCATTGCCAGTAACTACAGACAGCATGACAGGTAAAGAATTTGTCGTGGGGACAAAGATACAACCGTGACTTACGGCCCCCTCCCATTACGAGCAGACGTACGTGTTCTGGAAAGATCCTGACAGTGGCCAATAATTATCACTGATTCAAAAAAAGCCCACCGCGAGGCTGTGATGCATAACACAGGCCTGACACAGTCCGCCTGTCGCATGTGTGCGTGTGCCACACGGTTTGCTACCGCTGAAAGGCCAGGAGGGCCGAGGCAGGCTGGGGCGCGCCCAGCGCTCGCCGTGATGGAATGCTTTCGGGCTTGCTCTCTGCCGGCCTGTTGAGACACGCCCAACCACCCAACAAACGCAAGCTACTAAAATCCAGGTGCCACTCGCAGCAGACCTTATCCAGGTAAATGTGGTCTTTCTGAAACACAGCTATGAACACACACAGTGCCAGAATCCGGAGCACCTTAAATCTGAACATAACCAACAAAGCAAGATTTGGGTATTAAGGGCTCCAGTTGGGGGCGCTCACATTCAGTCAAACTTCTGTGACAGCAAGCCGATGCTACACTATAGCTTTGGACCGTGACTGTCTGCGATGGGTCACCCGCATGCCTGAGAGGCAGCGGACAGGTATGGTGTCTAGTTTTTTAAGATTTAAAAATATTTCCCTGTTTGGGTTTATCATTTGCAGCCTTCAGTGGTCAGAGCGGCCCCCATTCTGAAAATATGCAGATCAGCCATCGTTGCGTCTAACAGGGAACAAGAAACGAGCACTAATAGGGCCTGGGGATGGCGCCTTCCCAGAATCCTTGAAAGAAGACCTCAAAAAAAAATCACCAAAATCTCTACTGCACAAAAACATCATTTCCTACACCCTGGCCCACTCTCCCCGCCCCAAGCTCCCCGAAGACACACACCTCCCTTGTTACACCGCTCAGACTCACCAAGTCTGACTTGAAGTAACTCATGGAGTTTTCATCCAGCATGAAGTATCTCCTCTTCCAGTTCTTCATCTGGCCGACCATGACAGAGAAGAGACAGAGGACCATCAACCGCTTAGCGGCGACTCTTAGCATGGTCTTGCCAAAACATGCTGATCGTACCGGAAACACGCCACGCACACTCACCAAGGCACCCTGCTTCACGCAGTAGCCTGCCTTGATGACCGTGTGGTCCTGCAGTGGACGGCCTGTGTGGTAAGGATGCTGGCTGTGTGACCGCTTCACACCCGGCCCGTTTGGACTGTCCCCACCTTCCTGCTAGAAACATGAGCGAAAGAGGGAGGCAGAGGAGGAGGACGGATAAAGAGGCTGACAGTGAGCATCTGTTTATCTGCTGCAGAAGGGGTTAAGGGTCTTGCGGACCATCTTGGACAACTCTAGCAGGCATTATAATCAGTCAGCTAAGGCCCCGTCGGGTCCTGAACTCTGACCTGGGTGGGCGTGATGATGGGCACCCCTCCGATTATCTCGGTCCTGTATGACACCTGCTTCTTACTTTCCGAGGGGCCCTCCGGGTTGGGCTGCCCGTCGCCTGATTTTGGTACCTGCGAAGGAGGCAGAAGCTCGTCGATCAGACGAGAGGGAGCGGCTGGTGGAGAGACGTCTCCAGAAGGAATCCGAACGCGGTTACGACACTCCCACCTGCTATTTACAAGTAAAACTCTCACATTTAGGACGGTATGTAACCCCTCCCCCCACACTTTTGTAAATCGCACTGTAGGAAAAACTGCGTTGAAAAAGTAAACCACACCAACCATGCTAAGTAAAATGGAGAAGGTGAACTCCTGGGACAGAGCGAGGCCAAAACAGGGCCGGATGGACAAACACCAGAAAGCATGGGCTCAGACCACATATTTTAGGTGTACTTTGTGTACCTGTTGGAAATGCCAGGTTGAAAAGCCTGTTTACTCAGCAGTCCCCCCCCCCCCCCGGGCTCCAATGGGTAGGGGTGGAACTCGAGCACCTGTCACGGCTGTTTACCATCCCAGGGATTCAGAGGGAGGGTAAAGAAACCTGGTGTGAGAGCGTGACGGATCTGAGCTGCCGGTTGTGTGTTCATTCATTGGGCCCAACACAGTGCTAGCCTTCCAGCCATCATGGTGAAAGGGAATGTGGGGAACATCACTGCAGTTGGGTAGTATCGGTGACTGCTGAACTTGGGGTGAATCGGACTTTCAAGTCTGGCCACTAGGGCGGCGATAGTAAGCGGAGTCAAACCAAACAGTGTCTCTAATTTTGGAGGGGGAGGAGACTCACTGTGATTTTGGTGGCATTGTTGAGTACGGTCACCCACTCCACCAGGTCCTGCTGGTCGTTCGCCTGCAGGAAGACCTTCCTCCTGCCAGCATTGATGACTGCAGAGGGAGAGCATCACAAGAGAAGTCAATGCACACAGTGGTTTGAACTGGTACATTCTCAAAGCCAGAGGCACTCTCTTAAAGGGAGAGTGCAAGTGGGGTAAAGTGAAGAAAGGGATTTATAAACAGCATATTTCTCTCCGGTTTGCGTCAACGAGCCCATGTAATAGTCAGAGGCAGCCCCTTCATCTTCTCTGGCTCCCGCAAGCATGCAATCGCACCAGCCCCCACGTAAATATGGGGCTCCCTGCTGGGCTGGAGTCCACAGAACCGCTCTGTATGAAACAATGGTCAGTGAATCTGGGAGAGACCGTGTCACTGACCATATGCGTCACCATTAACACTGTGCCTTGCGGTCGCTTGTTTGGACCTTTAGCCGCCTTACATGCAAAAGCAAACCTATTCATCGTCAAGCAGAGAGGAACATATGGAAAATCAGAAGAGCAATTATCTAAATATCGGGCTACCCAATCTGTATAATATTTAAATATGTAACTATTCAGCTCAAGGGATTGGGGCTTTACAAGAAGAAAACAGTTGAGTAGCCCACAGCTCTCACTGGTCATGTGTATGTGTGTGTGTGTCTGTGTGTATGGACCCCACACCATGACACACAAACCAGACAGATGTGCTATACGGAGGCTCCTTCCTCCCACCAAGAAACACATCCTGTGTTTGAGTGCTGAAACCCTCCCACTGTAAGTGCGTGTCGCTCGGTGTCGAGGTCTGTAAACACTCAAGGGACGCCCCCAAAAAAGGAAGTGACCACATTCCAATAGCATTTGCGATCGCCTGCACGAGTGACGTCTTCAGTCCCCTACCCACCCACCCCCCCAAAAAAAAGAATCATACCCCTTTTACCCAACAGCTCAAGGCTAAAAATACCCTGTGGTTTGACGGTCGGCTCCCAGCCATCATCCTGGCCACGCCCCCCCGGTGGTGACAGCAGGACGAGGTTGAGCACTGGTCCCTCTACGGCTTCCTGCTATTGAGGGCCAGACCAGCAGTGCATTGTGGGAGAAACAGCGCTGCCGCGGATGCTGCTGGACAGGAAGCCCCCAGGGAGTGGCTCTGAGGGTCCGCTAGGAGCAGGTGGGGGGTGACAGTTTATACCATCACCGGCATGACTCTGGGACACAGGGATCACCAAAAAGGCTGTCTGGTCTTTCCAACCCCAGAGGGGCCTCCTAGGTCCCAGCTACCCCATCCCGGGCAGATGGGGAGGTGCAGAGAGCTTCCAGGCCATGGCGTGCCCTCAACACTCTCCATCTTCCTGCCTGCTTCTCACTCCCAAGGGGGAGGGGGGCATGTGACAATGGACTTGCGAAAGCCCCCCCAGGTCACAGTACAGGCGCCCTCACACAAGTCGAGCCAGAACTGCCAGAAGGAGGACAGGAAAAAAAAAAGGCCTGTCGACAACACGACATCACTGCTTTCAGAATTACACCCGGCAAGACAGCAAAACCCACGCGCCGGCTCCGCTTGACGATATGACGAGGGGAAAATGGATGAAGTGCAGACTGTTTCTCCATCTTCATCGCGGCCTCTCTGAGTCAGTCTGCCCAGGGAAGACGCCAAACCTCCCTCAGCATAACAAACAATAAGCAGAAACTGAAAACGAGGCTGTCCACTCCCACTTAAGTGTCTGTTAAAAGCAAATGGGCCTATCCCTCCCTTGGCTGCATCTGATGGTGGAAAACGGGCGGACTGTATCGCGCCGAAAAGCGCTGGCCGGACTGATTACGCCCCGCGGCAAACACGTGTAGGCAGCTAATCTTATTACCGCCAATCACGTTTTGGTATAATCCAATTGGCAATTTGCTAATTTTTATTTAATTAATGCTCCTTAATCCTGCGACCCTGTTTGGAAGAAGCGTCAGGAAAATGGATGGATAGATGGATAGAAATTTTGTTAAATAATTATATCATGGTTTGCATTCTCATTTCTTGACAAGCAAAAGTGTCCCGGCAACCAACTCTCCTCCATTGTCATCCTGCTCTCTTACTTTCATTTATTTGTGTTTCTTTCCTCCTGCTTTTGTATTGTTCTCTTTTAATGATGTAATGCATCACAACCCTCCCTTGGGGTGACTGTGAAAGGCGCTATATCAAAATAAATTGTATTGAACTGAATCAACTCCACACCACTATTCTACTATAAAGAGACGGACAGGTGTCTCACCGAAGCAGAACTCAGCCTTTGGTCTTTGCTTGGTGGCATCACTGACCTGAAATGCATAATAGAGCAAGTTAACCCAAGCTTTGCACAGGCTGAAAATGGGGAGCGGTTGCCGTGGAAACACACCTTGGAAATGTAAGTGAGCTTGAGGGATCCCACATGTTCTGCACCTTTCGGCAGGTTCTGCAGGAGAAAGAGAGGGGGTCAGAGGTCACAGTATAGTGCACCAATAACGCCAATAACTATCAAAGATCTAAATCCCTCTAGCGCTGCATGGTTTAACTGAAGCAACCATTGTAGTCATACTAACTATTTTAACAACTAGAGAAAAGCCCGATGAGCGAATGATGAGGCACAGAGCCCACTTTAAGGGTGAAGAGTTGGGGGTGTGGGGGGGGAGGTCGACTAGGGCTGGAATTTCATTTAAATTCACAACTATGTGAGATTTTTCCATTTCAACATACAAGCACCAAACATCCATTTTTCAAATTATATATATATGAAGGCTGAAGTGGGGGGGGGGGGGCAGAGGGAACTGAAAAGAAACAGAGGGAGTGCAAAGGAACGGGCGACACAGCTGTATAGACGTTTCAGGGTCTTTGAAAATATAAAAGTGCATGAGTGAATAATTGAAAGCCTGAGGCGGCATCAATAAAACATGCCAAAGCTACGCCCCCCCCTGTAGGGACGTGCTCCACATGACCACGACGCTGAAACGCTACGAGGCCCAGTCCGTACGTGCCGGGGTGGGATTTACTCCTTGGGGTCACAGAGGTCACCTGACAAGAATGTGTCAAACTTAAAGGGATGTTGGGGGGGGGGGCGTTTCTGTTGTTAATGGACTGTGCATTTCACCCAGGGGATTCGCAGGCATGATGTCGGTAAGCCTGGGGCGCCTACCTGGGGGTTGTCCATGAACCAGAGCAGGCCACCTGCCTGTGTGTCCAGGATGAAGTAACGCCGCAGGAACTTGCCGCTGTTCTCGTTCTCCTCAATGTCCAGGAACCCGCAGAAGCGGTTCTGCCGATCCACGTAAGGCATCTCAGCGGTGCCTGCACATTCCACCGCTAAGCGTGGCAGAGGGGAGAAGAGTGTCTTAGAAGCATCCTGAAGAGGCCCAAGCTGGCATTTTCCAGAAAACTGAACCAGATATCTGCCCCCCCCCCCAAAAAAAATAACTAACAAATAGCACATTAACTGGGAGACAGACAGAGTAACGTGTCCCTCCGTCCAGGGCGTGGGTACCTCTCCCCAGAGGAGCACAAACGGGCTGGGATATTTCTCACCACATTTGCTTCATCTCCAGATGAGAAACCCCATCGCAATTTTTATTGGGCTCCGGGGAACATTTACTCACTCCCTCCGATTTTAAAAACACACTAGTGTGTCATCATAGCACCCACACCCCACCACCACCATCACCACTGAAAAAGCCTACTTCTATCGTCTGCCAAACAGGCGCTGCGTACAAGCCAGCTTAGGGAAAGATTCTGGTAAAAAATTCCTGTCAGACAATAAATAAAAACGGCAATCCCCAGGTTATACATAATAACTCTCAGAAAAAAATTCCGAGCGTGGTTAGAATACTACTCTCAGACTCATCATTGTATCTGGTGATTTATAGAGGGCAGGTTACCCAGAAATCCTGCTTTGCTGGGTAAATACATTCTCCTGAGCCATTCAAGAGCCTGGGCACTGGTTTACCTGAAAGGGGTGCCATTCTCGCGGGGAAGATGAGGCCGTTAGCACAATAGCCATTGTTGGTTATTTTTGAAGCACAACTTAAAAATGCTCGGTGATATTTGGCATCGGGGCCGATCTGCTCCGGTGGCTCTGCCTCTATCTCGGAACCTCCGTGATTTCTAGTCCATTTGCAGGTCCTCTGAGGCATCATTGCAAACCATCTACACGCCTCATTTACCCAACTTCACGGAGAACAGACCCCCTCCTATCTCCCCACCTATTCAAAACTGGTAGGTTTTACTGGAATTTTACTGGAATCCAGTGTCACACTGGAGATAGTCTCTGCAAAGCTTGCCGTTGTCACACGAGGAGACGTGGATACGGCCGCTGTCCTTCGCTCTCACGTGTGGCTTAGAAACACCCGCAGCTCAGGACACTGCGACCTCCATTCCCCACCCCCTGTCTGCCACCACCCCGCCTGCTCCCCCCCCTCCCTGGTGTTAATTTAGAAGGTCAGAGCATTCTTCTTGCCTCGATTTATTGCTGCTACCTGAAGATTTCAGGGAAAAAAATCCATGGAGAACAAAGAGGCGGGTCCAGAAGCCTGTGTGATGGCGCCAAAGAAACGTAATAAGAATACAATCCAGCCAGTTTAAGTTCCCTGTACCATCATTCTTGGCCAAGGGTGTACAAACACTTCACTGACTCTGTGGTATATTATGGTATACTATGGCACAGGGGGCTGACTGACTCTGTGGAATATTATGGTATACTATGGCACAGGGGGCTGACTGACTCTGTGGTATATTATGGTATACTATGGCGCAGGTGGCTGACCCGGCTCTGTGGTATATTATGGTATACTATGGCACAGGGGGCTGACCCACTCTGTGGTATATTATGGTATACTATGGCACAGGGGGCTGACTGACTCTGTGGTATATTATGGTATACTATGGCACAGGAGGCTTACCTGTCTACGTGGTATTTTATGGTATATTACACAGCACAGGGAAATGACCACTCCCACATCAGCTGGTCTCAGCACATATTGAAAGACATTATCTGCTGGAGATTACCATAAATCCCACAGGATCCTTCTCCTCTGGGGCAGGCTATGTGGTCCGGGACTCCGTCAGACTCCCACAAAGTTACAAAAAAACATCTGCTCTACGAGGACAGACACACACCAACGTTTCTGGTTGCTCCTTCCTCACATTGGCCATAAAAGGAAGCTGAACTGCGGTAACTAACCATAGTCCCCAGTGCAATTACCTAAACCGGTACGGCGGCTGTAGCGAGCCCGGCACGACCCACTCAGCGCTGCCCCAACACTCAGTGAGAATGCGTCACTTCAGAGCACATTAACAGTCTCCCACATCACAACAGCGCGTTTCCCCACAAAAGCTGGTGCTCGGAAGCTTCAGAAAACCGTTCTGCTCGATGGAACCGGGTGTGAAACTCTGAACACCAAAGTCAAGAAAACGTTACGCATTTCCACTTTCGACACTGTTATACTGAAACACAACAATCCATTCAAATTATTTAGATGAGGCTGATGCTAATGTTGGTGCCCTGCAAACTGCACACAATACTTTTAATTAGCACGTGACTGACACGTAGCACACAATCTCAAACTTATTATTCATATAAACCCCTTACAGCGCACAAGAGCAGTAACAGGGGTTTCTGTGGATTAGACAACTGTGTTTCAAAGCCCAATACCTCAAAATGTGCCAGCATCAGACAGAGATCTCATTCTGATAGCTTGTGGGGAAATTTGGTAAAAAAACGAGAGGGTGGTTTCTGAGTGCTGGTTTGCTATCAGCATCCCTGACAGACTTGATGGTTTCTCAGTCTGCCACGTTCAGTGGTCTACCATCAAACCAGAAAAAAATAGGTAGCCGTCTTCAACAAGTGGTTTTGAAGGGGGGGTGGTTAACTAACTGGGGTAGCCTCTTGGCGCACCTGAGGGTGAAACGCAGACCACAGGGCCTAACAACATGGTCTCGGGACATCCGGCACTGCATCGGTTCTCTGCCCTTGTAACACTGCCCACAGACTCATTTCAGACCCATATAAAGTTGCCTGTTGGGGGGGGGGAGGCAGCCTATTTTATCTTCCTCTAATAAAATAATCAACTGTTGTGTTCTGGCTATCCCATGTTTTCAATACTGCATAATTTTAACTGCTGTTAAGTCAATCTAAAATGCTGGTCTGGTGATAAAATCTTTAAGAGAGTTTTGGGGTAGATGTGCTGGGAAAGATGCTATATAAACCCACATGGTTAACAGTCAGACTGCCCTGAATGCCTCCGGGTGACCGCTGGATAAATACGGCAGCCAACTGGTCTAGTTTTCTTTGTTTGGTCAAAAGTCTGAGACAAACAATAAGCTTAGCACCTCGTTTCAACTTTGAAACGGCACCAAAATGAGTCCCTGAGGCATGGAGACGGCACCCTGAAACAGGGGGTGGGGGGGGGGTAAAATGAGCCGTGAACAAACGGCAGTCCGGCACAGAGGGCTTGGGGCGGGCTGTCCTCCGGGTGGCGGCAGCCAGGCCGTGACCTACATTAAGCTGAGAACGCCACACCCACAGGACCCTCCATTGGCATGGCAGGGTAGGACGGGATGGCCCAGGACAGCCCGCACAGAGCGGGGTCCGACTCTGCTAGTGCTGGCCCAGAGCCCAGAACCTTCTCAGCCAATGAACAGACATTGCCATGCGGAATCTATGACCCGTTGCCTTGCTTTCCTCTTCAGCTCCATCACAACCTCACCCCCCCACCCACCCACCCCAAGCTCTTTAAAAATAAACAAATACACTCCATCATTGCACCTCCCTGCAGCTGTGATACGCCAAAGGATTGGGGCCCCCAGTCACCCCCCCAGCTCCCTGCCCTGAGTTCATGCCTGCCCCAGCACATGCACAGGGGAGGGGAGGCTCGGGGGCCCCTCTTTGTTTCCTCCCCCCTCCCTATTTCAAGATGGGGGGGGGTGGTGCAGAAATGCGTACGCCGACCTCTGTGTCTTCCCAGCTTGCTGCAATTGGAGCCCCCGTGCACAAACAGTGGAGCAGGCCATGGTGCTTGGAGTGGCCGCAGTTGAACCGTGGCCCATCGGGCCACAACAGGTAGATCTGCTACCAAAATAACTGCGTCCTGTCAGCAGAGTCTCAGGACTTTACCATCACTAGCAGAGCAGTCCATGGGGTATCACTGAGGGTTTAAAATACCAGGTACTACAGGCTTGACTTCATCTCTCTGTCCGTAAAATACACGCTTAAAGTCTTTGCCTCCTTTTTTGATTCATCGTCTTCTGTGCGCACCGATGTGCTGAAATGCATCCAAATCAAACGCTCGTGTATCTGCTCAAACAGCCCGTCTTTGGTGCTGCGTTTGCACAATTAGCAGGGGAGTGAAAACCACAGGCCAGTCTGAGGCACTCGCATTAAGTGCAGCCAGTATGGGGGCCACGGAGAAATCATTTGCACGAGTTTGAGAAACAAACACACAGAAGTAGTGATGGCACTGAGGGGGCGTTCTGGATATCCGTAACCTACGCATTTAAGCAGTCATCCTTTCAATTGTTTAGTTACTGTATCGGCTGAAGTTTTGTAACTTTTACAGCTTTGCTAATCCTTCCACAGAAGTAGATTTCAAGAGGGCAGGACTGCAGCTGAGAGCCTGATTTCATCACGGAGTCTGGCTCTCTGCTGAAGCATCGTAATAATACCGCTCTCTCAGAAACGCAGCCTCGATGCTGACGCGGTGCTTCAAACGAGATGCACATTAAAAGTTAACGACTTCACAAGCAGAGGGTGGGAAGGTGCTGCCTCGTAGGTGGCCTCACAACAAACTCACTGCAGGTTCAGATTCCACAAGGTTCTTGCTCTTGTACCCTTGACAGAGGTACTTAAATTGGATTGCACATACAGCTGTACAAATAAAACATAAGGTTACTTTGGTTAAAGTACCTGGTTTATAGGCTGAGTACAGGTTTTCATTTAGGAGTCAATCTAATTTACTCATTTCAAGTGGCATACGATACAAACATCACCTATTCAAAATTAAGGAATAAATGACTAGACCTGCAGGTTATCCAGGTTTTAATAACATCCAAATAGGGAAATTACTGTAGCCAGTCATAGCATAGCAGTCGTAGCTTGTCATACGTCTTGCAGCATGAGGAACGAATCTCAGACTTTCCAGCTGGCCAGCATTCATGAAATATCTGAATAAATCACTACATTAATATTACGTCGGTTTCGGGTGTGTAATTTTTTTTATATATATTTATAATGCAGGCCAATCCAGCGGCTGACTAGTTTAACTAACAGTAAGCACGAGGCGTGTGAGTGCGCCGACTCCGAAAAAGTTCCTATAAAAAGCCTTTGCACCCACACGCGCCTCACGGCACCGGGGCTCCGGCGGACCCGGTCGCTGTGCGCGTGCGCGCAGGCGCATTCTACCGGGCCGCGCGCGTAACCGAGAGCGCGGCGGCCGCCACGCGCAATCAGGTCGGGCTCTTCCTCATCCAAGCTACATCAGCGGCTGAAACTTTGCTCACGCAAAGCTTTTAAATTGTTCGTCACACATCGAGTGTACAACTTTACTATTAATTAAGTTCTTCTCAACCGTTTTGAGCTACACTGCAGCAAAGAGTCCACGGTGATCTGGCAGATGCTGGAACCCGCCCCCTTTGGCTGTACTCATCGGAGAAATATGCTTCCTCTCTTAAAAATCCAATCTGCTAAAAGGGTGCACGACAATAATAAACCGAAAGCAGAGAAAGCCACGGTGGGCTGGACGCGGCCGTGCCGCCCAAGGTCACTCTCCCAGGGGCTGTTAACTGTAAACGTGCTGCACCGTCACCCAGAGGAGCGTGCAGATGTGGCGCCCTGCAGAAAGAGGGGCTCAAACTGCCATTTACCGACTCCACCGTATGTCTGGGTACATGATTGTGTATGTGTATTTATTTATATTGTGTGTGTGTGTGTGTGTGTGTATATATATATATATATATATATATATATATATATATATACACACATATACACACACACACTCACACACACACACAGAAACAGACATAT
>JAAGVU020000041.1:12430656-12459932 GCA_011763525.2 Mormyrus iriodes | reverse complement strand
GTTTTCGGCTCCCCCCCCCTTGCCTTGGCTGGGTTGTTGGGCCCCCCCTCCCCTGTCACCCAGTCGAGAGAATTCCCCCCCACTGCAAGCCCTAAATGGCCTTCCCCCCCCCCCCCCCCCCATCCTTCCCACACCTCCCAGCATCACTTCGAATCATACTGTGTGATTTGGAGTTGCTGGTGTGTCAATTTGGTGCATATTTTTGTGGGTGGGGTGGGGCGACTGTGACTGACACCAGGTGCAGTGCATAGCTATGAAAAAACACGCCTAGTCTGTGTGTCGGTGTGTGTTGTGGAAAAGCCAGTCTTACTTTTTGAAATCTGTGCTCTGAATTTTTAAAAGCATAATGCCTGGAGTTCAGTTGTGAGTTTTATATTAGTATGTGTAAGTGTGAGTAGATGTGCACATTGACATGTTTGTGTGTGTACTTTAAGCTTTTATCATTGCCTGTTTTTGCATGTAGATTGCAGTTTTGTTTTAGTTTTTTTTTTTTTTTGGGAGGGGGGGACCATGTATAATTATGGAGTACCATGAGGTCACTTTTACAGACCTCTTTCCACATTAGCGATGCATATATATATAAAATTTTATATATATATATATAAAATTGTTTTCCCTATGGAGAAAGTTTAAGTTATGTATTGCCTGTAAATTCTGGGCTGCATCTAACTGTCCATTATGTTTAAAGAAGAGAGAACATGGAATTATAATCATGAAGATTCTTAATAAATATTATTACATTTGCAGCAATGGTTGTATGACATCATCATTGTTTCCAAAATCATGTGATCAGTCTAGTTTGTTGTGGGCTCCCAGGACATCTGTTGCAACCCATCTGCATCTATAGGTCACAAATGTATCACATCTTACAATCTTATTTTCCTCTTGCTTGAGGTTTCCATTTTTTCAACCATCAATAGCTACGTAACGTATAAACACACCTACATAAAACTGCCAATGCAAAGCTCCCTGCTGGCTCTTCTGGCACAGGTTCTACGTTGTAGTTTCAAATAGTGTGGGACTCATTATTCCGGGAACACCTGGCAGTCAGACCCCAGAGTTACTGAAGACAGCATAACGAGCCCAGCCCGCACCAAGCCGCCTCAGCCCCACCCCCTCTCTGCATTTAGTTTATGTTGGCATGTAGGATCAGCGTAACTGTCCATAATGTTCGCTTCTGGATAGTTTGCTATTCATCCATTTTCTATACTCGCTGGTCCTCTGCAGAGTCTCGGTGGTCCGGAGCCTATCCCAGACATACAGGCACGATGCAGGGAATAACCCAGAACTAAACCATCTCAGGGCACACACACCTTTCACACCTACGAGAAATCTGGCAACTCCAATTCACCTTTGCCTGTTTCAGGACGTGGGGGGGGGGACCGGCTCATTCCCTCTTACTCATGTCTGTATTAGCTGTTTGCTAAATGAATTTGCACAATCACACACTGCATATTCCTTGATGATGTTCTTCAGTCCTTTCATACCAAATACAAATTTGTGAATATGACAGGAATTTACCATAGCTGAATACCGCAGTACTTGTGCATGAATACCTGCTTAATCAATGACTGTTAAAAACAACAACAAATATTTTATTACTCTTTAAGGGAGAAAATTATTTTTTATTTTTGGAAATGTTTACAATGCTCGTCAATGTTGGGTTTAACAGAAATTAAACGTAGCTGCAGCTAACGTTTACCGTTTCAGCTGAAGGTGTCACCTGCAATCTGCTGACCGCTTAATCAAAGGGAAAGCCCTTGTATCTGCCAGTCCTCGATGTCATCATCCTTGATCTGTTTATGCACAGGCTACATGCATAGTAGAGTGGATTTGCATGCATTAAGCTAAAATTAAAATTCTTTATTAGGTTGAAGTTGGGTTGATACCAACAATAGTAATACAGTGCCTAGACATGAAGTGACACAAAAAATGATTATGCAGGTTGCTTGACTGCACTAATTGCTGTAATTTCATTGTTTTGATGATAAATGAAATGAAATCTATGGACACAAATGTGGCTTCCTCTCCGCAGTCAAGTGTCATGAGCTTACAGCCGGTTCACCAAGAACAGAGGACATTCACTCCACAGATAAAGATCACACGGACGCTGTCAGACACCCTAACGTAATATCGTGTTTTGGATATGAAGAGACTGAAGAGATTGAAAGGAGGTGACGTCGGCTAACACAAGTCTTTGTGCCCCGGGATCCTGTGCGGTAACTTCCTGCATCTGCCTGACCTGCAAATCGAATAAGATACCAGTAAGTCTCCCAATACAGACACAGGCAGTACCAACACTACTAATCACACCTGAAGGTTCCCTGGTTCACATTTCCCAGTCTGTACCTGGGCCAGAGGCCTCCTCTTAAAGGATCTTGAGAGTTTTTTCCTCCCGGTCCTTCTCCCAGATGAGCCTCTCGGCGTCGCTATCCGTGAAGCAGGAAGATAAGGGGATTGGGAAGTCCACTCTGCTGTCCTGAGTCAGTCTACTACAGAAATACACGAAGCATTGAAATCTGAGGTTGCCCTTAAAGGCTGACTTCATTCAAGACACATTGTGCAGTGGTGTGTGTGTGTGTCTGTGGACGCCACTCTCTGCATGTCCGGCTGAGCCTTCACACACACTCACATGCGCCTCCTCTCTCTGGCTGCCGTACGGGCCATGTTCTGGATGCATTGCACACGGTAGTTCTCGTAATGCGTCTCCTTGGTGACGTCCTTCAGGTCCTGCATGTGAGTGCGCACCAGCATGTCGCGCAGCATCAGAAAGTCGCTGTGGGCGGGATCCTCCACTACCAAGGCGACCGACAGCACAGGCAAGCTCGGGTTAGCGTCATCGCTCAGACCACGCCCCTCCAATGAGCAGAAGCGAATCGCATCACCTTCTGAGTGACACTACAGACCAAGCTGCTGGAGTTAGGCGGTGATTGGGGGGATCGCAAGGGACAAAACATCATAGCTTTCAGCAGGACTAGAGGCCAACCGATATATAATAAATATAAACATTTGTACATCAGGGAATCTATGAATCAGAATCATTTGTAATGACTATACCACCAAGGTCAGTGGAATTTGCTTTTCGGTACAACATGGTAGGTAAGCTGAAATCAACATTGTCCTTAACATGAAACATAGTTAGATAGCAACATCATGTTAGACCGGTGGTCAGCAACCCTGATCCTGGAGATCTGCCACTCTGCAGAGTTTAGGTGTCAACTTAACTTCAACATAGCCGGCTCTAATACTTATCTGTATCAAGTGTGCTAAATTAGGGCTGCACCTAAGCTCTGTAGGGTAGTAGATCTGCAGGCGCAGGGTTGGCGACCAGTGCGTCGGACAATCAGCATTCCAGGCAAAAAACAAAACAAAGCATTGTAGCTCCCCCATACCTTCCACAATGCCCCAAGGGTACAGACGCCCTCGAACCCGGCGCCCCATGCTCTCCACCACCATGTTGCTGCCAATTATGGCAAAAGGGATTCTGTCCTGGAAGGGAGACAAAAGAAATAGCATCAGTAGCGACTTAATCTGTGGGAGGCTCTAGTGTGGGGGAAGGGACCCGACCGGTTAGATTTGCAAATGTCATATATAATACGAAAAGTATTAATGAGATTGTTGTGTTTCTGCAGTTCATTCTAAAACTGGCAGAGTGTCTTTCTTATTGTCCCCGTTCATTGTTCTTGCAGTACAGATCTCCCATTAGAGAGGCTTAACCTTCAGCTCCTGATCGTGCTGTCGGAAGTCTTCATCTGAATCTGAGTCACAGTCCGGGAACTGGTAGATCTTGATTCCATGTTGCTCCATCTCCTCCCGTATCTGGAAGGCGCGCAAGACAATAAGTCCACCTCTTTGGCTGACACAACGCACAGCGGCCATCCGACATTCTCTCAAATGGCATGATGGGTGTTTATCTGCCTGATACGAGAACATATGTGCATATTTAAGATGTACATGCCATTTGACTGTGTGTACAGGCTTTGGTCGTTTTCTCCTTTTCATGCTCCTGAACGTTAGTTAGTGACCTGGGGGATGTTCCACGAACAGGATTTCTTGCTTAGCTGGATAACTTGTCGGATTTAACCCTTGTGTATTTTACTTATTCCGTTCGAAATTCTAGATTCTATAGAATGTATCCTCATTTTAAAAATGGACTGGGGTAACTTCAACCCCAAAAATAACACAGGGGTTAAGGTAGTCTGAGCTAAATGTAAGGGAATGAAGATAAAGTCCATGTAAGCCAGACTACCTTCAATTTGACAAGTTATCCAGCTAAGCAAAAAATCCTGCTTTGTGGAACACACCCCCCATTTCATTATCTGACTATTGACATTTAGGTGCTCCAAATTCACCTTTATTTTTTTCTTCCTCATTTCATATGGGGTGAGGCTATCAGCCTTAGCCAGCACTGGGACAATGTTGACCTTCTCATGTAGAGCCTTCATGAACTCTACATCTAAAGGCCTGAGGCTGCAATGGAAAAGATAGACATCCTCAAACTGTCATTTAACTCATTATACCATGTCTGTAAGTTAAAAGGTTCTAAAATACCTCAAAATGCTAAAGTTAGACTTAATTTCAGGTAACGATCCTTGCCACAGGTCACAAAAAATTGTAAGTAATTGATGAGGTTTTATATCCCTCTCAACACCAAGTTATGTCCGGTCCTTGTACCCGTGACTGTAGGGTGAGATGAAGTAGAGGCAGCAGTGTACGCGGTTGTCCTGAATGTTCTTGCGGTTTAAGCTGCTCTCAACCCTGAAGAACTGCTCAAACTGCTCCTCGATGTAGTCCACCACTGGCCGCCAACTTCCAGAAAACACCAAAATTAACCAAAAACAATGGAAAAAAACAGAAAAACAATATGTTTTAATACTGGTTTGTGGAAAGAATATATACAATTTCAATAATTCTTTACGTTTTCTTCCCCTTAAACTTCACCCCCATCCAAGCACACCTACCATTCTGTGTTGTTGATGGCATCACCAAACCCCGGTGTGTCCACAACGGTCAGCCTCAGTTTCACCCCCTTCTCCTCAATGTCGACTGTGTGCTTGGTGATTTCCACCGTCTGTGTGATTCTCTCTGCAGAAAGCAGAGAGAATCACCCAGACATAGATAGCAGAGCTATGCCTAAGACCAAAGGTAGGCAATCATATCAAAAAAGGGCTGCTGTGTGTGCAGGTTTTCGCTGCAATTCCCTAATTAGATTACTAATTAGAGGGCTGATTGGCTGAAGAGTCCTCACACCTGGGTTTGAACAACTATCCTAAAGGTTATCCCAAAAACCTGAATACACACTGGCCCTTTGCAGATAAGACTGCCCACCCTGCCTTAGACCTACTGAAAATGCTTGTGGTGGATATGCCAATGCTTTGGTAATTTTGATTATTATGGTTTGGCTCTGGTTACCCCTCAGCCTTGTACTGGATAACTGGGTAGGAGCTAGATGGAAGGGTAGGAGGTCCTGATTACTTTAGCCTGTGTCAATGGACTATTCTACCATTCTCCCAACAGTAAAACCATATCAAATGACAATAGTAGTAATGGACAAAATGACGCTTTATGAACCATTTGCTGTGTTTTTGACCCCACTAGATGGTGCTCTCTGCTCAAAAAAGGGCACACAGCATGCCCCAAAACAAACCAAGAGCACCATCTAGTGGGGTCAGAAAATACAGCAGATGGTTCAAGAGGCGTCATTTTGTTCATCATTAGACAATAGCGTTAAATCTGCATAAGAACAAACTGAAAGCAAAATCATATTAAAAGCGATAGATTACAGCTCATATCCAACCTTCTGCACTGAAAAGCCTCCTGTCCTTATATAGGTCTGTAAGGAAAAGGCTGTTGACAAGAGTGGATTTTCCCAGGCTGGATTCTCCTAAAATAAAACATACTTTATTGTTGCTAAGAGACATAATACTGGGATCAAAATATTTTTCTTTGCATTGAAATGCTGCCCATCCAATAACTTTTCAAATGAAATATTTATAAAAAAATGTACTAATAAATAGCAATGGATTTAGGAGAAAAAATTACATTAGAGATAAAGATGGTCCTAAGGGTGACAATGCAACTTTCTGAGTAAGGTTGCCGGGTACTTTCCCATTGATACTGGGCAACAAATTTCTACTTGAAGAAAACCTTTGATCAGCAGTGGGCAACTAATTGCGATCATCCAGATCCAGGTGAATTGCCCTTTGTCTCACCTGGTTGGCAGTTGCCCGGCAACATTGCTCAAAAAGTTGCCCTATATATCATCACCTTTAGATAGACATGACTGGAAATCTCACCCAGCTATACTCACCTGCTACCATCAATGTGAAGTCAAAGCCCCTTTTTACTGATCTTTTGTGCACCTGGCTTGGCAACATTGCAAAACCAACATATTCCTTGTCTTGGTCCTGTAAAGGAGAGATGACTTTAGCTAGTGTTTTTATAATTCAGTGGATTAACGACACTATGATGAGAATGCCTGCTATTTGGATTTAGCCCTAAGAATGTAGTGACATTATGGAAAAAAAACAACCATTCCCTGTCTATAAATGTAAAAGAAAATGGGATCACCTTTGCAACTATCACTGCCAGTCACCTTCATGATGCCTTAATAATGCATTCATAGAACATTCAGTTAACCTTCATAACGTGTTCATAGAACATTCATAAACCATTCATACATCAATAAGAAACACTTCCATTGGGCAATGGTGGCCTAATGGCTAGAGATGCACACTTGTGATTGAAAGATTGCTGCTTCGAATCCCAAACAGCGAAGTACAGCCCCCACAAGCACTGCTCCCTGGGTGCTGAATTAGCTGCCCACTGCTACGTTAAATGCAGAGGACACATTTTTTTATGTACTGTAGCGTGTCAATTAATCACTTTCACTTATATGATAATAACCATTATAATCATATAATGTTTGTTATTAATGCAGAATAACACTGATAAAGTATTTTAGGATGTTTAGGTAAGTTACATGCTGTTTATGAATGTTCTATGAATGCATTATGAAGGTGCACTGAATGTTCTATGAATGCATGATCAATGTTCTATGAATGGATAATGAATGTTCTATGAATGCATGATGAATGTTCTATGAATGGATAATGAATGTTCTATGAATGCATGATGAATGTTCTATGAATGGATAATGAATGCATTTTGAAGGTGCAGTTAATATAAATACACCGCCATGTATGTTTTTTTGTTTTATTGTTCATAGACAGTTGTGTACAACACTGCTAGACTAGAGAAACCCACAGTTTATTGCTTAAAATTCTGATTTCTGTCACTCCAAAGAAAATATCCAGCAGGGAATCCATGACTCATTCACGGTGTAACAGCATTAATACCGGCATCTGTTTTACCAGAACACCACCCAAGTCCAAAAACCAGACAGTCCATGTTAAACAGGTAAAGGTATACAATGTGGATTTATGACATTTGTTCATACTAGATGATGTTTATGTCATTATGTTCATCTTGTGAGTAATTAGTTTTATATAGGGGTTATGATGGTTTATACATACTACCTCAACTGAATCGTAGGGGTCAAAGTGGCCCCAAGGACTCTTAGGCCGTGATGGGCTGAGAGACAGGTCCATGGAACCCAGGTCAAACCTGCACTGTGATTCTGACTCTGTGGATGAGTCCCTGGAAGTTCTGTTTGGTGTACTTCGGCAGAAGAAAGGGTGTCTCCCCGGTGTGAGTGGGCGGCTAGTGACCTCCTCCACCACCTGATCACATGACAGTTCTCGGCTGGGGAAAGAGTGGGCCTGGCTAGGAAGGAAGTCCCTCATGGTGTGATTCATCTCCAAGTCTGAGTCACCCATGGAGATGTTGCAGAACTAGCAGGACGACAGTGATGATTGTAAGACCAAGAATCAAGAAAATACAACACGTAGAAAAAAAGAACTGCCTGGCGTTACAAGAGGATAAAGTTCTAAAGAAAGAATAAAAACAACTGAATGATTGTTCTTAACTAGTCAAACAAAATACAAAGCCTCTTAAAGCTCAAACTGAAGCAGCAAGCTGTTTAAAATGGATGTATGGGATGCTTAGTGCAAATATCATATTAGTTGCATCGATGCATTCTAAATTAGCAAAGACGAAAACTGATAATTTGGTGTATGTACAGGTCAGCTTCAATCTGCATAGAATAGCACAGTAGACAATATATTTTACACAATGCCCTGTACTGGCTTACTTGATGGAATTTACACTCAGAAATACCTCTGGCACTATAAAGGCAGGTTTTTTTGACTATACTATATAGGTGGTAGAATATTCAGTTCAATCACATGCAATACAGCTGCATTGCACATAACCTCTATCCAAAGCGAAGCACCAAGCATACATTCCGGTTTTGTTCTTTATAGGGAAGAATTTTTGTCTGGGCAGAATTAAACTTTCAGTTCACGCCTCATAACACTTTTCACAGACAAACCATAAGAGCGGAGCTCTATGTCTCTCTAAACAGGTAGAACATCATGGCTCTACAGCTGGAATCTGTCAGCTGTCAACCTGTCAGTGCTATGCAAGACCATCAGAATGCTAATGCCACCAGCCCCAGACGACCCAGAAAACTTCCAGACTATGACAGTCTGGGGATCATTCCACGGGAACAGCCTCCTTGTCAAATGGCTGCCCTAATTCCACCTCCTCTAGAATAGAATGATTTATAAATGAGTAGGAGAATAAACAAGATTCAACAGTACAAGCCAACATAGGATGCCAGCCTTTTACGTCCTGCCAGAGGTGGAAATTTCAGGCCAAGAAAGTAAAAATCCAGACCAAGATCAACCAACCTGTCAAGTACAAAGAGTCAGTCACAGAGTACTCAGCTGGTTGGTTGAAACGCCTTGGTCTGGACTTCTACTATCTGGTCCTGAAATGTCCACCACTGGTCGTCAATGGTCTGTGGGTGTCTGGTGGAGGGGAACCAAGCTAAAACAAAACACAGTAATAAGACGATAAGCACCATCTCCTTACCTCACCATCTGGAGGAGTTAAGCCAAGTTGAGAGTGCAGGAGATAAAGGAGAAACCATATATCCAATCACGTCAGGAAATCGCAGTGAGGAATTTAAATAAGGATAAAATAGGGAAAAAAATGCATAACAACTTATATGCCAGTCCAGTTTGCCCCCTGATTTAACAACAACCAGCCAGTGGTGTTTATTCTTGCTGTATTCCAGAACTAACCGGTAACGCTTTACTTGGGGGGGGCACAAATACTTAGTGGTAACTCACTGACTACTGAAGTACAAATCATGAAGAAATATAGTTGCTCCTTGAGATGAAAGATGCATCATGATTCATTAATGATGAACAAACACGAGATCAGTATTTCACATGTGTTATTCATTACTTGTTACTTCAGTAGTTCCTTCAAAGGTTCACAAAGGTTTAAAAAATGTACACGTATAGTAACAAATATAGTAACTGCTTGAGATAAGATGTGTCACAATTCATGGAAGGTCCATGAACGAGCATGAAATCAGTATGTAACTAAGACTTCGTTTGTGATTAATTAATACATAAGTAACAGCATAATCCTATATTATTTGTGCCCCTTCAAGTAAAGTGTTACCAACTAACCCGAACTTTAAAACTAGTAATTGACGAAACTGCAGATTAAATGTACAATAACAGATTTACAGCTTCGTATGATAAATAAGAATTTCATATTGTGCTTTTCATGGAATAATGTCTGAGAGAACTTCCATTAAAGGCTGAAGATATACATTTGAATGTTATAATGTATCACATCCGCTATCCACTACAGTGAATGGTCCCATTTGATTGATTTGCATGAGTGATGTTTGCCACAATGACAGCCTGCATTCCTGTACCTAGCCTACAAACACTAGACAAAAATAGATTGTTGTTCCTGTGTCGTCACAGACAGAACTAGAGGTGAAATGTTTAAATAAACGTATGGAAGTAATACATCATAGCTACAATTTAACTACACATTTTTGAGCATGCTGTATTTTTTAGTATTCTTCAGGAACCAGGAATAATAATATTGCTGAAACATATTTCAAAACCAATGAACCATTACTGCCGTTTCTCATTTGATTGTATCACAATGTGCGGAGCAGCTCCATTTGTAATATTCATTATATTTTCATGTTTCAATGTAATTTCTTTGGGTTGTGTTTAAACACGCATCGTGAAGACATTAATATTAAAGGTGCTGTCCTTTCCATTTTTCATAAAAACTAAACAAAACAATGATTCATGAGGTTAGAATTCTTTTAATTTTATTTTAAATATTAAGGTTTTAAAATCTTGCATTTGGACTGCAGCTTTTCCCCAAAATGGAATTGCCTTTTAAACATTTAAATCACATTTATCTGCAAGTAGCATTTATATCTGAAACTATCCACCATTATTTACTATTGGAAATGTGTGTAGTGTCTGTCACCTTACACATTTAACAAAAATCATCAAGTGTCCCGTTATTTAATTTTTAGGTCAATTAATCAACTAAGAGAGTATGTGTTTTTTAAAAATGCAAAAGCCAGTGATTGAAAAGATATTCTTTTCACAAGCTCTCCAACATTAAATATTCATACGACTCTATGTGAAAAACAAATATAGATCTGCTGAGGTCATCCGACACACAGGAAAATACATGTCTACATAAATGCAAATGTGATTCATATACTTCTACTACTACTTTATAAACAATTAACACAAAAAAAGTAAATGACCTAAACTATCTATCATTAACAGCTGTATTTTAAGGTTAACAGTAGCAGATTACAGCCTAGCTTGTATACAATTACGTCTTTGCTGAAGTCTTGCTAAAGTTGTACTCACCGCAACTGTATACTGCATTCCTAAATTTGCTATTGACAGACATGTTTTCCAGTGTATGTTTCCTACCTTTTGGGGTTAAAGTGCCCTGTTATTTTTGGTAAGTATTATATGATTGCTTCAAATTGTATAAGGCAGATGGAGCTTAGAGCTGAAGTCAATCCTCTTGGTGTATCTGTCCCTCTACAATCTCCTTAGAGAAAGGTGGAGGCAGCACATGATTGAGCAGAACGAGACTCACGCTACACGCACTGCAGCCTACAGATGAGGTACTCTGACAACTTCAGCACCGACATGTCATGCAGTTTCCTCTGACCTACTTGAAATTAAACGTGCCCGTTTACCAATGCAATCTTTGACTATTTGACATATGGTTGGTTCACACTGTGCACCGTCACAGGATGCCACTGTTACAACAAATCAAAGTTCTGTTTGTTCACAATAGTGGGTCATGTGCTGTACATACACGCTACTTCTTCTGGCGTTTCCCCACAGCTGTCTCTATCAGGTTCCGCATGTGCATGCACACCAGCGTGTCCCGCAGCATTGTATGATCGCTGTGGGTGGCATTCCCCATTGTCACGGTAAGATGAAGACACAGCGTTTACACACATGATGGGGACTTTACCAGCTTTATCGGATACCAACTTGGACGCAGCCTACATATGAATAATATGAGTCAGGGTAAAATTCCACAAATCCTAAAATACAGTACCTTCCCACAATGCCCCAGGGATAAACCCATCCTCCACCATAACATTAATGGGACACCAACACCGAAATATGGAGAATATGCAGTTGAAGAGAAACACTTCATAATGTGTCTCTCTATCCTTAACTTGTCATCTTCTGTACTTATAAGCTGGAGGACTGAGCGAATAATAGTGTCTGAGTGCAGACAGTGTCGTCCTGACTCTCTGGGTCACAGTGTGGATGTGCTGGGACATTTCCTCTGCGGTCTGCAATAGAATCTGTGACTTTTTAGCACGTAGCAAGTTTATATCATTTACTTCATCGATAGCTGGATAATGATGAATATTAGGCTCTGCATGCATGAGAAGGCCGCTCTTATTCTCTTCATCCTGCTCGCAGATGGGGCGAGGGCACGATCCATAGGTAGCACCGGCGCCATATTCACCTTCTCGTTTAGAGCCTCCGTGAATTCTACATGTATAGGCCTGAGACTGAGAAAATAGACAATTTTATAAAGTACTATATGTTTTTTTTTTTTTCCTGTTTTTATTTTAAGGACATTTTGTTACATGGAATCACAAAAATGAAGTGTGAATGTAGCCTGAGGGATGATCTTCATCTAGGTCGTCTTTTTACTCATGGCCAAAGGGTGAGATGAATTAGGGGCAGTATGGGGGGGGGGGGGGGGGGGGGGGCCGGGGGGTAAAAGCTGTTTAGCGTGTGAATCAATCCGCAGTTAATGTCTGTACGACAACCACCGGCATCGTGTGAATTATTGTTTTGGATCTCGGACAGGGAATTCTGGGGACAGGCGTCGTTCCCGATCTGCGCTTTGATGGACGTATCTGATTTACGCACTGAGAGAGAATCGTCAGAGGAGCCCGGTGCCCGGTGCCTTTTGCCGAATTTATTTTTGTCTGATTCTCCGTTTTATAAATGAGTGAAAAATGAACTGCTGCTAAAAGCAGAAAAGGCCCAGTGTCTGAGTGATTAAACCTCCATTTAGTACAGATACTGAGAAAAACACTGCAGCCCAAAGACAGATAAAGAGTGCCATGACATCTGCTGAGCGCTGGGAGGCTTTAAATATGCCTCCAGTCAGGCCGGGTTGGCAGGACATGGCCGATTGCTGATCAGCAGCCCTCGCAGCCTTCAACAGCGGGGTCTTACAGCTGTGCTAACCGAATGGCACCCTGCCGTATTAAGGGGCCCATCCCATAATCACCTGGCCATGAGACCCTGAGAGGAGTCACTGGACGGGTCTCTGATGTGTCTCTTGACCACTGGACAGTTTTTGATGCATGTTCTATTTATTTTATATAATCAGTATTAGCACACCTTATTTAATTGAATGACAGTAATTAGTATTTGTATGTGTGCATGTGTGTTTTTAAATTTATCTGCCATTTTATCTTGCTTTTCTGTCTCAAACCCACAGGCACACACTCTCACACAGACACTCACATAGCCCCACACAGACAAAGACACACACACACACACTCACATAGCCCCACAGGCACATACACTCACATAGCCTCACACAGAAACACACAGACTAACATAGCCCCACAGGCACACACACACACACACACACAGAAACACATAGACTCACATAGCCCCACAGGCACACACACACTCACATAGCCCCACACAGACACACACACACTCACACACACACGCACATAGCCCCACACAGACACACACACACACTCACATAGCCCCACACAGACACACACACACACACACACACTCACATAGCCCCACACAGACACACACACACTCACATAGCCCCACAGGCACATACCCACTCACATAGCCTCACACAGAAACACACAGACTCACATAGCCCCACAGGCACACACACACACTCACACACACACACAGAAACAGACATATAGATATACACGCATGAACATTTCCGTATATAGGTACGTGCATGTCTACATAGATATGCGCCTGTACATGTGATTATGCATGTATATGTTTATACATTTCTGGATATAAGTATGTGAATACATATACCTGTATGTGTACACGAGTATCGGTGCATATCTGTGTCTGCAAGGGACAGCGAGATGCTGAAGGCCACCGGGCGCAATCTGTCGACACCATGCGCAAAACTGCCCAGGCTCTAGGGGGGTTACGGGTAAACTTAAAACGGAAAGAAAAGGTATCAGGCGTAATGTCCAGCGATTAGCGGCGCATACCTGCCTTAAAAGGCCAGGGCACAGCGCCGCATTTCCCGGTTAAGCGCACGCAGCCCCCCAGGTATGACACCTTCACACCGAAGGGTAAAACTCAGCTTACAGTGCCGCGTTTACCGTCCTGCCGAGTTAAGGTAGCTGAAAACTTCAACGACCTCGGCTGCGGGTCTCGTCACCGATTCCGGCGCTGAGTGGCGGCAAACCGGCCAACGAAAACGGGCCTTTGCAGGCGAAGCACCGGGTCCGACCCCCGTCTTGGGGACAGCACCCCCCATTGCAATTTCATGCACAGACATGCACTTAATCTTAACTTCATCCTGACACGCACAGGCACATCTATGTAGCACCGACTTCAGCGCCGCGCTTATAAAATCCCAAAACACACACGCGAGGCTTTAATAAGGCACGTTAAAATGTGCACGCCTTAACGTCAAGGACAGATACCGGAACACAAGAACCCAGTACATCGGGCTTTCAGGTTCACTCACCCAACCACCACCGTCTAGGATCCGCCGCGATCCGCCGCTCGCGTTTCAGCCCATGTCCTACCGACTTCCTACCTATCCCGACAACACGGCGGGGCGGGGGCGGGGCGGGGGCAGCGCGAGGCGGGGCCGGGAGGGGATGGGGGTGACGTGACACGGGGACCCACCCCTCCGGAAACAAACAACTGCCGCAAAGGATTGTGGTAAGTGTGGTGCAACAAAAAAGCCTTCAGACTACACTACATGTAAAACGGGAAAAGGTCATTTTAATCCAATGTGTAATAAGTGTGTCTGGTTTAAATATTCTGGACATTTGATAAAGTATAAGCAAAAGGAAGGCTAATCTTAACAAGGAGCAACCAGAGACGCTTCAGTCTAAAGGAGCGGAATACAGCAAATTTCAATGTGGTAATCGTTATCAGTAGAACTGTTTCCATGCCTCCTATCATATGGGGATCGATGCTAAATTCTGTGTATGGCATTTCAACATTATTATTAAACAAATTCTGTCACACATTTAGCAAACTGAATAAGGCATTCTCTCTTCAGTTTACGCACTGGGTTTAATTGGATTGGAAGTTCATACAGTAAGTGACAAATGGTCTGGTAACTTGTTTCCCTAGACATAAATAAACCGCTAGACCTCAAGAATTGGTTTCAGTTGTGACTCTGACCTGTTGAACTCTCCAGAAATTGTTCTGAAACCAGTTACTGATTCTGCATTGATTGCCACCTGGACTTCTGGTGAGACACTGATTTGAAATTTAGTGGCATAACATTTAGAACAGAAAAATTGTTCATACTTAGGAAAACTGTTCATCGGGAACAAGATTTGAATAATGCTTACATCTCATAAATTAGACTTGGATCGCCAGAACCAGCAACTTAATGCCATATACCCAAACTGTATGTCAAAACAGCAATTCAGAAAGTAATATTTCTGCCGATCTTTAACATGCCTGACTTCCTGGAACAACTGATCACCTTGTGGGGCTGTTGCAAGACATTTTTTTGCTGTCATTTGTTAAGTACATATGCATTCTCTCACTGGTAATATTGGTATCACATGAAGATCTTCACTGTACAGCAATGCGGCTTAATGACTCATACAAAGCTTTATACGGACATAGATCGACACCTACGTTTGAGTCCTCAGGTGGACAGAATCCAGTTGTGCTGTTATGGGACAGTCACATTTTCCTTATTTTTATGGAGGCAATCAAGCTCCTCTGAATAATCAGGCTGAATAGCAGACACTCGATTCGCCATGTCAGAGATCAGGTAATTGCACAAGCTTATTATTCCACGATTCCAGTGAATAGTGTTTACCTCTTTACACAGTGGGCCTTGTTCATACCAAAATACCCTGGGAGGTGAAAACAGCTCCATTAGGCCTAGCTTTTACAGAGAGTTTTACACAAGACCCTGAGATCAGTCCAATTCCCTTGTGATCCTGCAGGAGACCCCACTAGCCTTCAGCAGCTATGCCCCCTATCCCCATCTATGCCCATCTCTCTATGGTGAGCTGTTTCTCTATAGGACCGGATCATGAGTTTCCTCAGTGGCGGTGTGCCCATGTGAAAATACGCTGAACAGGATCACAGGGTTTCCTTCTTGCACCCCCTCCCTCATACAGGGGCTCTCCTAAACAATAGCAAAGAAACACATTTAGTAAACATAAAAAAAACACTATTTTTGGTACGGGTAAGCCAAAGGGCATCCATGTCCATTTGAAAAAGCTCTACTCTTCTGAGCAGTTCCCCTGACAGGGTATATTTACAGTGCCTCGAATTGTCAGCGTGCAGTTCTGTGGTTAACTTACTGTAGGTTAGTGGATGACTTCCTAAATGAGAATGACTCTGTGCTTTTAGCTTGTTTTCCCACACTACTGATGAGGCGGTTTTTGTTACAGCTATTGACATTGCTAAGTGTGAAATTAATAGAATTCCCGTTTGCCTTTGTCTACTCTGGCTCTTGACTTGTATTTACGTAACACCACACTACATTATCAGCGGATGCAAGGTTAAGATTTCTTACATTTCATTCCATAGACTAGGTCTTATTATTATATTTGCAGTTTCACACTCATTAGGCTGTAATCCACAATAAAGGGCCTTTATTCCCTTTTTAAGGTAACAAATTCATTCCTGTGGGAGCTTAACCACCCTCCCCCCCACCTCTGATTGAATGTGAAGTGTAAAATCTGTGAGTGTGTTTATGTGTCTGTGTATCTGAGAATGTGAGGCCTGTATTTAAAATACGAAGCTTGTATCTAAAAACTTGAAAAAATGCATGTAACTCAGGTGCCCCCCCCCCACCCCGGGTGTTCTGCATTTGTCAGCCCATATTCAGCCTTACTCAACACACTGCTCACATTTTATTATTTATTAGATGCTTAGAAAACTTTTTTTTTCTCTCTTCAGTTTGCAGATTTCCTTTTGACAGAATTCATCCCTCCAAATATAATGGTGCCTTTGAGACTCTTTTGAAATGTTATTCTGGGTAAAAACGCTCCCTGAGGGGCCCTGAGTGAATGCTGTCAGCTTTCCTGCGTGGCCTGAATCTCCCTAGGCAGCTGGTCTCCTCTGCGGCCCCACAGAACTTCTTCTTCGCTGAATGCATCGCCAAGGTGCTCCGCAAACTGTGGCCTTCTATTTCAGGAAATCTGAAAAAAGGGGAAGACCTCAGATGTGAATTCACGCACACAAATATGTGCAAGTTTCCTATGCTTCTTAAGAATCTGAAATTGTTTGTTTTAATAGGTTTGGTGCACATGCTAGCTAGGAGAGACTGTGCGCTGGATCAATCCAACCACCCATCCATCCATTTCTGTTCCATAACCATTCAGCAGAGTGGTGAATCTGGCACCTATCCAAGGAAACACAGGGTACAGGGCACTCTAAATGGAAAACCAGTCCACCACAGTTTAATCAAGCTATTAAAAATCACAGTTGGCTGACAATAAAAAAGGAGAAATCCAGCAGGGGAAATAAAGCCACACCATGTCCCCACACTCCTCCACATAAGGGTGTAGCTTTGGCTTCTAAGCTGTAGGGACCAAATCACACAGTACTCCCACAATATTGGTCGGGACACGTCCCTGCCATCCATGCCAAAATCTACACCCTTACTTTTGCAGGTGTTTTGCAGTAGGTCAAAAATGGAAATAATTCAGCTACACAGCTGGTAAGCGGCTGAGAATTCATTTCCATTGGACAGAGACTTTGCTTGCTGGTTCATCCTGGGTGTCATGGAAACAGACCTCAGAATGCTGGGAAAGCCAAATCCGAAGTCTCAAAAACTGACAATATGAGACTTTTTCCCCCCACCTACTCCTGTAGGACTTGTGTAGCTCCTGCTCCAATCCTGCTCACACCTGTACCTGGGCATTCACTGGCAGCTCAGCCTAGCCTAGACCTGAAATAACTTAGACTGAATGACAAAAGGGACCATCTCATGTGACTTTATAAGCTGTAGGTCTATTATAAATTAAATTCCTGTTAATTTGACTTTATTAATTCTTTACCAAAATGTTTAACTATTAAAGGCTGAGCAAACATTCTCTGGAATAAGGTAGATAAGATTGTTTAAACAGTTTAGGAAGGGAAATAAAAATTAAAATCCGCCGTTCAGCATAATACCCTCACGATCTCCCGGTCATAAATATCATGTATCTACCATTTATGTCATAAATCAGAGAATTCTAAAATTCACGTAAAGAAAAACGACAGAATAAGGTTAGAGCCGCAAAAACTTTTTTGTTACAAATTGCAGTTCCACTCCGCGATATGAAACATTATGAAACTTGTGGGATACTGCCGAAAACTGTATCAGTCCAATAAGTGTGAAATCGGGAATGTGTGTCGTCACTGTTCCGATCGGGCGCAAGATCGCGGCTGGTTGAAAAGCGGGCCGAGCGGCCTTACGTCACCACCAAGATAGCAGCCCGTGTATGTGAGCAGAGATCGTCAACCTGTCCCTACACGGACCAACGGCATAAATGACATAAATAAACGAATCAATGAAAGAATGAAAAAAAGTAACCACCAACTGGATATTTATTTATACAAAGCAGACTCACAAAACTAAAGTTTGCTAGTCAAAAAAGTGCCCGACTACGGCCTGACACCTAGTGGTTAGATTAAATATATACACTTCGCTAATGGCTGAATTTTAACAAGCGTCGCATGCTTGCCGTTTACAATAGACAACAGTAATATTTTTATGCAGGTCTGTGTGTGATTCTTAGTGCACGCATGTGTTCCCTGAATTCTCATCATTCTCCGTTTTATATCTGGGACTCAGACAGAAAGTTGGAACTGTACATGAGTACAGTTTGAGGGAACCACCGCTGTTCTCATGAGATGACATCACATTACCAGAGAAGCCACAGCATGTGGGGACATCCCCCCTGCCCAACACGAGTCACACAAGTGAGCGCCCCTGGGCCATTGTCTAAGATGAAAGGTCATAAGACTTTTGAAGGGGGACAGTGTTAGTGCTATGCTAACCGATTTCAAGGCCACCCCAGAACCGCATGGCCTGATGGGATTGGGCGCTGGAGATCAGCCTAGGAGGAGTGGGCCCAGCAGGATGCTCCAGTGAATCCATAGCGGCACAAAGTAGAACGAACAGAGACATTTAGAGCAGTGTTTCCAAATCCGGTCCTTGGGGACCCACAGACGATCCACGGTTTTCTCCTACCCGGAGCTGGGAGGGAGCAAAAATGTGGTCTGTCTGAAAGGGAGCTGAGAGGGAGCAAAAACATGGACCATCTGTGGGTCCCTGAGGACCTGGCTGGGAAACACTGATTTAGAGCCTTGTCCAGATTAAACTCAGGTCTAACTCCTCCATACCACCTGCCCCTGAGACAGCAAAGTTCACTCTAGTCTCTAACCCCTCGATTCAACTGGCTCACAGGGATCAAGCAGAGGCAAACCAGACAAATCAGGTAGGAAAGTCTGGGGCCATATTCACACAAACCAATCTCCAGGGCTGATTCTAGGATTCTTAAGGTAGGGGACATAAAAAGGGTCATAATTCATGCAGAGGGGCCATCAGTAATATGTGGAGAAGATCACTGCCAGTCATGACTGGTGAAATGCATTCTGGATCTTCTGGATCTCCTCTAGACAGGTTCCTGACCTGGATAGAAACACTACCATCACCATGAGAGGCCTAATCCAGTAATGTGGCCGGGCCGTACTGGCTAGGGCTGTGGGAAAGAAATCCATAGTGATCCTGCGTCGTTAACCACAAGGACAGCATCAGTGTCAATATAGCAGTAAGTGCGCTTGCAGGTATTGGCTGTGGTGCTTTCCGGGAAATAAACTGTGCACAGAGCGAGACGTGCAAAGCCACCTATGGCCACTCTATCACCTTAGTGACGTGGGGAGCCCTGCCCGGCTAAGCAGTAGAGTCCCAGTAGCTTGGATCATATCAGAGACATTCCAGGGATGACTCCGATCTGTCGAAAACCTGAGTGACCATCATCCTGAGAAGTCAGCCTCTGCTCAGTTGAATATCAGCCTTATTCTGTGAAAAAAAGACTCATCACATTTTTAGTTGAACAACTTCCCCCTGGATGGATGTTTGTGCATTTCTCTGGGCTATTTTCATTTTTCCCGCCGAATGAGCAGCAGATTATTCCAGCGTTCCATGACGTGTTTCTCACTCAGCCGACTTATCCGACCCGACTAGCAGACAGTGTTTTTCACGTCTGGCTGCATGCTGATTAGAGGCCAAAATCCATCACCAAGCTCACACTGGTAAACCTCCACTCTCTGACTCAGACCTAAAACCTTCTGGTGTCTCGTTCCCCATCCCATGAATCCAGGTGCCCTTGCAGACCACCTGCTGCCCCTTTAAGAGTGTTTCACATACCTCACTAAGACGGCAGCCACAGACTGGTCCAGTCCCAAGTTCTGACAGACATTTAATAGTGTTTTCCTGCCAGATCTTTAATCATCATCCTTCAATTTCTGACCTCACAAGTCCAAGGATCTGAATGCTATTAAGAATATTGCTGGGCTATAAATTATTCATTAGAAATATGAACATATCTAAGGCAAATTTGTGAGTAGCCAGCCGCTCATTATTAAACCAGAGCATGAGGTCTCATTTGCCGCTCGTAGCTCTGCAATGGCACCAACAAGGAGCATGCTCTTCAGCGAAGGCCTCTAGTGGGCTTACATGGACATGAGCTGAAATCAAGTCAGACTGTATCACTCATCAAAAATGTGCCTTTTTCTGGCAACTGAATAAAGAGGAATTAAATGTCCATCAGTCAGTGTTGTGGAACAGATTTATAACAGCTTGAAAGAGCATCATTAAATACACATTTCTTGGATGCAGGCCAAAGTTCAGAGCATGTTTTTATTGCCTCTGCCTTGTTTAGACTCAATCTGAGCCAGTTCAGGAACCCTGACCCAACTGCTGATGGAGGGAGAACACTCTCTGAAAGACTTGGTTGGGACTGGACACAGAAGTGGCTTAGGGGTCTGTGAGAAATAATAGCAGAAAGAAACATTCTTCCTATTCCTCGACCCAATGGCTGCCACGTTCCCACACAGTGTCACAGTGCTGGACTCGGGAAAACACGGCGCAAGTTAGTCTGAGCATGTACATCTGATAGACTGCTCGTATTTGTGCATGGCTGGTCGTTACCCTCAGTATTTTGTTTTGTTTGAGCTTTACTGGGGCACGGTTGGCGTTTGTGAGCCCCTGAGGAAAAGTACGGCATCTCCCAGGCAAAACTGAAACTCCTGAAAAGCTAATGTTGTGCAGCAAACTGTATTCACAGCATATTATTTTGTTTGAAGTTTACAGAGACGGCCTTGTCTGCTTTTGGGTTTGCTGGAATGAGTTTGGGAATCATTATTAGAGCCTGTGTCCGCCTTTATGTTTGCATATGATACTTGTGATGTTGTGTGGATGCAGACCCCAGTAAAGCAGGGTCACCCCTGTCCCCTGGCCACTCCAGGAAGTCTCCAAGGTCACAGTGACGTGGAAGAAGATGTAAATTCGACAGAAATAGAGTGTATCTGCACGGGGAATGAGTCTGCTCTGAAGTAACGTCATGTCAAAGTACCATGTCAAACATTTTTACAGGCATCGGTCACCTGACTTAAGTAGCCCATCAGTATTACAGTCAGATTCAGGCTGAATTTGAACCCGCTTGTGAGCGAGAAGCTGCACTGCAATGGGTGTGTGAGTGTGCATGCGTAGTTGCACTGCATGAGTGTGCATGCGCCATTTGCATGGAATGGCACGTCCAGTGAGTAACATCTTAATCATCAGCAGTGCAGGATGCCATGCATAATGTGTTACAGGGGTTTGGGGGGGGCACATTTAAACAAAGCCTGTACAGCCCTCAAACAGAGATGGGAACAAGATGGGGGAGAGCGTGGCTTGCTGTAAACACAATGTACATCATCGTCATGGGATGGGCGCCAAAACACACCCCCCCCCCCCTTCCCCCGGCACACTGTGGTTCGTTTGTAAGCTGGAAACTGTGACCAGCGTAGCAGTTAAGGACCAGCAGGGTAAAGTACCTCACTGAAAAGAGTGTAATCTGAAATTACTCCGGTAAAAAACCTGTGCGCTAATCTGTCAAAATAAAAGCCGTGAATGTTTTTTCTTTAATTTATTATATCCATCTTCTGTACCACTCATCCAATACAGGTTTATGGTAACTCAAGTAAATTTGCAATAAAATAAAGCGTAATATTAATGGTCAATATAGTTCTATGCCAACTGCACTCTTCATCTGTGACAGAGGAATTGCCATGTGCAGGTGTGCGAGCGTCTGCGTGTGAATAAGCGTGCGACTGGTTGTCACTTTGCCACCATTCTGCCCACAGGCAGGAAGTGATGGCCGCACCTTCGGCAGCAGGCTGCAGAAACTGCCATAACTGTAGGAGAGACTTCCTGGCTGCAGATCAACCAAAAACCTGATTGGGCAAAGAGGTTTTAGAGGCTGGAGAGAGGGGTCACAGCTAAGGAGCTGTGGTTCCTGTGTGGCACTGGCATATTTACCCACCTTTCATCAGATCCTGGCCGAAGACAAAATGGCTGCCACCAGTTATCGTATGGAATAATTTAGGCGCTCCGTGCGGCTGTTTTTCCAAGAGCTGTTGGAAACATGCCACAAGTCTTCAGTGTCCCGTGTGGGTGGGGGTGGGGGGGGGAGGATGAGCAATTATGGTGGGTGAGTCAGTTCCTGGACCAGTAACTTAACCGAGCTGCGGTCCGGCTGTGGGACATGGGACTCGACACAGCACTACGAGCTGATATTCACAGGAGGGAGGTTTTAATACACACACAGTCACAGACACACACACACGTTTGTATTCAAATTTTTGTGGGGACTGTCCATTCATATCAATGGATAAATCATTAATTCCAACAATGACAACCTTAACCCCTACCCAGCCCTAACCTTAACCACAGTAACGCAAAAAAATATATACTTTTGGCATTCCTTTTGATTGCATTCAAAGAATTTTCTAAAATTGAGTTTTGTGTTGTGGGGAGAAATGCCCCCACAAGCTAAGAAGTAACAGGTTTTACACCCCCCCCCACACACACACACACACAAACAGAGGGGGCAGATTTAAACCCCCTGCCCCGTTGTGAGGCATCATTGCCATCTCATATGCATCAGGTAATAAAACAGTACATTAACTTCATTCATTTATTTATTTATAATTTATATCTCTGTAGGAAGTCTGAACCGTACACAAGGAGGGAAAAAAAGCGAATATCTGACGCCCCCGCAAATCAAAAACGGAACGAAAGGATGCCGGGGAGGGGTGGAGGCACCCGGAGCCGAACGAATGCGAAAGGGCGGCACCGGGAAGCGGGAAGTGGAAGCGCACATTAGAGCAGCGGCACGCTGGCGAACAAACAGCGGCGTCCGGAGGGGAAGCGGGAAAAGGGAGCGGCCCTGGGGACCCCGCGCTGCGTCACGCCGCACCGTAATAGCACGGCGCTTAAAGGCACTGTGACGGCGCATCGAGCTGAACAATGACAACCAGGAAGGAAAAGCAGAATAATTTATTAAATACTGCCAAAGAGAGAACCGATACGACTTGAGATATCAACGTTTCCAAGACTTCTTCTGTGTTTTTCAACCTGAAGCCAGCCTTTCTGGTTCAAACTCGCCTTGGGACATGCAAATGCTGCTTTGACTCTTATGAAAGCTTTATAAAAACCTGTGCAGTTTTTCAGTGGGTAGCACTGTTACCTCACACATATAGGATTGGAGGTTTGAACCACACCTCTGCTCTGTGTGTGGGCAATTTACTTTATTTACTTTATTTATTTTACTTTTATTCATTTTCTTCTGCAATCCAAAGAAAGTTAGGGCAATTGATGTATCTAAAATTGGTTGTTATTATGAACGTGCGCCCTGTGGTGGATTTCCTCCCCAAAATACAGTGTAATAGGTTAAGGCAGTGCTTCCCAATCCGGTCCTTGGAGACCCACAGCTGGTCCATGTTTTTGCTCCTTCCGAGCTCCCCGCCAGACAGTCCACATTTTCGTTCCCTCCCAGCTCCTGGAGCAAAAACATGGACTGTCTGTGGGTCTCCAGGGACTGGATTAGGAAACACTGGGTTAAGGAATTGCCTACAGGTGACTGATTTAATCCTGCAGGGCTTCCTTTTGTGCCACTGAACTAAGTATTTCTTGTGTAAAAATACCTTTTATGGGTTCAAAGGGGAAATAGTGATAATGAACACAGTGAGAAGAGAATTCAGGTGGAGTGTGAAAGACGCAGTGACTCAGATGGGGGTATCCATTTGATGGTTAATGTGAGCATGGAGTCACTAATGGCAGGGAGGGGTCTGGGGGTTGGGGCTAAACTGCCATAAGCAGATGTTACCCACTTGGGGGGGCATGCCCATATAAAAACACGCAAACACCAGACAGGGCTCACACAGCACCTCTGGTCAAAAATGGCTCCACACAAGCCTGCTGTCACTTAAGAGCATGGAGACCCTTTCCTGTGGGGGGGGGGGGTGATGTTGCAAAATTACAATGGGTACCCAACAGACGTAAATATTCAGCCAGGTGGAACCATAGAATCCTGAGGCTTCAAACTGAATCAAATCAATGACTAATAATCCAGTAAATCTATTGCAAAACAGAGTAAAATAACATGTTTTATTTTTCACTCCAAATATGTTCTGTCTGCCATCTGTCCTTTTGTGCGTGCATCTGTGCGCTTGAGGGTTGTGCCAAATAACAATGTGTAACAACAATCAATAAAAAACAAAAAATGCCTGCGTTTGGGAATAAATGTCACAATGACAGATGGGTGGCAATGTGGGGAGGATCGCTGCATCACACGTGGACG
The DNA here is from genome assembly GCA_011763525.2 of Mormyrus iriodes. Lineage (NCBI taxonomy): Eukaryota > Metazoa > Chordata > Actinopteri > Osteoglossiformes > Mormyridae > Mormyrus > Mormyrus iriodes. The sequence goes on along the minus strand of JAAGVU020000041.1, from coordinate 12,435,358 downwards.
TTTGGTTTCAGCTCTGGGTTGGTAGGTACCGTGTTCTCCCCGTAATCACTCGGACTCCTGGCTGCTCTGCGCTTCTCTTAAAGCCAAAACGCAGCAGGCCGTGAATTTCTGACCCCGAATTGCCTTCATCGCTTAGACGGGTTAGTAGACTCACTGTCCTCCAACGAACTGATGCCTCACATCCTGTGTTTGCTGGGATAGGCTCCGAATCACTGTGTCTTCACCTGGATCAGCGGATTTGGACAGGAGACGGAATTTCGCAGAATTATACATGACATTTTGGCCGTGGTGTACAGTGGCTGCTTCCGGAAGCTACCGTGAGAGAGCACAGTGTCTTATTCAGCAGGGAGAAGGGCAGATCCTCAAGCAGATGTGAGTCTGAATCTCCGTGCTCGCTCCGAGCAGGCTGGTCCCCTCATACTGAACTCACTGGCCATGACACACACTCAACGGGAAGAGGACGTGTCACAGGCAAAGCACCAGAGTGGAAAAGTACATTCCAGTAAATATAGCTCCATCTGCTGTACAGAAAGAAAGTAGCGTTTTTAATTTTTAATTTAATGTGACGGAGAAACTAGCTGTCTCGCATGTTACACAGAGTCTCTGACTAATTTCCTCTATAAGTGTTTCTTCTCAGGAAGCTCTGTTTCCGGCCCATCCATCTTTGCTACATAAGCGCTTACTCAGCATAACAATAGACACACAAATACACACAAAGCAAAGCTAATTCCAGATCACCACAGAGGACAGCTAGCTCACACTGAGCTGCGCCCAGATTTAAACCAGCAGCACTGGAATGGGAGGGTTCATTGGCCACAGGAGCCCCTAGTTCACGATTGCTTCTAGTCACTTCCTTCCATGTCCCTGAGAACTGTGTCTCTATTTCTAACAATGCACTTGCACCATTGGTTGAGGCACCTCTCAGGTCAGCTGACGGAGGTCACATGAATCAATCATACTCATCATACCTCCTGTTAGTCATACCCAATCCCAGGAAGGCCACACAGCAGGAATTTTTTAGCTGACGGACTGACATTTAAGCAACATGATCCATGTGTATAATTTAGGTATTAACTCTGTGAAGGCAAAATTGCCTTGAAATTTTCCCAGCAATTTTACAGGTGCTGTCTTATCAATGCATGCTGGCGCCGAAATGTCACGAGGCTGATAAATATCTATTACTCAGGTGTGTGGGCTAGTTCCACCCAATTTCACAGTTCCGAGAGGGGAAATGTGCAGTCTGATCTTTAATCAGCCATGCAGATTTTGAAGTGCCTTTCCTCCCCGAGGCTTTGGTGCAGATTAGCGATAAAACCAGGTAATCCAACCATGGATTAACAGTATTCACAACCATGATTGTGACATTTTTATTTTAGATTTTTTTTTATACAAAAAAAATGTTGTGTTTAGTCAGATATTCTCACTCACATCAGTATTTATGTGGGGGGTCACAACCTTTTATGTAACTCCCTGAACTACAGATACTGTGTGTCTGTGAGCCTCTCACCTGAAAGAGCTTCAACAGGCCCACCAGGGTGGCAATAGTCAGCACCCATTTTTGCCCCATTGCCCAGACGGCTACACGGGTGTGAGCGAGGCTGGAGAGAAGGAACCGAGGTGTTTGCATTGATGTTATACAATTTACATCCCTTTCACTGCCCTTGCTCTACTTTTGGGACAAGATAAGCTGCCTAAAAAAACATCCCCAAAATGCTACTGTTTGCTGTATCTGTAGAAGGGCTGGCATCTGCTATGATGAGGACACTGCTGCCTTCCCTCTCTGGTGATAGCAGTGAGAGAGGTGAGGTCTTCTGTCCCAGGCTGGGGTGGGGGCGCTGTGCTGCCGTTGCCTACATTTCCTGCTGCTCCCCCCTGCTCACTCGGGCTCAGTTGTGCTCAACGACTCAGGGAGAGCACGCGAACTCCGCGCACATAGAGCTGGGCCGGAGACTCAAACCCAGCTCTCCAGAGGTGCAAAACAACTGTGCAAGTGTGAAGCCGTGCTACCCCCCCAGGACTTAAACATCAGGTTAATTTTCAAAGAAACCATATGTAAGCAAACGAAAATGATCATTCGATTAATACACTAGAACATCTTCCTTAGCAGCCTGTTCCTTAGGCAGATAAATGTATGTTTTATAAGGGTTTCCACTAGTTTTGTCCTGCAGTCCAAAAACATGAGGTTGAGCATCTACAAATTGCCTACCTACCGTGTGTGTGTGTGGCCTATGATGACCTGACATCCTGCATAGGTTCCCCCGCCTCGTCCTGAGCTTGCTGGAGGAGGCTTCAGGCCCACAGCCAGCCAGATCTGAATAATAAGCTGGAAGATGGATGGATGTGCATTTCATAGGAACCCATTGCTATGGTTCATGAGCCCAACAATTTAATAACGTTGCATACTTCCGAAAAAATCATTACTAAGGTAATGACACCATCCCACTTCTGGCACAATCTGTAAGAATGCAACACCCCCTGATCCTAGCGTGGTCAATCCTAAACTACTGCGTGGGCCTTTAACTGGAAGTCATTCCATTCGCAGACGCTCATATGATGCAAAGTGCTCCGCTTATTTCATGTGCGCAGGTGGAAGAAGTAATAGGAAAATAAACAATAATCAAACTGAAACAATAAACCAGACACAAAGCCTTAACAATAAGGGCAAAACAATAAGCTGTAAATCTCCCCCCCCCACTACATCCAGGATATAGTCACAGTACTTCCTGGTCCAATGCAATAAAACAATTAATCAATATAGCAATTAACCAATAAAGCAATCAATCCATAAGGCAATTAATAAAGCAATCCAACAAAACAATTAATCAACAAAGCGCACCTTTCAACTGCATTACAGAAAGGCTGAATATCACATGGCGATAACACAATTCAGTATAAAAGCATCAAACTTGAATACAATTCACTTCAGTCACTGGATACAGGACACAGCTCAAGGTGTGAGGTGTAAGACACAACATCACAGAGCTGTCAGTGGCATAAACCATGTAAAAGGGCAGTACACCAGTAACCGGCTCCCCTGCACTGGCTCCCCTGCCGGTTCCCCTGCAATCTCCTCCGTTTCCTGGTGGTGGTGTACAGGAGTCAGGTGTGCAGAGTGCAAACTCCCAGTGTCTCCTGGGGTCCTCCAGAGTCACATCTGTTGACGCATTAGCGATAACACTACCAATCTGTCCTGAATATCCTTTTTTCCCTAGCATGTTTCAAGTATTTTTTTACCTGATCTTCTGGGGCCTCTTACTGAACGTGAGAACACAGTCTCCGTATAGGAGGAACGCATAACTCTTTGATTTGTGTTTTTCAGTTTAAAGTAATTCGACATCAATAAGCGCTAGGCTAGGCTACCCATTATCCGGCTCAAATTATACTGTCAGAATTATGGCGGGCACAAGGGGGAATTGTGTTCAGATGCTGGTTAGGCTCTATTCACTACATTTTATGCACAGGAAGCAGCTAAATTTCGATAGCATGTGTCTGGTATCATAGCCAAAAGTCCTCTGTCAGGTGTAGACATTAAAAACACGTCCTGCTTGCTGACCAGTGCCCCCCAGGTCAAGCAGAGTTTAAGTGACACATTTCTGATTTTATACTGGCATGGCTTTGACACAGGCACTATTTTGGACGGCTTTGCAGGACAGGAGGTGGTAGGGGTCCTCAGGGGATGCAGCCCTGGGTAGAACCTGCACGTGCGTACACAGTATCTAAGAAAACCAGGAGCGATTAGGCTATGTTTAGCTCAGGGACAGACCCACTTGTTTCCAAAAGGAGCCGCTCTTTCTCTACTGACCGAGTGAACTGGGCACGAGCTGGACTCTACCACTCCAGGAGGGTGAGTGGGGGGACTGTGGGCAGGTGGGACTGACGGGGGGGCATTATGATGAGGATTAAAGTCTTTGCAGAAAGCGAAGCGGTGAAAGAGCAGTGTCCTTAAATGTGGGCAGGCAGCCTGCTACACACTGATAGCACGGAATTGGCAGCCGTCCCACGGCAGGACAGCAGCTCCCCCCGCAACACCCCTGTTGGTCACTTCCCTCCTTTTTAAACGCCTGTCAGAGTTGCCTGTCACCATCCCTGGCAGCATACCAGCGTCTGGGGCTTCTGGGCGTGCCGGCGCGAGGCGGGAGAGTCACTCAGTCATGGGGGTGGGGGGTCCACTGCCCACCGTCTCGTCCAGCCCATGAGGCAGCGGGTCTCCTGGAACACAAAGGAATGGGGGGGTGTTAAAATTTGGGGGGGGGTGGGGGTTTGAGAACTCACGTCGAACACAGAGGCCCCACGTCGATTTACTAGCTACCCCATAAATAGTAACGTACACCACCCAAAAATAACAGGTCTCTGTTCTGATACTTGCATACTGCTATCTCCATTAATTTCTAAAGTAATATCTCACCAATCTAAGGAGAAACTTCTGGAAAATAACATACACCTGCAGCGGAATCGGTGTGAGCGCTTCCTCGTGGCGGTCTCTTTGTTGTCTGGACCCTGTTTTACAGCTGTTGTGCTCGGTGGTAGTTCCATGGAAACAGCTTTGACCCCCCCCGTCCATTTTCATGTGCAACCATTACCCCCCCCCCCCCCCCCACCCCCCCGGCTTGTTCCCACCCCCCCTTGCCCCTCTCCCAACCGCCCGTCAACTCACTCCCGCCCTCCCCTCTGGGCAGCGGGCCGATCCTCTCCCCACCCGTGT
>JAAGVU020000041.1:12390145-12430556 GCA_011763525.2 Mormyrus iriodes | reverse complement strand
CATTTTTTATGTGCAACCCTTCCCCCCCCCCCCCCAGATAGCACACTGGTATGTTCCATCTAGTAGTTTCTCATTAGAAACAGTTGGTTAATATCATTCAGCCTCAGATCAGGGAGGAGTCGGCCTGGCTTTGATTAAAAAGTGTGATTGCGTCTGGAGCAGCACTAATGTGTGTTAGCCCCCCCACGCCCAAAAAGCCCCTCGACCCCCCTAGGACACAGTCTGTTGTCAGGTCCCTCCAGGTGCCCATCTCCGTGGCGTTGCCAGCTTGGCGACACCCGGCCGGCGTGCCTGACACCGGGGGCTCCTCGCCAGTGGCGGGGCTCTTGGCTCGGGAATTCTGACCCCCGGCACCGTGGGTGCACCCCTGATGGTGCGCTGGCAGCCGAGCCCAATGGACTCGTGGTTCCCCTCCTGAGAGGGCTGGGGCTGTCTGCCAAAGTGGGGGCTCGCCTTTGCAATCAGACGTGAGGCCCTTCCTCCAGAACACGTCCCCACAAAGTGATACAGCCAGAACTCTTGCCTGGGCAAAGGTTGCTGCTCTTCTGTGAAAGTGAATACAGTCTAAAATTAAATCATGACAATGTACTGCCTTATAACAACATGTCAGACCAGTAAGGCTGCATTGCACAATTAGCAAGCTTATTTCAGTTCATAAATATTGAAGCGCCACCTTTGGTGGATACAAAGCCTTATAAAGGAATTAATTTCACAAATCTGTTGTCATGACAAAAACACGTTATGAAGAGCTAAAAATTCATCGACTGTTTGTTTTTTGTTTTTTTTTCCGAAGATACCAGCCCTGCACACATCATATGGAAATGTCCCAGAAATAAATGTTTTTTGGAGGCTCGTTTTGTCTCGACTGTCATAAATGTCAAGCTATTAAAATATTTTATTTACAAGTGTGCCTAACACTCCAAAGTGCGGAGCGTAAGTCACGTATATATCAAACTGCACGATCCTGAATTGTTTACGCATGAGTCATGAGATCAGGTATCTTACAACTGTAATGCGTAAGGCATGATAGCGCTGATCTGCCAATACACATTTAGTGTTCATAAAAGGATTGCTCCAGGGACTGTCTGACCCTGCTTTCAATGGTATGTCGCTTTGAATAAATACATTTGCTAAATAAATAAAATAAAAGATCCGGACTAAAGGCGGTGAGCTTCTTTCTGTATGCACACTGTTCAATTCCGACGAACGTAGTTTGACGGATTATCTAGGAGCGTTTCAAGTCGCCCTTTATGTTTTCCACTTGCCTTTGGCAGGTCGATGTTTATCTCCACCCGTTTTGACAGCGTAGCCCTTCACCGTGCAGCGCCTCTTTCCTGACCACTGATTGTCCCTTTTCTACGGTCGGGAATGACGCCAGGGATCGCTGTCCTTTTGGTCTGTGCTCGTCCCAATTTGTCAACGCCGAGAGGATGGAGCAGCTGTCACTAGAACTGGGTGCTTAGGAGCTTAAGCAAAAAGTTTGATAACCTGCAACGCAGACATACCCATCAAGTGACCGTCGTGCTGGAAACCCAGTGATTAGAGCCAGTTTGTTTGTGTATTGGTGTAAGGCTTTGAAGGGGCGACGGGATTGGCAATATACACCATGCAAGGTCTGAGATCATTCATTATTGCTAAATTAACAGGCCTTATAAAACCAGCCCTAAATCCTGAAATAGATTTTAAACAAGAACCTCAAAAGGCATGGCGCATCCTCGAAACCTTGTGGGTACATTTCAGATGAGGTCATTTTTTCTTGAGTGGTATTAAGAGCCTGTGAGGAAGGGGTTAAATTAAGCAAACTCCACCTAAGTGTACTGTCCAAACTTGCGCCTAGAGAAAGGTATACCTTATGCAGATCCAGACAACTTTACTGTCTGTCTGTGTGATTGTGTTAAAAAATAACGCCCTACTGTATGTCACCATATAATGTATCGGAGGTTTAATAAGGACAATACCCGAGGAACAACCGACAGCGCTGCGTTTGATCGAAGGTGAAACGCATTATTTAACATTTGGATTCCACCTCATGCAGAAATAGATTAAAATTTTTACCACTGAAGAGCTCACCCTTATTTAAAATGACGAAATTTATTCTATAAACCTCAAAATCTGATGCACTCTTATAGTTTCAGCGTCACTCCCGATATACTAAATTTAATTAAAGGCTCACTGTAATTTATTCAGAAAATATTAATATAGTTCAATATTGTTTATGACTGTTATTAAATAACACTTACTCTGTGAATATGGATACATTTTAGTGTCAGCTTGATATTTCGAATTTTTAATGATAGGTAGACCGATAATAAATCACAAGTTACCTTTTTCATGAAAGCATTTAAAATAACTGACCAATAAAGTCATTAATACGCACAGTTAACACTGTGCGCATGCTCGTGTGAAACAATAACCGTATCCCGTTTCTCTGCATGTAACCTTTATTTGCAAATGAGTTCTCTCTACTCATAAATTGCTAAAACTTTCTATAACAACACTAACAAAATAAATATGTTATGATTTTGCTACTGTGCCTCGTGAATGATGGTATTCAGTATAAAAAAGTACGTATTTGCATAATCAGTTTTAGAAGATGTGGTATAATGGTACTAACGATGAAGATAAAATGCTAAAATTAGTTCGCCGTTTAATATTTGCTATCCTAGAATCAATTTCGCCCCTTTGCACTGCAATATAATACACTGTAACTGGAGTATATTTGATATTTTGGACCTGATATACCCCAACACGAGCATTCTTTAAATTTCAAACTTTTCTTTCAAAGCAACTAAATCCCGTATAACGGTATATTTAAATATCTAGAAATAATACGTTTTAAATAAGGGCTATTTTAGTGAAATCTTAATCGTGATTTAGAGACCGTACCTAGGTCTACCAAAAGATGGCGGCAAAACCACTTCCAAATATATACTGTAAAGACAAGAATCTCCTTGATTGCTTTTGGTAATTTCACTTATTTAGATATAATTTCGCTTATTTTTATGACTGGATACAATAATCTGTATAACACAGATCTATGAAAAATATTAAGCGTTTGCAATAACCTCTGTTTTTAAATGACATCAGCTTTGTTAGTCTGCAACACTCATGCCCTTTTCCCCTATGAAAATCAGCATTGTTCTGCGTCTTCTATACGGCCAGAAAGTATGTACAGAAAGGCAAGATTCATACCCATTGGGACACATCGCCACATCGCCCATTATCCATGGCCCCTTGGAATGAACAGGTGCCAATTGGAGGACCTGTCTGACGGCTGCGTGGACCAGTGCTGTGGGAGGGCTCCAGAGCTGTACCCTCAGAACACTACATGGGAGTCGTCCAATGTAAACCACATAGCCCGCACCACTGGAGATGAACAATACCCACATTTCAGCAGTACGGACAAACTGCTGTTCGGCTGAACTCATGCAGTCATTCACTGCAAGTACGAGCCGGCTAATGGCCTTTTACGGGAAGTGATATAGTGTTTGAAATGAGATGCGATTTAAAAGATCCTTATGGCAACATAATCAAAACAGACAAATCACAAAAATGTGGTTTCGCTCATCTTAATTAGTCTGAAATAAGAAATGATTTATAGTCGAGGCAGTGCTATTTGTTTCCTCTAAAAGTGCATTTTAGTAACCCCATCCATCGCAGTTCAAAACTATGCACAGTCTGCTTCAATCATTGTGACCAAAAGCAGTAAAGAGCTTTGGGATTTAATTGGTTGTATAAATAATCCATTGGACCAGTCAGATGATATTTTGATTAAATGACGTCAGCTCCGAGATAGGGCCAGTTTTTGCTGGCTTACCTCAGTCGAAGTAGGCAAAATGGATTTAAGTGCATCATCTTTACTGCGACATAAAGCACAGAGGGATACAAATGAGCATGTTTGCCCAAACTTACAAGCCCACGTATTTGTGACAGTAGAAATAAGACAAAAACAGATAACAAAAAATAAACTGCTTTAGTAGAAATAAACTAAACATATTCTGAGTGTGCACTTTAAGAGAAGACAAGATTCTATCTGCAGAACCATCACAACTGATCCCAGATGCCCTGCATTATACTTCCACTTGGATGGAACACAGACAACGTGAAATTAACTCTGAGAGAGTTTATCAGAACATACAGGTGCACAGTTTATTCAGTTCTGCCAGGTTTACGTTGTAGAATCACCTTATCTGCTTTAATTCCCATTCAGGTATTAATTTGTATCAAAATTTTCAATAGGTGTACAAGATACACAGATATTACAGACTTACTTGAAAAACACACATAAAACACACCTAGTCTTGTTTTGCAGTGATACTTATTATGCTAATTAACATATACTATTATTAAAGAATTGAGCCTTGGGGTAATAGGAATAGACCGTAACCCTGACCTGGATAAGCAGTTAGAAGATTAATTGATACAACAGAACAGATTTTCTCTGATATTCAGTCTGAACAATCTGTTCATATTTTTTTTAGAATTTTCTCATAATTACTGGAGGTGTTCAGTTTAGGAGGAGTGAGTGTTAGCCCAAGAGGATAAAATGAAATGTTTTAACCAGGCTATTCATGTCTTCACCGCCAGCAACCGTGTAAATACTCTCTGCAGAACGTGTTATCTGATTGGGGCAAATCACAGGCCCATAGCTTTTAAATCCATGTTGCGCGTTACCGAGCTGAAAAAAACTTAATTTCTGTTTCAGAAAAAAAAGAAGAAATGTGCTGGCATCTAAAATATAACTCCAAAATCGCAAACGGAAGCCAGAACCATGCAAACAGTAAACTATAGAAAATGATGTTAATTTTTAACATTCAGCCACCCGTAATTATCAACGGATGCAGTGATTCACTTATTGACAAGTACAAACAATGCGTTGTATTATTGTGCGCCTCACAGTTAAAAAATGTTGTTCATGGTTAAAAAGAAAAACATTTTGGACTTTATCCACATAGCGTCCTCAACTATTCTACTGCTTAATCAGCCTCACTGCGCATTTTATCACAGTTTTATCAATAAAAATTATTTGTCTGACTCTTCCGCTGATCATATATTTGTAAATGGCTTTAGCCCCCCCCCCCCGCAAGTAAAGCACATTATATACTATGCATAAAGCATGTCGTGTTATATTGCACTTTCAGGAATTTCAATATAATTAGGTATATATTTCACATAACTTCATCTAAACAAATTGCTTTACATCAAGCCAATACGCTCAATTTTCTGATTAAACTGGCATTAATTGTGTGGTTTGGAATGGAATTTATTAAAAGAGATCAATGAATCCATTCATCCATCTTCCAACCTCTTATCCTGATCAGGGACTAGGGGTCCTGTAACTCATCCCACGTTGCATAGGGCATATTATGCTGGAATATACCATGGACGGAATGAGCATCCTAGGGCACATACTCGCACCCACTAACACACATAATCATACTCTAAGGGCAATTAGCCTAATCTAAACTTTACAGGAAAAAAACACTTATTACACGATAAACCTAAAGACAGTGTCCACTCACTACAATTCCCGACTGGCCTTTCACCTTACGTGATTACGTTTTGCTCCTGACGCGACGATACCCCTCCCTCCTTCCCGCCCACTCGCTCTTCATTTTCACTATCGAATCGTATAGTTCACTTGACAACCAATAGCATCTCATCTTACAGCCTCGGTGAGCGGCGGACTTGAAATCACGTGCCAACGTCAGGCTCCCTGATTGGTCAATTTTCTATTTGCGGCGAAGTGCTAGTGTTGTTGGCAGCGTAGGGACGAGGGAGGGGGGGGGAACCCGAATGGCAGCCATCGGCGAAGCATAATCGACTCAGTCGAGTTTCAAATAGCCGAGTACTTAGCAATTTCAGAATTACAACTTTAAAAACAGGCATTATTATTGGCGCCGGTGTTGCGAAAATCGTCGCTTTGCTTGAAGTCACCGCAGCCGGCTTCGCTTCGAGTAGTTGGTGCCTTGTTTATATTGTGCGAGGAGGCTTTAGAGAAGAGGCCCAGTCGGTGCGAGTGGAAAGAAGCGGCCGTCTCCAGAGTGTGACCGAAGCGGTTCGGCCTTCACCAGCGGCAAATAGGTCGGTTATCTCGCCGGGTGCCTTTTCTGGTCGGCGATATAATAAAAAATAGTACTTTGGAGTTGGGTGAAGGTTGCACGGGACCCTACATGCTGGGAGGCGAGGTTACTGGTAGCTAACATGCTAGCTAGTTAGCTAGCAGACCCGGCGGTGATCCTCTGGTCCTTAAAGTCTGGTGTAAATAACTGTGTTGGGACATGCAGCTGTCAGCTGTCCTGTATAACCACAGGGACTGCCCTGTTACACGGCTCCCGTTCCTCTTCTGCCTGTTCGGCCAAATATTTCACTGGAAGTGGGGTTTTTCATCCAAAGTGACACTTGATTTTTAGCAGGCACAGAGAGCCCCATTTCGTCTGCTCTGACTGCTTGGAAATATTGACTCTTAAGCTCCTTTGTTGCTGGGTAAAGTGAGGATTGTGCGTGGTATTTTGATAACGGCACACATCTTAGACTGTCTTTTAGACGGAGTTTGCGCTCGGTGTCCGCTTAGATGACCGTTAGCTTACCTGGCTAAATACCCGGCTAATGGTCCCAGGTGGCTGGACGCTTGTCCGTTTCTGTATTAATCTGTGTTAATGTGTGTGAGAGAGCGTATTGAGTCAAATAAAACCAAATACTGACCGCCAACTTATACGTCTAACGCTGAAATAACGTTATTGGTGGTCATATGATAAGGTGGGACGTATCTGCCGGTATTCCGGTTTGCTACCCACATTGCAGGGTTTGAATAATGAGTGTCTACTATTACGATTCCTTTCCTATTCGTAAATGAATTTCTCGTTAGTGTGATACGTATGCATGTCAGTCTGTGAACGCAATTTACAGTCACCCCATGCATTAAATCTGCCTCGACATCACTTCACCTGTTATTGTTGTTGTTCGTATATTCGTTGAACTATGGAGCGAATTTCGCTATAATAACTGGTGTTAGTGTCAGATGTGCCGATATGGAGTCCCGCGGCTGGGTCCCCAGCCCTGCATTTCCAGTCCGTGAGGCGGTGTGGGGCGGACGCATGCGCAGTGCTTTAGCAGCGGCTATCACGTATCAGAAATTAACTCCCCCAAGCCTTAGTGGCCATTGATTTCTCCCTCATCGTGACTGATTCGTAATGGAAGTTATGGTCTTACAGGGAGTTCGAGGCACAATGTATTACCATTTCAGAAAATCCGGGAAGTTTTCCTGTTCATGGAAAGTGCCGCTGATTTATCAATTCAGAATTTTAATTTCTCATTGTACGTCACCCGTATTTTATAGTGAAACGTATACCACACAGAGAATATCTTTACATTCATGTACATTTGAAATTATGCAGAATATTTTTAACTATGAAGAAGCATCGAACACAGTATACAGCTATTGTGATATGTAATTTTTGGAGAGACTAATCTTACTGTGTTGCTTGTTTGAATCGAAAAGATAGACCTTGCGGACAACTTCACAGACTTATTTGTGATCTTTAGTTATTTTGTCTGTTGAGCTGCTGTGAGAGCAGTATAGCATCCGCTGGACGAGTATTAACCCGTATCTTGGCTACTCGGGATATATTTTGTGTGCTCTGCTGTCAAGATGTGTGCATATTTATAGTTTTATTTGATGCAGTTTTTTGAAGTGTGTCTATGGAATGAAATATGACTTTTGTAAGCTGCCTATTATGCTTTTTGAAATGCGGTCATGCCAAGGTTAGGAGTTGTGCTTTATCAGATCTGGAGCTCTAAGAAGACGCATTCATCCTTACACTTCTGAAGGCTGATGATTGAATAACATTTCGGGGAGCTGTTTGGCTTGTAGAAATGGATTTCACCTAGAATTACATTCTGTTCTGCAGAGCAGGATTGTAGCTATTAAAATACTTGACACAAACTTGTGTTTTATGCAGTTGTAGTTTAGTAAGGTGAAATCTATTTGACCTCCCAATCTTTGTGTAGTTTTGGAAAACCTTTGGAACTTACCAAATATAAATTGTGAATATTTTTTGAACCCCACTTGTCTTTTTCCCTTTTGGAACAGAGAATATGAAACAGGCGTCACAATGACATCACGATTTGGTAAAACCTACAGTCGCAAGGGAGGGGATGGGAGCTCCAAGTTCGATGAGATCTTTTCTAACAAGAAGGCCACCCTCAGCACCAAATGGGGGGAGACGACGGCCACGGTGGGTTCCAAAAGGCCGGGCTTCCGGCCCGAAGTGAGCGAGCTTCCCAAAAAGCGCCGTCACGTGGACGAGGACAGCTCTGAGGACCCATTTGACTTTGACAGCGACGACGACTCAAAACCTGTCACCTCGCGCAACCTTGCCCAGCCTCGACCTCCACCTGCTGAGCCAAGCCGCACCGAGAGGCCGCGTACCCCACTCGAGCCCAACAGTAGAGTGGCACAGTCAGCTAGTGTAGAGGTTGCTGCCCCTGATCGGGGTGGTGCTGTCTTGGATGGTGACAAGGACACCAGCAACTGGGCCTTCAACAGCAATACGGGTAAGTGCTGCGCTCATGGCTATTTGTTGTGTGCCACCCCCTCATTTCCAGGCCTGATACACAGTATCTGTATTGCCAGCCTTATGTCTACTGCAGTCTGCACTGAGAACCATGCAAACCAGCCTTCAGTGATAGTGAGGAGGCTTTAAACCTTGGTGGATGGGGTTATCTGACAATGTCAGCCTGACACAGGCAGTGGCACTTTTTATTGGTTACTGAGCTGCATCCAAGAAGGTTTAACCAATCTGAAATTTACAGCAGTAGGAAAATCCCACCCACTGTGGGGTTAGAGCCTTATGTAAATTGTCCTTGTCAGGTTGTCGTGCTGTGTTACTAAGTGGAGTAGACACAGCTTATGCATTAAAACGTAAGGGCTGGAGAGTTCAGTAGACCAGTGGTCTTTGCTCAGTTGCCTCAATTAGATAATCCAAAGGAAAGGAAAGTAAAGTGAATAAAATTATGCCATAATATTCAAGTGACTGCTGAGTCCCACCACCATGGGTAATTCAACCGATTGTTGCAGTCAGTCTGCACTTTGTGTTTAGTGTTTACATTCTAAGCAGAGCCTCTTACCCAGAGTTGTGTGTGTAGAGTATGAAAAAAGTACCATTATTTCTAATAAGTGGATATTAAAATACATGGAGGTCCACGTAGGATCACGAGGATCAGCTCGTTTAGAAAGTTGGAGTGTTGATGGTCACTTGATCTTGCAGCATGTCATCATAATAGCAAAGCATAGTACGAGAAGGTTTTAAGCGAGGGTAATGTTTCCCAGTCCGTTCCTCTGGGACCCACAGACAGTCCACGTTTTTGCTTACCGGGAGCTGGGAGGGAGCAAAAATGTGGACCGGGTTGGAAAACATTGAGCTATATGGTCAGAAAAGCCTTTGATCGATTAAAAAACAATATTTTTAAGCCCATCAAAGGTACATCTATAGTTGGTAGAATATACTGTATACTCCATTCTGTAATAAATTAGCAGGCATACTTCGAATTATTATAACTGAAGCTGCAGTTAAAAATTTTTATATTTGGGGGAAAAATGCTGCCAAATCAAAAATCGCATCTTCATTGCTGGTTATTTAGGTCTCCTTGTGTCTTGACCTGGGGGGTTTGTGCGCAGAAAGCCCTCACGCGTCGTCAATGTTCCCTGCTTCACTTTTGTTATTGTTAGCAAAAAAGCCTTGTAGGGTGTGATTTGCATGTGGCCAGGGTCACTGGAACTGTATATCAAAAAGACCACAATAACATGTTCTCCGCGGGTGGCTGACAGGCCCAGACGGGTCAGTGGGGGGCGCTCTGGGACGGCAGGCCCAGCTACATGGGGATAGGACATTGGACAGATTTTTGGCATGATGGCCTCTCGTCAGACAGGCAGCGATGCTTCAGTGCTGGGCTGACTCATTAGCTGAATCTGCTTGTCACCCCTTCTGTTAGCTAATGAGGCAGACGATTTTATCCAAAATGACTTTAACGAGCTTCTATTTACCTGCCGGTACAGCAGGGTGATTTTGAATGAAGTAATTCAGGTGAAACTGCTCGTGTGAGGGTACAACAGAGAGACCCGTTTCAATGTCACAGGTCTGGTTGCTGAGCTACCTACTGTGCTTTGCATAAACGGTACCTACACGAAGGTGTAACTTCCAAACAGACTGGATTCAGAAGAAACCAAAGTCAGTCCAGCGCTCATAAATGGCTCAAAGAACGTCAGTAACATTGTGTGCTGTCAATAGCCAATCAGCTTCTTGCTAATTGTTTTATTCCATTTTGAACATGACCGGTACAACTTAATGATGTAGTAATCTGTGCTTCAGAAATTGAAATTGGTTTTACCCTTAAGCATCAGTTTAATGCAGGATGACCTCTTCAAGGGCACCGGTCAGTGATTTTAAGGCTCCTTTAACTGCTTAGAATCACTGGAATAAAAAGATCAATGCGTGTGGATTAGACAAAGTTTTAAAACGACTTTGCGGCCACGTTAATGC
The DNA here is from genome assembly GCA_011763525.2 of Mormyrus iriodes. Classification (NCBI taxonomy): domain Eukaryota; kingdom Metazoa; phylum Chordata; class Actinopteri; order Osteoglossiformes; family Mormyridae; genus Mormyrus; species Mormyrus iriodes. Next base: position 12,420,015 of record JAAGVU020000041.1, on the reverse strand, counting down.
TAATGCCGATTGAACGCTATCAAGGGCTCATCAACTGATGGGGTTTATTGGAAGTTTTAACGAGGTTAATTATTTGAAAACTCAGAAATGGCTCTTTGATATGCCTCAGGTGCTTGTTTAGTGTTCTTAGGAACTTCTGTTGGATAAGTAGTTTTAAGAGTTTTATTTCTGAACGGCTCAGGTATGTAAATGTTAAATGATAATATTTAAGAATAGAAGGTTATTCGTCTTAAAAGTAATAAAGAATAACAGTAAACATTCCCCAGTTACTCGATAAAGGTTAATAAATGTGGAGTATGTGTTACTGGATATCTACCTTTACATTTTCATAGCGTGCTTTTGGCCCTCATCAGCTATCAGGGTCAACCTGTAATGTTTACGTACTGCTGAGCTGCTGGAATATCTGTGTATATAAACACTGTTTGTCAGCTGGATAACTCTGTCCATTTAGAAAACGTCTGTTAAACTGGGGCGCCGGCGGTTGAAGCTTTTCTCAGCGTAACGTGTCCTGAGGCTCTGTATAGCTATGTAAGAGGAAGAGCACATTTTCCCCGTGGGTCTAATGCTATAGACCAGGGTTTCCCAATTCCGGTCCTGAACTGCCAGTCTGCAATACAGTTTGCAGATTTCCCTGCTCAGACACACCTACTGAACCTGGTGATAGGCTGGTGAGCTAAATAAGGTGTGTTTGAGCAAGGAAACCTGCAAATTGTGTTGCAGCCTGGCCCTCCAGAAGCGGAATTGGGGAACCCTGCCATAGACCTTTATCAAATCAAAAGTCATTTTCGAGACCCCAGATCAACTGGTTGAAGCTGGTGTGTCCAGCATGGTGTCCAGTTACTCTTGCTGACATGGTTAGCATGTATATAGGCTGTTTTTTTTTTTTAATATACGGGGTGCTAAGCACAATTTTGTAATCTGTTATGTAAATACTGCCTTGGAGTTGGAGGCACACAGTGATTCTGAGTTTCGTAAGAGATGATTCACACCAGAGCTGGGGCAATGCTGGTGTGTCTCAATACTGAAACGGAGCTTCAGTAAATGTGGAGAAACGTGATTGAGGGGAGTGTCTGTTTACCTGCAGAGGGTCTTAATAACCCAATTTTATTAATCTTGGTCCTTCGGGGGGGGTGGTCCTGCTAATGATTTTGAAACGATTTTTGTCCAAAGGCCAAGATAATTAATTTTGATGGTATCTAATGTAGTAAACTGGAGGATAATGTGTAGTGAGGCAGAAGCCAAGCGCAATGGCTGGGGCAGACTTGGAAGGTACCTGGCGCATTATCAGCATTCTGCATGCTTTATACACTAAGCCGTTGAGGGTTCCGGTCTCGGATACACCGAAAGGGGGAATGACATGGATATCCGCCCTGTTCCCTGCCTTCCGTCTTCCACTGAGTCAGTAATTACCCATGGTTTTCCAAAAGTTTTCCCGTTTGTATCATGCAGGCCAATTACTCGCATCTGATAACATTGGCTGGTGTTTGGTGTTTGCCGTTTGCCCGTGGGGCCCATTCGCCTTATCCTTGGCCGGACGGCTGTGATGATGAGCTGTCTCTCTGTGCGTTCTAGCGAAGTCCAGGTGGCGACAGTGTCTCGTAGGTTGGTCCCCATTACCTGCGATTGGACGCCTCTGCTCAAGGCCGTGTGAATGGGACGGAATATTCCACGCTCTCCTCGGGCAAGAACTGTTTCGTTTTTTTCTGCTTTTGTTGTACTTGTATCGTCTGATACATGGTCCATAATCAGGCTGCCTTTGTTTTGAAATGCCATGTAGATCCAGGTTCTTCACTGGATGTAATTCATGTGGAGTACTTGGCTTGTGCCATTGTGCTCTTGGTTTCCTGAGTGGTTCCCTTGGAAACACAATGGCAGACTTGCCAATGCATATTGTTCTATCACAAGTCGGCTAAGCTGTCTGCACAGACGAGTCCCTTTTATGGAAACAAATCTCTGGCCTTTTACTTTAAAACTTAACTATATCGTGACAAAAGTATTTGTGTCCCTGCAATGATGGTTGCTCGTGAATGTTCTTAAAGTAAACAGCAGATGATGGCGCATTAATGGCGAAGTGCTTCACTGTAAGAGTGGAGTGCTTGTTGCCTTGGCTGATTTCGGTCTTGATACTGTTAACAGGTTTCCATTTTTGGTAGGCTGAGGTGCTGGTTGCCAACTGGTGTGCTGCGAACCCCGTTGCCGATGAGGAGGTGCCAGGTACCCTGTGTTGCGATCTGAGCCTGTCCCCGACCTGTGCACGCACGCTCCTTTCTGCGAGTTGCATTTCCGCTCTCGCACTGGATGTTTTCACCGTGGGATGGCGTCTTCTGGTTTCCTATCCAAGGGAAGATCTGCCCCGTGGAGACTTGCGGGGTCCCTGCCACCAGAAAATAACCACAGGGCCCCGAGGGCCACCTAGGATTCGCTGCATGACACAGTCGTGGCCGTCAGTGTTTTTCACCCTCGTGACACGGAACAAGGCCGCAGTGGCAGCGTTGCAGTTTGCAGCTGCTGTATTGCAGTTCTTCCAAAACGTGGCACTCTGTCGCACGGCTCGGTGCGTTTCGGAAGCCCCCGTGGCTTAGGTCGTATCTGGCGGCCCGTATTTACAGTGTCAGCCTTACCCCGCTTACCGCGCGCTGTCGCCAGCTTCCTAGTCGGGCATCAGCCCGGGCACCTGTAACAAGTGACGGGGCTTCCCCTCGCACCCAGGACTTTGCCCCGTATTTCTCCCAGATGGGAGTAGAGACTACTGTGCTTGGATTACCGAATTTGTGGTGTGGCGGGTGCATCAGTTGACCCAGATCTGGGGGTGCAGGATCTGCATGACGAGTCAAGCAGTTGGAGGTGTAAAAATAGGCATGGCTGTCTGTGCCTCCTGAGCTCTCTGCACGAATCTGCGTATGAGGGGGAAAATAAAGCACTAATAAATAAAAATAGACAAAGGGGGCACAGAGCAGGCAGTGTTCAAGTGTCATCTGGACGGTCTTCAGTGAGGTATATTTGGGCAGCGTGACTGACATTTTACATGCTGGCTGCTTGCGGTGTCTGGATATCGGCCACTAATCATCCCTTCCGCTTTTCCCAGGGAGGACATGGTCGGGCGAGGGAGCGGCAAAGGACAGCTATTCCTGGTATAAAAATGCGTCGGAGAGTGACAAGAAGCCCACCTCACAGAGCACCACGCTGAAGACTGAGGCCCGGGATCCGCTGGGCAGCTGGAGCTCCGTGGCCGGTCTGTCGGTGTCGTCCAGCTCCGAGCCATTGGACCCGCCGTCTGCGTGGAAGGTGGGCGATGGGAGGGGCGGGGGGGACGCAGCCTCGGACCCATGCGGGGACTTCCTTGGCGTAGGGGAGAGCGGGGAGCCCGGCACAGGTGACAGCGAGGTGCCAGCCGAGGATCCCTCGCAGGGGCTCACCCGCCCCCCCAACTGCAGGACATATCACCGGCCCAACAAGGCCAGACAGGCCCCTGGTGTGGATGGCAAGCCCCCGTCCAGCCCCGGGTCGCTCAGGGTCAGCGGGCAGGCGGACGGTGCCCCCAGAGGCCGAACACGGGACTACACGGTGCTGCACCCCTCCTGCCTGTCCGTCTGCAACGTCACCATCCAGGATTCCATGGACAGGAGCATGGAGGAGTTCACCTCCGCAACAGCGCCTGCCGACCTGGGAGAGGCCGGCCGTCTGAGGAAGAAGACTGAGATGGCAGCCACCAAACCTGCCAGGTATGCAATCCGGTCAGTGGCGTGCCATATTTGCACATGTCATTTATGTGTGAGGGCAGTCTCACGGTCACATGACCAAAACAGGGCTGGGCAGTGATGTGAGGGCACTCCAAGCTAAATTTATCAGTGAGGCAGTTTTCATTATCGCGGATCACATGAGGCAAAACAAATTAAGAGGCAGCTGTGAATTGCTATTGGCACGTGAAGGAGCTTCTAGTGATTACAAGATAGCGACTCAGGCACATTTCACAGCGTGTAATAATTACATGACCTGCCTTGTGACCCTGCAATTCGTGTCTTGGCTAAGCAGATATTTTAGCGATTTCTCATTTTTAATTCTGTTAAGCTTTTGTGAGCGCGCAGCCTACTGTAGCTGTAACTATGAAGAACTTTGACATCAGTCTTATCTCAAACTGACTTTGGATCTGATAGCTCTTTTTAAAAAATAAATGTAGTATTTCCTGCTGTTTAAAATGACCGTCTTGATCGGTTATTGGTGGCTCTGTCAGCTGCAGTGGCAGCAGAGTCGCCCCCTTCCCAGCCCAGCTTCGGTGCCAGTGAGTACTGATGACGCATGTAGGCTCTCGTGTGCCGACTCAGAGTATTGGGGTGTTAGGCCTCTGAGGCCATGTGAAGAATCACCCACCCTGTTTCTCTCTCTTGGGGGGTCATGACCTATGAATAAATCCACCATTTCATGAACCCGTTCCTTACATTTACTTACTTAGCAGATGCTTTTGTCCGAAGCGACGCACGAGCGAGGCAAACGATGCTGCCTGGGTGTGTGCGTAAGCATTGGAGCAGGAGCCTTCTCTCCTCCCATGCAGATTCCGGCCTGCACAGAGCAAGTCCAAGAAGGAGACCAAGCTGGATTTCTTTGGGTTTGAGGAGAGCGAGGGACAGGAGTCCGACGGAGACCCCACTGCGTCGGGCAGTGCCACCTACAAGATCAAGTACTTCGGCTTTGACGACCTGAGCGAGAGCGAGAGCGACGAGGAGGATGAGGGCTCGCTGGCCGCTGAGAAGAGAAAGGCCAAGAAGAAGGCGGCGGCGGCGGCAGTGGCAGCGGCCGTCGCCGAGGCGACCTTGGCCACGCCCCTGAGTGTTGACAGTCAGGACAGCCAGGCCAGCACTAACACAGGTTGGATACCAATCCCATTTCCACATCTCTGCCAGATTCTGCATTTGGTTGTTGGGTCCGGGGGTCCCTACAGTTGTACGTTGGAGAGAGATACAGAACCAAATGACCCTGATAGTTAATGTCTATTTGGGTAAAAGTGCATTGGATAGAGGCATCAGCTAGGAAATTCAATCGGGACACTCGTTCTCGCTCCACAACGCACCGTTATGTTGAGATTTATAGCTGGCCAGTGACGTTCCCCCGCCAGAGCAGAATGCTGAGCCCAGCTATGAAGCTCTGCAAGCTCCTTGTTAGACGGCTGGGCTGAACCATCATCACTGAGATGGGGGTGTAGGTGTCATGTGAGGGGGAGAAACAGCACTTGCTAAGAGCTGGCTGTAATTTACTCACGCTTATAAGCCCCATTTAACAGGCGTGCAGAATGAGCCGTAAGTCCTTTAGCTGCATAACGGCATTAAAAAAAAAAATTTAGAGGCAATAGCACAAATGTGGATCGCCTTGTTAGTTAATTACATCGTCTTCCCTCTTAAGCTTCTGAGCTCGCCTCATCGAGCCCCGCGCTAAACGTAAATCTCGTCGGACGGCATGAGCCTCGCTCTTAGCTTGACAGACTGACGACCTTATATTTGCGTCATCAGCACCTGCAGTTGCAAATGCGCTTAAGCTACCCGATGTGTTCCTGCAGCTGTCTGTAGGGGGCGGTAGCATCCTGATTGGTGTCTGGGCCCATTCTGTCACGGTTCAGTAAGGAGAACCTCCTCTGCGGGCACATTATTTAAATGTGCATAAATGTACTTTCTGGAGGCTAATGGATATTTTTGCAAGGAACAGGTCTGTAGTTTTGGGTTCAGGTTGAGATTTTAAGTCTCTATCAAGGAGCTCACCAGTTGTGAAGTTTGAGTTTAGCTTAAAGGTCATAATATCATCCCAAATCAGGATCAACTGTTTCTTTAACCCCCCTCCCTTCTCCCGCAGTGTTTTGATGAGTCTTTTAGCAACGTTTTTGAACTTCACTATTAATCGCCTATGGAACATTGCTTTTTTAGCCATGTCTTTGTTCTCTCTGAGGCAATAGAAACCCCTGTCATCCTGCCCATCTTCCTCTAACTCAATCTTTCCCAACCTGGTCCTCCGAGACCCACAGACGGTCAACGCTCTTGGTCCTTCGCAGCTCCGTGCCCACCTAGGCGGGAGCAAAAACATGGACCGTCTTGTGGGTCCCCGTGGACCAGGTTTGGAAACACTGCTCTAGCTTCCTGTTTTCCTCACTGGTCTCACCCTCACCTGTCTGGTCCCCCCCACCCCCCACACACCTTCCTGCAGAAGTCTCCGAGTGCCCAGAGGATTCTTGCCCCACGGTACTCGGAGTGCAGAAGAGGTCGCTGGGGAAGCAGTCTGAGAAATCCAAGGAGAGCAGCCGGAAGATTTTCAGTGGCCCCAAGAAGGTAACCGCTATATTATGCCAACAGTCCTTCTTATACGGCCCCCAGTGCTTATGTAGACTCTATTAGGCCGAATGTTAGATTGCATTTGCTCACTCTGTCATTATCCTTTTCTCTACTTTTATGCCCTATTAATCGATATCCTCCCATCTTGTGTAATATCAACCAGAGGTGCCTGAGAGGATCATTGAGTCTGACAAACTTGTGATTAGTCTGGAAGGTCTTTTACTGGAACTGGAGGTTGAGGCTCAACCGTTTGAACAGGCCGTTACCCACCAACTGCTGTGCAGCATCTACTTCAGAGCGGCCTGGCAGAATGTGAGCCGTCGTCTGCCCGATGATCTGGGCCTCCTGGGCCGACATGTTGGAGTCATGACCGATAGGTGGAGTGGATTTAACGACACGCTTTAGGGGGGAATCAGATGTTTCCCGTCACGGGACTTCCTTGCAGGTGTCTGAGCTCGGAGGATCCGGTTGTTTTGCTTGTTGTGCACGCGGTTTGCGCTTTGGGGTAAGATAACATACGCATGCAAGGCTGGTCAGCGCAGGTGTGGGTAAAATGACCTGTTAAACGACCAGGGTGTTCTGCAGTCTTGGGTTCCCCATTCGCCCCCTATGGGTTATTGCTGGGAAGGTCTCATTTCAGTCAATTTAAGGCAATTTAATTGGAGTGAGTGCATGTTTCAGCCGTCACGTCTGGTTTAAGGTTCTGTACTGTGGTCATTTCTCATTTCCCCAGTCTGTTCCCATCATTCCCAGTTTTTGTGCATACTGCTCACCACCATCTCCCCCCTCAGAACCACTTTGGCGATGTGTCCATCCTTATTACAGCCCATTACAGAATGTTTAAAATGGTGGGTGGAAATTGAGTGATAATTGTTTAAATGTAGAAATTAAGACGGGCAGGAGTGTAATCACTGCTAGTTTTTTTTTAATGAGATTAATCCGATTATGGCCATTTAATGTTTTATTGTAATTATTTCCATATGATTACGCGACCCTTGAGCCAGAGGCGGCGTGTTTGTGACGGGCTGGCAGATTTTCGTGAAGGTGTGAATGGCCTGCTCCGAGAGCTTTAATTATCAGTCATAGGACTCTCCCTGGCTCTTTCATTTACAAAGCTTCTGTCCTTTCCGTCATCATCCAAATGCAGTGGCCTTTGTGGACAGGGACCACAGCAGGGGCGCTTTGGCGTTTGTATGTGAAATGTCAGCGGGTGAGACCGAGTCTTATAGCCGTAGCCCCGCTTTGTCAGACAACCGTCACGGGATCTCTGGCAATTTCCGTAAGTCGCTCCGGCCGTTACCTCCTGAGAGCCGGAGACCTCCGCGGTATTATCGCCCTGACAATTAATCCTCCCTCCCTGTGGCTAAATGGCATCGCAGGCCAGCAAAGTGTGTTTGTTTGTTTTTTTTTCCCTTATACCCCCCACAGATAATATCCTGGCAGAGGGCCACAGTTCATCCTGGTCCAGGGGGGGCGCTCCACCCACTTAGCCGGAGGACCTGGGCCAGGGTTGGCGTGTGTGTGTGGGGCGTCTGTTGTTCTTAATGAGTCCTGCCGCTTCCACATAGGGGTTTAGGCTCTGGCATTCCCGATCTCATAACGCAGAAACGGGCTCCCCGCGGCTTTTCGGTCCTGCCGGAGTACAGACACCAGGCTGCGTCTGTGCCCCGCTGTCGGGTGGAACGCTCCCCCTTCGGCATTTGTCAGACTAGATTGGAGCGTCCTGGTGTCCACCGTGTCGGCTCGGAATCTTTTTGCTTCTCTTCCGAACCTCTTCTCTTCACATGGACTGTTCAAATGTTGTTCAAGTGTTGAACTGAACCAAAAACAAAACGGCACCTGTAAGAGCCTCGGTTGACGATGATGGTGAGGGTGATAAAGATGCTGTAGGTATAACTCTTGCAACTCAATCATGGGAACAACACGAAAGATCATGGGTTTAAATCCCAAGGAGCTGTCCCCCTTCTGTAAGTCTCTTTGGGCAAATTAGCCTGATATGTAAATAAATGTGGTTAGATAAGTATAAATACCACTGATTATGATGGTAGCTTCCGGAATTGTTTGCACTTTGAACATAAAGGTCCTGTTGTTGTCTGTCCCCATTGACTGTAATGTCTTGTTAGTGTATCCCATGTCCGGCCAGTCAGTGAGATGTATTAAGAGTGTGCGAGGATCAGGAACGTTCCGGACTCCGGCGGGTTCTGTGTTTGTCTTCATTGAACACTGTCCTCGCAGGCATTGCGGTGACCCACCGCTAGGCTAATGGTGACACGGATATGATATCAGTGCTTTGGGCCGCCCTGGTTGGCGCCTGACAGTGTGCGCCTTTGTAGGACCAGGCGAGTTTGCTGAGCCTGCACTGACCCCCCCCCCCTCTCCGCAGTCCCCCACCAAGGCAGTCTACAACGCCAGACACTGGAACCAGCCGGAACCGGAGGACCTGCCCCCACCCCTGTCCCGCTCACAGACCGCACCGGTAAGACCGCCTGTCGCGTTTGACCACCCTGGCCAATCAGAAGGGCCGCCACAGGCCGCCCCTGTTAAAAGGACCCATTGTCTCTCAACTAAAGCTCAGCCAAACCCATGCAAATGAGGCTCCGTGCATCTGGTGGCGGAGCTGAAATGTCAAATTACACTCCCCGCCATTACCCTGAGCAAGGCTGTTTATCACACATGCAGTTTATAGCCCTGCTCCAGTCGGTGCCTCAAAGCTGTGTTTAATTCTTTATAATAAACATTTTAGGATGCATGGCCTTGGAACAGAGGCTTTTTCATCCGCTAGTTTTCGAGCGGATTGGTTAAGCGGACGCTGGCGGCTCAGCCTTCCCACACAGCATTTCGTGTCTCTCCACCTTAAGCTTCACGCGATTGCTCTCTGGAAGGTTCTAGAGAATCGCGTCCGTAATTTTGGCCATTCCTTTTCCCCCAGGCCAGTCTGTCAGGGGGCAGCAAGGAGACCAACTCCCACAAAAACGACGAGGGGGTTTTCAAGCCACCACCACCACCCTCCAAAGTCATCAAATCGGTGACCTTTCCCACGGAGCCCTACCAGGACATCGTCACGGCTTTGAAATGTAGGAAGGAGCATAAGGAGGTGAGCCTGCCTCTGGGGGGCACCGGCAATTCAGTTTCCGGTATGGGTTCGTTCCAGGTGCCTTGCCAGCCACAGTCTCCCTGCCCCCCATGACCTGGGGACCTGATGCTCTGCTTTTAAGATGAATGAGTATTGAACACCCTGCCAGGAGACCAGACCATGCGCCGCAGGGGTCATTAGTCAACACTTTAAACCCCATACCCACCGTAACAATCTAGAATTTATATTCAAGCTACTTAAATGCCTCTTTTCAAGGAATGGAAAGGAAAATAATACTTGACTTACCCCCCCAACACACACACACTCTCACATTCATGAACTCCACACCCTCTCCAGCTTTGCAAGCAAACGTGGAAGTATTTTTATAGAACGTTTTGCTCCTTTCAAAATAATTGCAGCAATATTGAATGCATGAATTGCCCTAATCCCTTAGCAATCCTAAGTGTATATTATAACCTTTCAGCTACTTTTATTGGTTAAAAGTCTGTGTTAAGTCTCTTACTTCTAAAATGAGTCATCTGTCGTTATTTCTGGCTGACGAAACAGGGTTACTCCCTTTAATTGCAACTCTCTGCTCAAGCTCCCTCTGAAAATATGTACAGTGCATATTACATCACTGGAGTCCACCTGCACTTTCATTTACGCTTGTGTTCTGCGTTTGGCTGTTGACCAGGAAGTACACTCTGTCGTTTCTTCTCCCTCCCCCCATGCTAAGAATAGCTGGGTTCTAGTGCTTTCAGGTCCTGCTGAATCCATCAAGGATGTGGAGGAAGGCTTATTGCGCACGTGTCCCACGTGGTGCTTTGGACGGCTTTAGTGAATTTGGCGAATCCCTTGCTGATATCCTGATCGCTGCATGTTAACAGGCTTTAGTTTTTTGGCCTGCTCTGTGGTGGCACTGAGTGATTTTTAACATTTTTTTTTATAAGCCTTATGATAGAGCTTTTATAAAGGTCCCACCTCATACTGCGTTTTGTGCATTTCCAGTTCTATTTACAGCCAAGAGGGGGCGCTGTGGAGCAGTAGCTTCCAGTTGATGCTACTGTTGTGCATGATGCCCATCTATGTGCTCCCTTTCCATTCCTCGATAGCTGTACACCGTCGTCCAGCATGTGAAGCACTTCAACGACGTGGTGGAGTTTGGCGAGAACCAGGAGTTCACAGATGACTTTGAATACCTGGCCACAGGCCTTAAGAGCGGCCAGCCGCTCAACACGCGCTGCCTTAGGTAATGTCTGCCTTAAACCTACTGCTAACCCTCTCATTCCTGAAACGATCGGCACCTTCACTCTCTGCCTATCTTCACCCCCCTGGCCCCAGTGTAATCAGCCTTGCCACGAGGTGTGCCATGCCCAGCTTCAGGATGCATTTGAGAGCCCGGGGGAAGGTTGCCCAGGTGTTCAAGACCTTGAATGATGCCCCTCAACACCCGGTACGCCCACTGGCATAATCAGTGCTAGACTGAGGCGTGCCCTCTGCCCTCCTGCTTAATGCTGGCTTTATTCATGCCCACGCTGAAGGAAATTTCTGCTCTTATTCCTCTATAAAATGTTTCACCATTTTGCCTTTGATTTGCTCCTCCCCCGCATCTCAGAACCTGGCTCTGTGCACAGCCTCCCTGATGTACATCCTTAGCCGGGACCGACTTAACATGGACCTGGATCGGGCCAGCCTGGACCTGATGATCCGGCTGCTGGAGCTTGAGCAGGACCACAGCGCCGAGGACCAGATGACGGCTAAGGAGATGAGCCGGGTCAAGGAGAAGATCCGCAAGCTGTGCGAGAGAGTGCACAACAAGCACCTGGATCTGGAGAACATCACGGTGAGCCGCCTTCTGGGACCGTGACCGAGGCTCTTTGGGTTTTTTTAAATTTCTCGTTCGTGTGCTGTGATGTCCGGTGCCGTCATTCCTATAAATACAACTCAGGAACACATCTCTTCATTTTGGCCCACTGTAAATGTCACCGCATGGCAGGTGGGCCACGATTTTGGCCTGAAGCCTACCAGACGAGGTCTCAGCGGGAGTTCCCCTCTAGTACTCTCTAACAAAGCGCTCCAGTAGAATTGCTCCAGTAAAACCCAGAGCCGTACGAATGTTACGTTGTGAGTCACTTTGCATGAAAGTACGAGCTGAGCAACTGGCATATAAAAGGCATTTTTGCTCCCCGTGACATCCTTTGTTCCCCCTAGTGGAAACCATTTGAAGTGCATGTGTTTGTGTGTGAGTGCAAGCATGATGGACTGTACATAATCCCTATGGCTGGCAGGGTCGGGCACAACATAGGTGACAGGAGAAATCATAGGTACAGGTCAGTGTTGAGTGATGGCCTTGGGTGTAATTTGGGACACGTGATTTAAGTTCTTTGGGCTATTTTAAAGTAATAAACCGAATATAATGTTGCTGATGTTAATCAGCTTTTCTGTCAGTCACTTAAACTTGAAATTGATGATACAGAGTATAAATCTACATTCATAAAGAGTTTTACATGGCTACAGGCCAGCTGATGACTTTGATATGGCTTTTATATGGCAGTATGGCCCTAAATCAGGCAGCATTAAAGACCACCAGGTATGAAAATTAATAGGCACTTAATACCAAGAAACTGCATTCTGCTGGCAGAGATGTAGCCATGCTCCAGGTGTTACCCAAGTATCCTCTGCTCCGTCGAAATGTTCATTCTAAAGACATCCCCTTCAGATCAGGGGTAAGGCTACAGGGGCACTGGCCACAGCTGAAAGCTGATTGGTTTCTGGAGTGCCCCCTGCCCTGTCACTCACCGAATCTAAACGTATCATTGGTTAATGATAGGATGGGCCCCTCTGTATGAATGATGGCCCCTCTTATATCCCTCCATGTTTAAAAAAATCGCCCTAACTCAGATGCACGTGAGATTGATCTGACTCACACTTTGGACAAGCTGTTACTGAAGATGGTTCGCATATTGTGCAAATGTACCACTTCAAAATGTGCTTTTTCCCAGTTTGCCAAATGAGAGGGGTGAGCAGTGTTAGTTGTCAGGCTGCTGTGGGAGTGTGTCACAGTCCATTAAACGCTCATTGCACCCTGAGATTGAATTGGCTGATGGTGACTCCACATCTTCCCGCAGACGGGACATTTAGCCATGGAAACGCTACTGTCTCTGACCTCGAAGCGGGCAGGCGACTGGTTCAAAGAGGAGCTACGGCTCCTTGGGGGGCTGGACCACATCGTGGATAAAGGTAACGGCCCTGGGCGGGGTTTCCATTAGTGACGGTGCTGTAAAGGGACTTGAGCTTTCTGGTTGCTGGGCCCGTGCGCTGAGATGGATGCGTCTCTCCCCTAGTGAGGGAGTGTGTGGACGACCTGAGCCAGGAAGATGACAAGGAGAACCTGGTGGCCTCGCTGTGGGGAGCCGAGCGGTGTCTGAGAGTCCTGGAGAGCGTAAGCCGTCTGCGTTTTATCTCCTCTTGCTATTTATCGATTGTGTTTGCGTGCGGGTTGTGTGGTGCGGATCTTTGCTGCAGGGTGGGCATCTGCCATAATGAGCATCCGGCCCCCGCCTCACCGCACCTTCCTGACCATCGATCCCCCTCCGATATACCGCCCGCAGGTGTGCCTGGAGTGGCTTGTGCTTCCAGGCATTTTGGAGTCTCCCCCCCCCCCCCCCCCCCCTTCCTTGTCTCAGGTGACTGTCCACAATCCGGAGAACCAGAGCTACCTGATCGCCTACAAGGAGTCACAGCTCATTGTGTCATGCGCTAAGTAAGTTCCGGAAAGCCGCCTCCAGGAGACGTGACGGGCCGCTGCCCCCCACCCGCCCCCAGCAGGCTGAGTCGGGGATCGATTGTGCTTCCCATCCCTGTCCAAACTCTGCCCCTGAGAGGCTGTCAGTCACCCTGACAGGCGGCTCTGTGGAGCAAGGGCTCTGTGATGTTTTTAACACTCGGCTAAATGATTTACATGGAGGACTGAACTAGTCATATTCCTTTTATGGCTTCAGGTGTAATTGTTATAGAAGAGCCTGAATTTTCCAGAAGGATGCACTCCTGTACAAGCCTTCGTGATGATTTGCCTCTTATGGGTTGCGTGTGCGCGTGTGCATTTGTGTGCGTGTGCTAGCATCTGTTTTCTCGTCGTCAGCCTTACTGCTTAATGTGGTGCCAGCTGTGTTGTGCCCCTCAGACACAACAGCGATGCGTAACGTAATCAGCCCTTTAGAAGCCGTGTACCAGAGCAGACACCGTTCCTCCTGCCCGCTTTCAGTGCGGTTCGGCGTGTAGAAACCAGCAGGTGCATTGCCATGAAACGCCCCGCCCCCTCAGCCCCCCATCCGGGGTTGCTCTCTCCTCGACGCTGGCTCTGTCAAGGATTTTTCCGCTCTTAATTGAGTTGGCGCATCTTTGCTGGGGCCACAACCCGGATTTCTCGGGGGAGGTGGGGGGGACCAGTGGAAGGCTTAGCGATGGAAGGGGTGACCACAAAGCGGCTCCTCACAGAGCACGGCCTGCCGCCCACCAATCCACCAGGCACTGTAATTTCATTACGGGGCCATAGAGGGACACGGAGCCCTGAAATTGGCCCCTCGTTAGACCTCCTTCCCCCACGATAATGAATGGCTCCCATCTGTTTCGGCAAGTGGTGGCTTCCCGTTAGTGTAATCACATTATCATCATCTGTGACACACTGGGCCGCAGTCCCACTGTACGCCAGTACCCTTTGCTCACCGTGGACCCAACTTCCTGTCCCCACGTCACATCAACCGCCACAGCGCCTCGTCATTTGTGCGGGCGAGCCGCGACCTCTGACCCTGTGCCGTCTGGAGCAGGTGGTGACAGTGAAAGGCCAGTCTGTGGCTCAGTCGGCGGGATGGACAGTCCCCCTCCTGCACACTCATGGCTGAGGGGTGTTCTGCTTCTACCTTCTCCATCCCCTGATCTTTTTAAACAGTTCATTCCCGGGACACATTGACACTGAGGAGGGCTCCGCTGGTGACTGTACAGCCCTCGGGGCTGCACCCAGTGCCTCTCTGTGAGATATCATTGGCTAATGATAAGGTTTACCCCTCTGTATGAAGTAAGGCCCCTCTTATGCCCCCACCTTAAAATGCTCCCCCCCCCCGCATCCTCCCCAGGGGCCTGCGGCACTGCGAGGCGATGATACAGCGCTACAACCGGGAGGTCAGCGGAGACCGCAGCAGTAATGTGGCCAAAGCCGTGGAGGACTGCATGCGGGCCATCATCGGGGTGCTGCTCAACCTGACCCACGACAACGGTGAGCCAGGCTGATGCCACCCACATGTCCGTCCTCCGGAGAACTGAGCGAGCTCAGTGTAGTAGGAGGCCTGACTGAGCCTGCTCAGCGTGAGGAGGCCCCTCTTAAAGGCGCACAGCGCGAGGAGGCCCCTCTTAAAGGCGCACAGCGCGAGGAGGCCCCTCTTAAAGGCGCACAGCGCGAGGAGGCCCCTCTTAAAGGTGTGGAGATTAGCTTTGAAATGGCGCTGTTCACACTGCCGCCCTGTGGACGCTGCTGCTTGACCCCCCCCCCCCACTCTTTTCTTTCCCGCGCATTTCCTCCCTCTCTCCCTTATTCTGTTCCTTTTCTGTTGCCTTTTCTTTTCCTCGTCCTCCGTCCTCCTCTTTCCCCCTCTCCCTCCTCCTCTTCCCATCTTCCTTCTACTCCTTTCTCCTTTCACTCCTTCATACCCCTCATTCTCCCCTCTCCCCAACCTCCTCCTTCACTATCCTCCCTTCTCTCCTCTCTCCTCAGAGTGGGGGAGCACAAAGACAGGTGAGCAGGAGGCGCTCATCGTGACGGCGCTGAACTGTGTGCTGAAGGTCCCTCAGTACATACCTCAGGAGCAGCGATTCGACATCCGCGTGCTGGTACGCTACTGCCAATGAGCTTTTCGCGGGGCCGTCGCTTACTGGGGAGCCGGGGGCTAAGTTTGAATGTGTCCCATTAATGCAGCCCATTGTTTAGCCTGCTGTGTGACACACAGAGGTCTTCTCCAGATGGCTCCTTTTTAAAGGGCATGATGTACACTAATATACCAGGCCCTTTTAAAAATACAGCATCCATTGGTCCCATTTCCTCCTGTGTCACTGACTCCGGCTCCCCACTTCCTGGGCCCATGTGTCAGTTAGGCTCTTTGCAGAGGCCTTCCTTCTGTCACTAGAGTGCTGTGCAGCCGGTTTGGGACCCATCTGTGCAAAACGGCTCCTCAGTCCTCCTGCCCACTTCCCAGTGAATTCCGTTCATATCCGGCCCCGCCAGCTGAACCTTAACGTCAGGAACCGGATGGGAGATGCACGGGGGGGGTCAAGTGACCGGGCTGTCCGTGCGCACAGGGCCTGGGGCTGCTCATCAACCTGGTGGAGTACAGCGCCAGGAACCGTCACTGTCTGGTGGAGATGGAGATGGAGTCCGGCGCGGCCTTCGACTCTGTGTGCCTGGCTGAGGGTGAGGAGCTCAAATCCGAGGGGTCCCTGAGTGCCATCGCTGTTCTGGTGCAGGTAAGGATACCGGTGTGATGTGCACACAACCTACTCGCTTGGATGCTAGAGTGGCACCCCGGGATATCTACGGCTGTGTCTGAAATGTCCTGCTGTGCCCTCACAGCTGTTCCTCCAGCGAGAGCGGGCAGCCGTGCTGGCAGAGGCCGAGACCGATGACTTCATCAACGACGCGCCTAAGCCGCAGCTGGACCAGAGCGGCGAGTGGCGGGAGACATCGGGCGAGATCCAGTGGGTGGCGTCCGAGAAGGACGACGACGTCGGCAAGAAGGATGAGGAGGACGAGGAGCTGGACCTCAACAAAGGTGGGGCCTCCCTCGACGTCTCCCCGCTTGGCTGGGTCGGCACGCTCTCTTGCTGACGTCCCGTTTCACCCACAGCTCTGCAGCATGCTGGTAAACACATGGAGGACAGCATCGTGGCCTCCTACACCGCACTGTTACTGGGCTGCCTCTGCCAAGGAAGTCCCGTAAGTCCCCGTCCTTGTCCGCGGAGCCCCGTAAGTCCCCATCTTTGTCTTCGGGGCCCCTTTGCCTCTGCCGTCTTTACTTTGTCTTTAGGGCACCATCGTGGTAAAAATAAACTTGGAAAACTAAATATGAAGCTGTTTCGTAGAGCAGATACTTGTACGGGACAGTGTCCGGCCTCTGGCAGCGTCATGGGCCTATTAAGGAAGAATTTGGAATTGCGTTGCACACTTCGGCGTGCTGGCAGTGACACCTCCCTGCCGGGAGTCGCTCCCCCGGCCCCCGGGTCATCTGTCATTGTGTGCTTCACGCCCATGTTCCTTCTCAGACCTGACAGATGAGACCTTTACAATGCCATCAATCTCCTTTGTGCACTTTATTGGCCTTCAAGAGGCCTTTTGTAGAAAATTACAAATTTCGAAGCAGACTGTCACAGTCATTTAAAATCCTGTGATATCCTGTGTAGTTTAATAAGGCTCCTTTTACAGATTATTAGTTCAGCAGACTTTGATTATAAGCAATGGGCTTCAAAGGAGTTGTATGTTTTTGACTGATGTCTTTGGTCATTTACCGTCTTATTCGTAAACGGGGGTAAATCTAGCTGCTGGTGGTTGTTCACCGTCCACGTGAAGGTCGTCCTGTCTGCCTCAAGCCAGGAGGAGTTTGGAAGTTTACTGTTTGCGTACAGTATGCCTGGCGTGGATTCAGGGCCGGATGTGAAGAAAAGACATCAAAGGGTCCACAAAAAGATACTGACTGAAGCCCGTTTTCCTGTCCCGCTCCAGATGAATGTGACTACTGTGCGAGAGAATCTACCCAAGGGGGATTTCTCCATCATGACAGAGATGCTGAAGAAGTTCTTGAATTTCATGAACCTTACGGTGAGTGTCGCCCGCCGCCGTCCCTTACCACGAGGGTGATCCTGCACCTGGTCCTGGCCCTTCCTCTGACTTTCCCTCTGCCCTGTAAGTGTGCTGTGACATGCAAGGTATTCATCTCGCGGTCAGCCCCCGACGTGTGTAGAATGTTACTGTGGTAACAGACCCCCCCCCCATCGGTCTTTTCGTTCACAGTGTGACGTTGGCACCACAGGACAGAAGTCCATCTCCCGGGTCATCGACTATCTGGAACACTGTTAGCAGCTGGCCTCGACGCCGGAGGAAGCTGGAGCCGTCTGGCCGGGGAGAGGATGCCGGGTGGGGGAGGGGCGTGGGGGGGGGCACGGAGAGGCCACCTGTCACAGAAGCAGCAGCATCGCTGTCAGCAGAATCGCAGCCACCAGTCCCCCCCACCCAAAGAGTGTGAGGCCAATAATGATGTTCACGTTACTTTGTTTTCTTTCACCTCCCATTCCCCCAGGTGTCAGTCATTCTGGTTGAGAAAACATGTTCCGAGTCGTATGCAATATATATAATATATATATATTTAACCATTCCCAGTGACCGTTCTCTGCCTAGCTTATCGTTGGTCGTCAGGTCCGTTAACATGCATCGTCTGGAACGGAGGCTGGTGTTCTCCGCTTGCTCCAGCGTCGGCGACGTATCTCCACTGCTTCAATGGGGGCTTCCAAGCCCCCCACTGCAGCACATACTCATCTGCGTCGACCGCGTGTGGCCGCGAGTGGCACCAATGAGAACGGAAGGGGTGGGGCTCTCCTCATCCCTTCCCCGTCAGCCCGTCCTCCCATCCAAGTGGCCGCGTGACCTGTGTCCGGGCTAATTTGCAGAGTCGCGTGCAGCCGGGAGAGCGTGCCCAGAGCTCCTTGGCTGGAACTTGCCCGGAGCTGCCTGCCCTGCTCATGGTTCTCTCCTGCAAGCGCAGTGGCACACGTGGTGATTCCTCACATCTCCGCAATATCCGTAGGGTCGTGATCTTACCCAGGGCTCCATGCTTGCATGTTCGGTCAGAGAGGAGCTTTCTGGGTATGTTTGCAGGGTTTGTCTTTTAACCCCGGATGGTTCCAGAGCAAATGTTCACGGTCCGCGATAGACCTGGGCCACCCCGCTGTGCACACTGGCAGCAACTCCTCTTCCGTAGCTGGCAGTCTGGCGAGTCCCATTGTCCCCCCCCCAACCCAACCCAACCCAACCCAACCCAACCCTTCTTAAGGTGCAAAGCCAGTGTTAGTTATAGACGCTCTTCAGTCTTGGGCTCCTAGGTCCTCGTGTGGGTTTTTTTTCACTAGTAGAATGAAACGGGCAAGTTCGCGATATGAGGTGGGGAGCTTGGCAATGGACCTGGATCTGCAGACCCCTGCAGGCTCCTGCATGGTGGGGACCTCCGGTCTGTCTAGCCGTGTATTGCTTGCTCCCTCTCCTGTCTGCTGAGCCAGTGACGCCCTGCCCGCCCATTTGCCCACCCCTTACCCACAGAATATGCTTTTAGACTTGCTGTTCGTATGCTTTCATTCTAACTACAATACAGAATATCAGAAAAAAAACTGTCAGCAGGACTGGAAAAACATTCATATTTTTATTTGAAGCACTTGAATTTCAGTTGTCCCCCTGAAGCTTTAGACAGCTCTCACCCAGTCCTCTCTGATTGAACTTTTTTTCCCTTTTTTTGGGGGGGGGGGGGAGGATAGTATCAGTTTAAATATGTTTTTGATTTAATATATTAGTGAAATGTAGGCTCTGTTCGAGGTTCCTCGGGCATTACACCCTGTTACGCATTTAGTTTGCCGCCGTTTTAGCATAGATTCCATCTACACATGCGCAATAAGCTGATTTACTCCTGAGCTTATTCATAAATATGACCCACTGAAGGTAAACATTGTAAGGACAGGATTTTGCTGTGTCTTGGGGATTTGGGGGGATCGCACGTGCCCAGTCAGAATTAGAACCTTTGTTAATTTAATTTTTTAACAACTCCTTTTGTATATTTAAACCTTGTGGTGTTGTTTTCCTGTTGAGGCGCCAGTTAGCAACACTGAAGCCTTTCAGTTTTGAGTTTTAGCAGATATATTTCATAAGGAACCAGTCCAATGTTCTGCGTCTTGTATTCCTAGCAGACTTTGGGCCAATACAAGCCCCCTCCAAAGGAGCGGCTGATTCGCTCTTATTTGTAAAATCGAGGTAGACACTGACGTTTACAAGAGATTAATCTACGAATCTGAAAATGAATGGAAAGAAGCGAAATGTAAATAGTTCTGTAAATAGCGGCAATTGAAAGTTGTATTCGTAGAGTACTTTTCTGAATTCAATCCTATTTTTATTTTATACAGTTTCTCAGTTGTCATTTGAAGTACAATAAAAAAGTATACAAAGCCAACTGCAGGAAGAACTTTGTACCAATTTCAAGAATTATGTCTTTGATTACCTGTACATAATTTTAACTCCAATAAAATTGCTACTTTCAATACACGCCCCGTTTTTTCTGGTATGTTGTTTTTGGCCTTGGACTCCTCTCTGCACCAAGTTCCCCAACAACCACAGTAATTCCAGAAGTGGACGGCAGTATCTTTTATTAAATACATTCTCAATCACTACATTTGCTTCACTGTGCTGTTATATAAAAAAATGCCATTTTAAAAATCTCAGGAATTTCAAACACGTGTATATACACAAAGGCTGCTTACACAAGCGGAATACCGGCGTGCCCTTTCTCACTTGGTGCCGCTGGGTCTTTCCCAAAGGCTTATTAAGTCTTTTAACTCGGTTTTCAGAAGATCGTCGCCCGGCCGCTCGGTACTGTCCGTAACGCTGTCCGTCTCGCCGCTATGAAACGCTTCCGCCGCCTCCACATTCACGTCCTTCTCCGGATGCTTCCCACGCGGGTCTTCGCAAAACGCGCTTTTTCTGGCTCTCTGCGGGTTGACGTCTGGGCCGCAGCCCCTGTCCTGTAAGAGCTCGCTGAGGGTGGAGATGTAGATTTGTGCCATTTGCAGCGTCTCTGACTTGGACAGTTTCTTTTCGCTCTCCAGGGTCGGGATGACGCTTCTCAGTCGGTCAAACGCCACATTAAGTCCAAGCATCCTCCTCCTCTCCCTGGCATTGGCGGCCAAGCGACGCCTCCTTTGAGCCCTGTCTATGGCCCCTGGATCGTGGTCGATGTAGCCACTAATCCCAGGAAGCCGGAGCTCCACTATGCACGGATCACACTGCGCTCTCGCATCCATCCATCTGGATTGCACAAGAGCCTGGACCGTGGACTCGTTCTGGAGGTCTAAACGATGTGGATTTTGCCCGTGTTTATTATAGGCACTAACTGTCTGCCGGACAATGCACGGCGTTGTCGGGCTTCTGCGGCGTGGCATCTTTTTAAGGTGACCCGCAAACTCCGCGCGCTTCCTACTTTTCGGAGACTCTAAAGTTTCTTGGGCGAAAGGGGGGCATTTTATTGACAAACGCCAAGCGTGTAAGAATGCGAGGGGGCGTGGTGCGGGTCGTGTGCTGGAGACGAATAGAAGCAAATCCGTTTGATAACGACAGCGGGAAGTCTATTAACTGAGTTCATCAAAAGTGGATTATGTCCATCTCAGTGATCACTGAGCACATGCGGCTTCCCTGACTGGACGCTGGCCACCCGTTTGCATTTCAGCCAACGGTGCGTGGAAGAACCCAAAAGCCAGAAGATGGCACCGAGGGGGGCGTGGGCTTTATTACAGCTAAGACGAGGAAATCCTAACTGCAAAAAGAACAGCTTCTCTATTTTCCTAGTCATATTTGCTGAGTGGGACTTGTTGGATTATTTAATTAGCGCGCATTTTATACTCTGTAAAAACGCATAATATTAGTAGATTTTTGAAAACTTATTTAAAAATGTGTGCAAAGTTAATCATGATGAACGTAATTAGTGTCGAGTGAGAATTTATTAATTTTGGATGCCTCTTTCGCGTTATTTCTTTCATTACTTTCGTTATCGTCACCTAACCACTGAACGCTGCATGTCTGACATATCATTTCACACAAAATATTTCTATAGATTTAGATTTTGGATGGAAAAAGAATATTTAAAAATTCGTGAATGAGGAATGCCTTATAGGTCGTGTCCTTGGATAATGGTGTATTATTACAAGTGTCATATTTAATTTTATATAAATATATATTTGTTAAATATTATCAATGGGAGGTCGTGGATTAGTCGTACTCTTCTTCATAGTAACCCCTGTCTGGAAAGTGTTACTCCCACTAACTGGCGCATGGAGAGTAATTGGCAGGGTCATATCCGCAGCGCCCAACATAATCCAATTAACCGGTGCTCAGAAACCAGTAGGGTCGCCGTTTTCATTAAATTAAATGTACTACCCGCAGCCCCCCAAAACTCATCCTCGACACCCCGTCATCTTAACAATAATGTACTCACGGTAAAGCGAGCGCAGCGCGCTCCTGGACCAAAAAAAGGTCGCCTGGTTAGGCTTGACACTTTTGGCACGCTTCGCGTATTAAAACTAATGAAGCGTCTCATTGAACCCAAGAAGCAGGACCGAGATCAAATGCAGGCGCCGGGCGGTTAGATTACGCCCCCCCATCCCCGTGAATGGCGTCAATTGGGGTGGATGCATGCCTGTCAGGAGAAATGGGACCAACTTTTGCTAAGGAGATTAGCAGAGCAAGGTACACTGCCAAACGTTTTCTCTTTTTAAAGTTTGCCAGGAGCAATCACACTTTCAGAAAACGCTCCGGCCAAATGTACAGTCACTTGTCACAACGTATTAGATTCGGCCGAGTGTCATAACCTTGAAAAACAATAGGGAAACAGGATCACGTTTCAGCCGAATAATCATCTCCAGTAGCACAAATGGCTAGATATAAATAATTTACAGACAAACCAGTTAACGGACCTTAATTACATTATGGTTCAGATAATTTAGATGACTGGCGGGCGGCTTCGTACAGTAATTGAAAATTCGAAACATTTCGCCGGACAATCAATTCAGTTTTTCTGCAGCTGGCGTTATTTTTCTCAGGCTGCCCCTCTTATGTCCTGTTGCTGTCATCTGAAGCTGCCCTCAAATAAGTGAATCAAGGGAGGCGACGATGATTCAGTGACATCCATAAAGTAGACGTAGCCGATCAATAAAACAGAAACAGATGTAAGCGCGGAATCAGCATGATTGCACGGACGCAACCGCGACAAAGGTAATTTAAATTATATTAAAATGAGTTACAATTCATAATAAGGATAGCTAGGCCTACTTGTTTCAGCAGCTGTTGTTTTAATATCCGGGTAAGATATAAACTAGGGTCGCTTAATAGCCCCCATTACGCAGACAGATGCAATCGGTGCCGCGGCATGTTGCGGCTGGTATTTATTTGCGTTGGCCGTCGCCATGCTTGGTTAACTTCACCAGTTTGTCTGACTGTCGGGTTTAAAAGATCAGCTTACACTTGCGAGACGGATGTGTCAAAAACCCTTATTGATCTGCTGACCTGCAAAGCATCACTAGACCACATCCTGCTACACAGTTCAGCGGTAGTAAAAGGGGGACAGTTTATGAATAATGTACGACTGTGATTATATTCTCATGAATATTAATGACTGGGTATTACGATCCATGTCTAGCCCGATGTAAATTGTTCTGTTAAGGAAAACGCTCTTGGGCGGTAATAGCAAAAGGTAGGTCTAAGAAGGTAGGAACTAGAAAAATATAAAGACTGTTTGGAAATTCATATATGTATTTCTGTCTGTCACCGGTGGATTTGATGAATTCGTTTGTATAGCCTACTTAGATGTCACCAGTAAGATTTTAGTTATAAGCTCTATTACACAGGAAAGGCACTGAAGGAAGAACAAATGCAAAAGTATTTATTTTGTTGTTTGAAATAGTAGGGTTCCCTTTGTGGTGAGATTTTAGGTACGGTGAAGCTCATGAATGAATGAAATTCCCCTGGACAAATGACTTCACACAGCCCCCTCTAGCGTCTGCTGACGGTCAAGGGCAAAAGTAATAAATCTGCGTACGCGATCGACATCTCTGAACGGAAATAACAGCCGTTCGGTTTTTGTCTCTCTGTAAACCCAGTATGGAATCCGCGAGTAAAAAAATCAGACTCAAAATCAGTTTCGGTCCCCGGGTGGCTTTTTCTGCTGCCCCCGCTGTGTTCGCGCATTTTCTGCTTTTCGGAATGTGTATTTTTGAAGGCTTGTGTGCTGGGAGGAGAGCGAGTTTCATTTGAATTTCAAAAATAATAATACAGAAACAGTTCTTTACTTTTTGTGGTAGTATCGGGCAAATAAAAGGCTATGCATAAGATTCATCTCACCCCAAATACGTATGCTACTTGGGTCGGAAATAAATGTATTATTATTATTTTCATGTATATATGTGGGCTAAGATTTTGTGCGATGGGAACAGGAGAAATGCAAACGTAAGCACGTTTTCGTGCCGGTGCGGCTGCGCCGGGTGGTGGAGTCACTTCAGTTGGTGAAAAGTGTAGCTAACAACAGAGAAAAATAATCAAGCTTGTGGAAGCAAGTCAGTCGAAACTAGAAATCAGAGTGAGTTTGTAAAGACTGTAGAATGTGTCTGCAAAGCATTGCATAAATAACTTATCGGGTTTCAAAATTGTCCTTTGCTTCTTAATGCTGGCACTGGCAGTCTAGTACAAGTAATACTTGGAGGACTTTAAGGTCAAATGCATCTGCCCCCCTCCCACCCCCCCAATTGAAATGGTTTAGAACTGCCACTGCATCACGCGGCACACAAACATCAACAAAGCAGCCGCAGACTTGGGCAGACTGGGTGTCATTCTCTGCGTAGAGCAGAGCAGCTTCATAAAACTTTCGTATGCATAAATGTTCAGAAACGCTATTAATTACGGCAGGGCCGGTTCTAGGCAGGGGCCCGGGGGGTCAATACCCCACCAAATCCTCCGCATGCCCCACTAAAGCCAAAGATGCAACCCACCAACATCTCTTATTGCCCCCCCATTTGATACAGTCTAGAACCAGGCCTGCTGAACGGCAGTCTTACATACAGTTCTTAGAAGACTGTATGAAGTGGTACCTGAATTAATAATTTCTCTTGTAAACAAAACAGTGTCTGAATACGTGCCAGTTATCTCTTGTAGAAAAAAAGGGATCTTGCACAATTTTGTGTTTTAAGCTGATCACATGAGCACAGTGCCCTCTTTCCCCCTCTGCCTGCTTTTAATCCCCTAACTGTGGTTCACTATGGTACCTGTTTTGAGAGAACAATATTCCTGCAGTCCCACTTCACTGATGCTCCTTTGTTGTGGTTCTAAAAGGATCTGCATGCAGACTTTGATGTATTGAGAGCAGGCCACTGACCAGGGGCGCAGCGGCAGGTCGGACCTGCCCCAGCGTCCCCCCCCGGTGCCCTCCCCTGACCCTCATTTGTTTTGTTTCACACTAGAGGGACTCTCGTCAATGTTTGCCTGGACAGCCACTTCCCTGCGGCTCCAATTACGAGTCATCGATTAGCCCGGGCTGACCGCAGGGAGCCAGGGAGCGAGGTGACGGCGGTGGGGGGTAGCATTTAATAGCCTTGTTGCTCCACTAATGAAAGACCAGGGGCTACACCGTGGCCTCCTTGGGGGGTCTCCAAAGTGCAGATGGCAAGGGGCAGCGCCGTTCCGCCAAGCTGCTTATTAAGCTCCACCCACCTCAGCAGCAACTGAATTGTGATTGGTCTTGGCTGATTGATCAGGAAAGAGTGGGTGGGCAAGATGTGGTTTTATGGAGGGCTGGGCGCTTGGCCTGATTTTTGTTCGGCTTCACATTTTCCTTATTCTCCTGCCCTTATGGAAAGAGGATGGACTCCAGTTTAAAATCCCCATGTGCTGTTATCTGCTAGCCCCTGCTAATGCCCTCTGCTAAAATAAGAGTCATCATCGGGGTGGATGTTTTTGCAGCACTGAATTCTCATGAAGGCAGAGCGTTCCTGGTGGTCCTGGATGAAATGCCCAGAGTCTCTGTGCCTGAATGATCATTCATCGTGTGTTTTAGCAGCTGCGACCAGGCAGTTAGCTGTGTGAATTTGACCAATGTTTGTGGTTCAGTATTTGATGCGTCTAGCTTTGCGCTCTCATTCAAAGCAGGCGTGTGCTAGTACTCATATTCTCTGCTGCACAAATTGGACAGCCACACACCAAATTTCTGTGGCTCCAGGAACCTCTCAGAAGTTTACATTTGAGTTGGATGTATGTGTCTAAGCAGATCTCTTAGCCCAATACTGTTCCCTACCTGAACGCCTCATTTAATTTTTTAGGCCTTCAGTCCAATGGTTTCAAACTTCAGGAACTGGGCTGGCTGTTGTGGGATACATGCCAGGGGTTTGCATCAAATCAGAGGTGTTTGAATTCAGGAAGGACCCTGAGGGGACTGGCTTGGAACATAAGGGAGTGGCTAAAAGCATTAGGGAGTGGCTTGGAACATAAGAGAGTGGCTAAAAGCATTAGGGAGTGGCTTGATACTTGGGAGAATGGCTTAGTACTTGAGAGTGTTTTGGAAAGTGTGTGTGGCCTGTTATAGGGTGGTAACATGGTATAGGGGGAGGGGCTTGGAACAATGCAGGTGAATACTGATGGAATGGTAAGGAACTGCTGAGGTGCAGTTACGGTGCCCTGCACCCTGCTCCAAACCAGGTTAGGTGCATTTTAACTCTGGAGGTCTAACTGTGGGATAGGCGCAGTGCATCTAGCAATGGGTGGGACCAGGGTAACAAGACCAGCGTGGAACTTCCAGTGGTTCCCTGTAGTTAAAAAAAAGAGCTGCAGTCATGGGTCTTGTCATTAAAACCGCTACGACTGGGGATATGGAAATTGGAACTATTTGAGCCTGCTGTTTGTGAGACATAATTGGGGCTGATGGAAGGTTTGTGAGAGTGTGCATGTGTAAATATTTCAGGCATGGGGACGGATGTGCCTGTTTTATAATCCTAAATGCAGGGACTGGGAAACATGGTGATATTCTGCACAATATGAGATGCAAGTTAGTCTTGGATGTCCCAAACACACTTAAATAAATCTTTTTATGGCTTTGAGCTATGTTGTTTTATTTTCAAATTGTTCTCCTGATGATGAGCTTTGGAAGAGTGCTGCCTGACCTTAAAATTTTTCCGGAGGTTTTCATTAAGCATCTCGATTAATTGTCATGCGTGAGGAGAAATTTTAGTTATTCAAGAAGAAGAATATAAGTAAAAATGATATATTTCAGTATTTTAAAGCGGATTCTATTTAAATCAGACTATATTTGTAAGAGTTGAGGTTAGAATCCAATTAAACTGGAGGTCAATACTTCCACTGTTTTTTTTCCCCCATGTTGGCTTAGAAAATCTATATTTCTGCCTCTTCAGAGGCTCACTTGTTGTTATTACTCCTAGGACTGGTTTATAAATTCATCCGCTGGGATCGTTTTAGAGCGCTCTCTCAGCTGTGATTGTACTCATGCTTTAGCGCTTGATCTGTGTCGCGGAGTACAGCTTGAAGTTGCACTTCTTGTACTCCAGGAGGCAGTATGGGGTCATATTGGGAACCCTGGCTGTCTTCAGAAGAAGAAGCTGAAAGCTTCTGTAGGGCTTCTGACTGGGGGTGTATCTGGGGGGTGACAGAATGCTCGGGTGCCGTGGCCGATACACGAAAAACGTCGAAAACTTGGGGTGGTCGATGAAGGGATGCCAGTTGAATTCAGTTGATTTTTATATAGTGCCTTTCACAGCAGAGTCGCCCTAATGCAGTTGACAAATGTGTGGCAGTCCATTATTTCGTCATTTATACAAAACAGTGGAGGTTAAAAAGGAGGAGGGAAAGAAAGAAAGCCAGAGAAAGCCAAGACAGAGGAGAGGATATCTGTGTATCGTCTGAAGAAAAGGCGTGCCAATAGGGCTGTCACAATGGCTTGCGGAACATGATCAGGTGGTTATCGGGACTGAACCTCAATTTCTGTAATACTTTTCCTCCTATGTGTACTAAACAATTCCACCTTTGTGGTTCTGTGGGTAGATCTGACCCGCTTTACCAGATAACTAGCTCTGTACCACAGGAAAAAAGCTCAAGGACCCTGTTTCGCAGCTGTGTAATACCGCGGTTGGCATGCCTGAAATGCATGCTCTGGGTGTAATGTGGGTTCTTCCATCGTGTGGGTTATAAATGGGCGTCGCTTGGGAACCAGAACTTTCTCCACTGGGCCTTGGGAAGCCGCTGAAAAATTAACGAGGAATCATTTTATCCATGAGGCCACTTCGTTTCTCCATCCTCTTTGCGGGCGATCGTTTTAATCACACCACGTGTGCACACCCCACTCGCCCCCCCCCACAGGCACTCCAGCCTAAGAGGGTAGGTGTCTCCGGGGCAGTAGGAGCCTCACGGAGCTGAAAGGAGCCCCGTCCGTGTTTTCGTCTTTTCGCTGCTCGAGGCCCACTTCTCAGCACCGTCTCCCCAAGGCACCAATGTGGCTGGAGGCGAGTCTCCTTTTGAGAGCCTGCTGCCATGGTGTGTGCCCGCTGATGGTGGCCTCACACCTCCTAGCTTTATCCCTCTATCTCTGTCTGATTTTGATCTTTCCAAAGAGGGGCATAGAGAGTGAGAGAACGCAAATGGCAGAGTCTGCACAAGCCATTTCTGAAATATGAGAGAGCTGGACTCTGAAAGACCCGTATTTGCATCGTTGTGCATAATTGTGTCCCTAGGCTATGCAGGATGAATAAATATTTAACTCACCCGACTCTCTGCTCTGTGTTTTTTTCCCCTCCCTGTATTGCCGGGGGTGAGTGGAGGACCTACCCTTCCACCCACGCCAAGAGGAGCATCAAAACAAACCTCCTCAAAGCTGGACCCCCACGGGGGACGGGACTCCAGGCCGCCCCCTGTCTCGCGGATAACTCTGTTTTTTTTGTTTGTGGGGTTATGGACCTGGAGCTAGGAAATTTCTCACAACAGTGGGCAAAAAATTTGCGGCAGTGGCATTACAAGGGAGTCTGGGAGATGGAGATCTGAGTGTGTCGGGTGGGTGTGAGCTCAACTCCCAGCAGGGCTCAGCTGTTGTATCGCCATGTGGCTTGTGGAGGCTGCAATAACTGTAAGCTCAATTCTGCACGTCAGATTGGAATGTTGGAATACGTCCTCATGTGAAAAATACTAGTTAAGAATAACGATCAAGTCTCCAAGACGACCCATGGCCCCTCAACCGCCGGAAAACTTTAGCTTGTAACCGTAACATGTTCCTCGATGTACAACAGCTGAAGTGTGTTCCGCAAGGAGCTCGAGCACTAAATTCCTGTTGTGTTGCATTTCAGGATTTCACTCTTGCTTATTCCTCCATGTGTACATCTTTGTTGAATTTTTTATCCTGCTCTTCCCCGTTCGTCCTTCTATGAATCGATCTTTCCAAGCAGATAAATATTTAATAATAAATAAAACCGACTGGACAGAGGAGGAAAGTTCAGGACAAGTTCATGTCCAAGCCCCTGAAAGTTATGGGGACTGTTGCTAAAGCCCATTGAGACTGGCTGACTGTACTGGGTAGGCTTCGTCTCCCATAATGCCATGGTAGCAGCTATGCCAATGAACTACATTTCCCACAATGCCATAGGACTGGGCTTGGGGTGGGCTTTGAATGTTGTAGCATGCTGGGCCAGTTCACTAGCTGAACAATCAATAAGAAAGTGAAACAGATTCCTGTGCACGCTGTGAGGAAAGTAGGGAGAAGCGATGGAAATATACCAGTCACTGAGGCTGGGTTTCCGAGGGGAGGGGGGACAGGAAAGGTTCTCAGCCATGGAAGGCTCTGTATGTTATATTTGTATGTTTACCTGCCTAATTCCAAGCAACTTACATGCCATGTGCTCTTTGCACCACTCGTTTATACAAGCAACCTGATCCGTGTGCTCGTGAGGGGATTTAACCAGCTCAAGATTAACACCACAGGGGGAAATGAAACAGCATGGTCTGGACCCATGTGGTCATGAACGGTAAACTGGGCGGCTTCGACGGACCAGTTAGCATCACTCCCGCCTTCACGTGCAAACTGGTGTGACTGGGGACATGCTGACTGGGGATCTGACCACTGGGTGTGAAGGATTAGCCTGCTAAGCTAAAGACGTGCATCCCAAGCAATGACATCACCATCATGGCCATGTTGGTTCAGTGACCCTGCTTTTTTGTGGTGCTTCTTGTAAAAGAAAAATCTTGTGTGCCTATCCTCCATCTCGCTTGAACTTGCTCATTAGCGTGGTGCTCCTGCTCTCCTGTGGGTCCATTTTCCTGTCCATATCCGTTTTTATTGAAAGGACGTATTAAGGTATTCGGCATCGGAGCAGCATAACAAGGGACTGAGATGCAAATGTTGATGTGGCGCTGCAAAGCCGAACTGCTCGGTATGCAAAACGCTGAAACTTTAAGGGCAGAATCTGAGGAAATGGCCTTTGGCTCCATTTCACTGTCGTTTGATATTTAAGTTTTAGTTTTTACATATGTGTTGAAAGGCATAATCCCCTCCCCCCCCCCCCCCCCCCCCCCCCCGCCAAACACCCGCCGACACCGCTGCGGCCCCCCGTTCTGCTGTCTTGCGGGGGGTCTTTCTGGCGGGCTGGGTCCTGTTGTCGGG
>JAAGVU020000041.1:12373252-12384937 GCA_011763525.2 Mormyrus iriodes | reverse complement strand
TAGCAGAATGCTTTACCGCCAACTGTTACTTTATTTATATGTGGAACGACAAGGAAGCCTGCATTCTGGGATCTGAGAAATGATATATATATGACATTAATATAAGTATGAAAATAAATGTAAATGGCTGAAATAGGAATATGCCAGAGTATAGTGTGAAGGAGCTTAGCTGATCTCCTGATTGCTGATAACATAAAGTGGTCACCTGTTTTGTCTGTGTCCGAAACCACAAACCCTGGCCATGATGCACGGTTCCATATCCAACCCTCCCATTTACTGAAACCAAAATGGCCGCCTTCTGCATCTTTTCTCCAGAATGTTCTGTTAAACCTGTCTCCCTCCCCCTACTCAAAATTTCGTCTGTTCTCAGTTGCACACACTTCTGGTCCAAGCGATTGTCACGAATCGGCAGCCTCTTGTGGTGAGGAACAGATAGCTCCGCCCACAGTCTGCCCAAGGCCACGCCTCTGTCCAAACTATAGGCAAGCCAGGGCCATCTCCATGGCAACACAAGAGGCTAGCCCAGGACATGCTAATGAATGCTAATTTCACAGAAATGTACGGCAAGCTGCCACTGTGCCGCACAGCCTGACGTGGGGTCGCTTCCCAAGGCCGTCTGGGCCCCGACCTCATCCCTATCGCGGAGGCAGTTTCAAATGAGAAGAGGTCGCAGTAGAAAGGTGCCCCCCCACCCCAACCACTGAAACCCTCTCGTCACTGAAGAGGCTAAGCATGCATTTTTGATGTTCCACCAAGTGGTGGCGCACATTAGCTTCACCAGAGATGATGGGAGCCAGTGAGAAGCAATCAAACTCACCTGAGCGGCATGAATGCTGGGGCAGTCGACTGGACCCCTGTGTTTGTGTGAACCACAGATCTCCATCCAGTCAGATAGTGGTCATATAACTCTTACGTAACATAAAAAGCCACATCAGGTAATGTGGTTCTTTATTTGTGCCCTTTATGTAATGCATAATGACCTAAGTGGTCATTCTTGAACATGTCATTTCGGTGCGTCATTGTTACCTCAGCGGGCAGCTGGAATTCAAACAGCTCTGTGTTTACCGCAGAAAAGCCCGGTGCCGTGCTGAGGAGAATGGCGTCCCCCTAATGGGCCGCCTGATTGGTCTGTCTGTAACAAACATCACTGGTCTATTGACTGGAAACGGGCCAATTAATTCAGCTCCTCTTTGACAGGGAGCCCAAAGCCAGACGGAGTCTCACAAAGGACACAAAGGGCAAGGCCTGCCTTTCACGGGTTTCTTTTATTTTTCAAACCTGTGTTTCGGGATTCAGCTCCCTTTGAGCCCTCCTCGCCGATTACCCCCCCCACCAGGTCTTTGAGAATTGCACTGACGTATAAATATATTATATTATAAAGATAATGGACTTACAAAACATGAAATAAACAAGAACATGGAAAGGACAGAGCGCATTGTGCCGATCTGCTTAATCACGGTGTCTGATTTGTCATCTTGGCGAGGGCGCTTTCGATGGGAATGTCTTATAAAATAAACCCAAATGTATTTAGTGTTTTCCTATATCAGTCCCCTAGTCCTAGTAAATGAGCTTCCTGTTTTCTTCGTGTACCTGATAAGTCATACAGTATGAATACTAAGCAAGGGCTGCCGTAGTGCTTGAAAAATAGTTCACGTTGTCGTGTGGCTCGAAGCTGCTACGAGTATCATTTATTTATTTATTTGTTTGTTTCGGCGGAGCAGATAAAAAAAAAAACAATAACAACAACAGATGCCTCAGTGTTCCCTGACGCACCTCGCCGCCCCATAATGCTGTGGGTGCCAAGAGGTATCCGTCATTGAAGCATTTAAGAAGATAAATGTGTATGTTTGGTTGTTTTGGCCCACTGCTGATGTTTATTTGCTGTGGGGGGGGGGTCACCGATCGTATTATCAGGACAAGGAAGGAGTAGAAATTATGGGGATGAGAGCTAGTGAAGCCTGAAGCGCTGCTTCTGTTCACGGTCGGCTGATCCGGGGGAGACCGTGCACCCGTAGGCTCCAGGAGAAGCACAGGTAGGTTCACGGAGGCTGGGCTGATGGGGTGTGCAGGCAGAAGGGGGGGGGAATGAAATCAAACGAAACTGCCGCTGCAGTTGTCCTGTTCACTCCCTCGTTTGCTTCGGAGTGCCGAGTAGTGACTGAATGGGACTGAACCTCGGAGACGATCAATGCAACTCAAACAGCAAAATGACGAGGGGGGTGGGTGGCTGGCAGTCGTTTGTTCCTGGGGTGTCGAAAAGGCGGGGGAAACTGCTCCGGTGTATGTCGGCAGGCATGCCTGACACGTCCCGTTAAAACATGACGCTCGCTTTGAAAGGTTTATTTATGCCAGCTGTGCGAACGAGTGGGAGGAGGGGTGTGTTTCGTGGGTTTTGTGAAAACTGAGTGTCGACTGCGTGGCTTCCAGCGATTGCAGCCTGACGCCACGTGGGCCAGAGCCTCCCCTTTGGTGAAAAGGGAGAATAACACAAAGTGTTCCAGGGAAGGATTCTCTCATCCAGTGTGACTGACATAGCTTAAAACTCGATTGGCATAGTTTAAAACTTTAAATAATTTAAGGATAAATACATACAATAAAACATGTATACAGCCACAGTGCAGCATATACTTTCAACTGTTTTTGCCACATGCTCAAATTCCCTAACCGCTGCGCCACCTACTGCCTATAGAGTGAAAAGTGCAGCTTTAGTCTGTGAGGCCACTGGGCATGGGACTTGCTGTCGGCTGTAGCTTGCCAAACCTAGAAGCAAAATTTTCATTTGTTTGTTTTACCTCTGTAATGTAGAGCAGGGCTAGACCGGACTCTTTCGGAACTGCTGAAGGTAAATTAGACAAACCAGGGCTGTAAGTTCATGCACCTTGACTGAAGGTGGACAAATAGCCTGACCTGGAGGCTGTGAGAAGTGGGATCGCTGGCGGATTACAGTTGAGAACTTCGATCCCGTAAACTCAAACTTTCAACCTTGACTGTGTATTTGCTGAAAAGATTGGTACAGATGCATTATTGGCATGTTGCTTATTTTATAAGGTACTATATTAGGTGCCGTGCATGAGAATCCTGCCCTCGTCTCTACGTACCTGTAGAGTTTGCGCAGGTCTCTTTCACCCTTACTGAGTGTGTGTGTGTGTGTGTGTGTGCGCGAGTGAGTATTCACTACGTTATGTGAATTGTGCTTCTTGGGAGGCTCGATATTTGCCCTGTATTAGATAAACATGGACTTTTCAGTAGACCGTCTCCTGAGTTTTAATCAACAGACAGAACGTGTGGGAGAGCATATGTGCTGTCAGAATCATAGGATAAACTAAAAAATGTAATCGCATACCTCCCAAGGTCCATCATTACTGTCTGTGGGGTGGGTTGAGGGTCCATGTCAAACTAAACTAAACTAAATCAAGGCTCTGTATTTTAAAGGTTGAAGGTTTGAGGGTTGGGCTGTACTGTTCTGTAAGTGCTCTCAGTACTGTACTTACTGCAGTGTGGTAGAGAGAATTTACCCAGTTGGCGGTTACCAGAATGTTAGCCATATTCACTCGTGCCTTTGTGGATGCAGACCGTCGCGGCTCGCTAAAGTCCGCCAGCAGAGGTCAGGGTTCCTCACCGAACACAGCTGCTAGCTCTAACATGAATTCAGAATGAGAGCTATTACCTCCTAACGTACAAGCAGGGCCAGCTCAGCCCTTTTCGGGTCCCTAAGCAAAATTTGATTAAGCTAGTTATGTCTTTCCCATTCTGACAGACTGTTCAGATGGGGCACCCCCTGGTGGCTGCTGAGCACTAAGCAGCCACCTAGTTTACTTTGTCTCTCATTTTTCTCTTCAGTCCATAATTCATGTTTTCATTTTGTCTCTATAGATTATTATAATTCTCTCTTCACCTGCCTCTCAAACTCCGCTTGAAAGAAACTTCGGTTGGTCAAACTGCTGCTTCTAGGCTATAAAGCAGAACTAGTTATACAGCACATATTTCTCCTGTTTTGGCTTCACTTCACTGGCTCCCAGTAAAATACAGCATATAAACATTACGATTCTTTATTTGCTTATAAGGCTCTTAACAATCAGGCACCCACTGATATCCGTGAACTTTTGACCCCATACTCAGCAAATGGGAAACTCAGGCTTTTTAATAAGGGTCTTTTTGTTACCCCCCTCCCCCCCATGTCCAAATTTAAGACCAGGGCTGACCGAGCCTTTGTGGTTGCTGCCCCGAGGCTGTGGAACAGTCTGTCCGTGGACATTAGCTCACCCAGCAGTGTGGGCTCTGTTAAACCGCATCTGAAAACTCATTTATACAGACAGGCCTTCTATAGATGTTTGAATATCTTTGTTATATTTCCTGTTAAGCACTTTGAGACATTTGTTCTTGAAGGGAATTATATAAATAAGCTTCTTGCTTATTACTTACTTAACTACTTATGCCTTGGGCCGGTCCTGTGTACAGATTACTGGCTTTGCCCACACCAACAGCTCCAGGGGGGACTTGAATGTCCAGTTAGACCCCTCCATTGCTCCAAAGAAGTATGTCTGTGTTTGGGGAGGGTGGGGCCAGGACAGGAAATGGCTCTTACTGGGGGGGGGCTCTTTCTAATGGCAGAACATATTGGTGCGAGCCGGTGGAGAGGTTTGATTTCATGGCCCGTCACTGCAATTTCATGCTTAAGTGGATGAAACCTGCTGATCCATATTCACTGTTCACATTTCAATTTCCATCAGCAGTGTATGTCTCCAGCTCTTGGCGTGTTGGATCTCGCGTCGGCGCCAGGCTGGGTGCGGTTCCGTGCAGGGTTCCGAAATCCGGATGTGGGCTCTGACTTGTGACGGAACTCACGCAGGCGAATCGCGGCGAGCTCGCGGTAGGGCATGTCGGGAGAGGAACGTGTACTGATGTTGCTGTTTGACAGTTGCCTGACTAAAATCTCCAAAAGGCCCCGCTGAGACCCTTCGGAGTGACGCTCGGATACGGCTCGCAAAGAGACGGTCACTGGGGTAACAGAGCAGATGACAAATTGACAGAGAAAAAAAAAAATTCATTGACAGCATTCACCGCTGCCAAGCCTGTATAAAAGGAGGGGAAGAACCATTCCGAAAAAGATGGACTTCCAAGGACGTGATTGGTTAAATGTGACTGTCAAGGAACTGTGCTGAAATTTCAGATATGCCAATATCTTCCACAGGAAGTGCGTTCAGCTCAAATGATACACTTACTGTAATGGGCTGAAGCTCTGCCTTCCTCACAGTCCTTCCGAGGCCTACGCAGATGCAGTGGAAGTAAAAACCGCAAACAATCTGTATCGCAAACAATCTATACAGTCATGTGGTTTATTTGCACTGCCAGCTCAGCCTGCAAATTATTAAAATCCTTTGTCTGCTTTCGGAGTCGAAATGAGACTCGCTGTACGCGGAAGCCCTGTCACGGTGAAGGGCGAATTGTCGTCAGATCAGCACTAGGAGCGAGAAGCGCTTGTAAATCCACCCTCTGTATCTCCTGAACTGTTCTGTCTTTGTTGTGCAGGTTCTTTCCTCGCACCTTTTGAAGTCACTGCAGGGAATGATGGAGTTAGTTTTTCCTGTGAGTGCTACGTCTGACACACGAGCCTCGTCTGAAACAAGTGCAGACAACATGGGAACGACTCCAAAAGCTGGTTGCTCGCCTGTGTTTCCGGAACCCACGTTACTTTAGCTTTGGTCGGATATAAAACAAAAATGACAGTCTGGTGAAGTCGTGCCTCGCTGCTGACACAGTAAAACGAACGGGAGCCGGAAGATCGGCGAGCGTCGCTAATCTACGGTACAGACGTTAAATGACAATGAGGCCCTAAATCGTCTTCTGAAGGCATGAAGCCACATCTGCTCTGATTGCACCTAGCACAGCATGTTTTTAGATGGAGTTCTTCAGCCATGGGCGATGTGGGAGTGCCCTAACGATGCTGCTCGTACTCTGCATGGCCTTTTGCTTAGCAGATTCCTCGACCCTTAGC
The DNA here is from genome assembly GCA_011763525.2 of Mormyrus iriodes. Classification (NCBI taxonomy): domain Eukaryota; kingdom Metazoa; phylum Chordata; class Actinopteri; order Osteoglossiformes; family Mormyridae; genus Mormyrus; species Mormyrus iriodes. The sequence goes on along the minus strand of JAAGVU020000041.1, from coordinate 12,378,942 downwards.
GTCTTACACGGGCTAAGCATCTTAGCATGGCTTAAATGGCTGTTAGCCCCTTGAAGAGGTGTGAGTTTACAGAGGTTCCCTGGGTGATAGAACAACAGGAAGGAATACGTAACGTAGATGCTGTACCTGCACACAGGCCATCATCTCCAGTGTGGCACGTCAGAAAATACATGGGAGTGACTGCGCATTTGATTATTGAGTTGCGGGGGGAAGAGGGGCAGTCCAGATGCCTATTGGGGACCCTTGAACAAGTGTATCTATGAAGCAATGTGTACAAAAATATGGGGCACATCACATCCCATATTGGTTCAGAACGGGACACAGCATTTTATTTCTTAATATGGGACAGTCCCGTAATATATGTAATATACGGGACACATGCTTTGTAAAGACGACTTGACTGAAATACATTACCTTTTTATTTACCTTCTATGTTTTGTCATCCCCGTGAGTATTTCTCTGTCCCGGTACAGGCAACCCACTGTGTGCTGTGGTCTTCGTTAACACTGAGCCCCTAATTAATTTTTAGTATTGATCTGCTAATTGACTTGAATGAATTATTAAAATGGCTTGAAAACAAACAGACTGGAGGTCACGCTACAGCTGCTCAGTTGAGTAAAAATGGATTTTTGCATGACACTCTGTTTTTGGTTATTATGAAATCAATAATGGACAACTGTCTTTGTTTCAGTTACTTGACACCAATAAAATGATCAAGTCAAGGAGATTGATTTTATTGTCATGGACATGGATCTTTTTGCTATTACAGGTTCTCCTAGCAGGGGGGCAGTAAGTAGCTAGCTGTATTTTTTAACTATAGCTATTTTTAATGAAGCTACTTGACTTATGCGCCCTGCTCCAGCCTTAAAAACAACTTCTCCAAGGTCTCTCACTCACAAGCTTCCGTTGACTTCATTTCACTTGTATTTTAAATCAGTGATACTTTACAGAAACATTCAGTACTTTGCAAAAGTCTTAGACAGTCAAAGAAAATATTTAACCCAGGGGGCTCCAGCTCCAGTCCCGGAGAGCCCCAGCCCTGCACAGTTTTTGGGTTTCCCCTCATTTAACACACCTGATTCAACTTCTCTGCTAATTACCGCCCATTTCTTGAATTGAATCAGGTGTGGTGGAACATGTATAAATGTATATAAATGTATTAATGAGCTAAGCTGTGCAGGGCTGGGCTCCTCAGGACTGGAGTTGGAGACCCCTGCTTTAAATTATTTCCATGTTGGTGTAAAACTATGTCTGTCAAATTGCGTCAGCTTAACCCTTTCAGAACCTCTTCTAAAGTCTCCCCAGTATTTGCATCAACCGTCCAATACACCACTACCCCGTCATGTTTGGCTTATCAATACTTCATTGAGTTATATAGCTAATTAATGAATTAGTTATTTAATTAATTGAGCTGTTGGAGAAATTTAATGGGAACTGAAGTGGCGTTCATCCAACTGTCCAGCAAGATAATCAAAAACATTTTGGAGAACAGAAGAAATTCTTGTTAATTTTTAGTGTATTTCTCGTAATTTGCATATGTGCTAATATTAAACTGTGTTTTGACAAACGTTCTGAGTAAATATATACTTATTACCCAGATTAATATCCTTAAGCATTTTCTTTGACAGCCTAAGACTTTTGCACAGCACTGAATGAAGGAGTAAAGCTACCGTCTTGGGTCCTAAATGACACTATAGCTGGATCCAAGGATATAAGGTTTTCCAGTTGGACAGTACCTACTCTACATATATCTACATAAATCCTCACAGCCCCCCCCCCCCAATGACTTTCCAGTATGGGCTATCCACATGCTAAGCACAGTGATATAAACATGCCAGACCCTGTTTCCACACGCCATCGCTCCTAAAGCCGTAAAAGGAAAAACACACTACAATTCCCATTTCCGAATGTTTATATTTTTACTTTTATAATTCCTGCTCTGACTCAGGCCTTGTGATGTCTCTGTTTCCTTTTTCTTAAAGGGAAAAGGTCAGGCCTCAGTAGCTGCAGATTTTTATCTTGCCAGTTGCTCTGGCTCACCTATAAAAGGGAACAATTTAAGGATTTCATTTCTTCTTTTACTGTAGCAATTAATGTGGGTTCAGTGTTTTGTCTTTTACAAAATAAAGCAACCCAGGAGAGAGGAGTCTGGAAAAATGTTTCTTGTGAAAATGATTTTTCGGATGTTTGAATCCTTGCAGGGCGTCTGTTGCCCTTCTGAAGGGGTGTTTATTTAGGCAAGAGCCAAAACTTAATGTAGTGGGTAGACGTTTGCCTGGTGGTGCCGTGGAGATGGAAGTCTCGGCCTACAGTCGATTTTGGCCAATGTGCCTCAGAGAACAGCCGTGGTTCCCCTCAGTTGTTAAATTTCCTGTCGATCTGGGAATGAGTGCTGTAGGAGTTGCCTGAACCCCAATTTCGATGACACTGGGGCCTAGGGCCAAACTGAAACCAGTTAGGTAGGGAGGGCAGTATGTGGCTCAGTGGGGTGGCACAGGGTGCCTGTGATCATTAGCTCGATGGCCCAAATCCCCGGATCAGCAAAATAATTTCACCACTGGGCAGCTTATCCCTGAATCTCTCCAGTGACTGGCTGACCCTGCTTTCAATTGTATGTCATTTTAATTAATTACAATTCACCACAAATGAATTGTAATTAATGAAATGCAATTTCATTATGTTTTTGGACTCTTCTTTTCGTAAATAATGAATTCTACATAATTTTATAGTGTGTAAGTGCATGCCCTGCTGTGTACTGACATCACACTCATGATGTTAATGGTGTCCCTTTACAGTGCCCTGTACTTTGCAGCATAGGCTCCAGACTTGCCGTGACCCTGTGCTGGATAAACTGAAGGAAGATGGATGGGTACATGCATAATTTTGTATATAGATTGCATAATTATGCTAGGAAATCTGACTCAAAGCACCAGTTGTTTACGATGTGGTTTCTGGAGTCAGTATTTCATGCATCTTTTGAATGAATGACAATTTTCTCATCAATTTCCCATTGGGTAATTTATTAAAAAATCGTCGAAACCAAAGATGTGTTCAGATGTATCAGTCCAATGGCAGCCTCCACTTAGCTCTGGAACCTGTTTTGTTCGTCAGTGTCATCCTGCAGTTTTGAGTCTTGCTCATGTACGTGGTCTGCATGCAAACGATCAGTCTCCTCTGTGCTGCTATACACGGTCTCATCTCATGCCCTCCAGCGTAAAATACTCTGTGACCACACTCCACACCTTTAATACCAGTGAATCCGGCTGAGGTTTGAACGAACCGCACATCTGAGACTGGTGCAGTGGGCATATGAGCTGCCGTAAATCTCACGTCTTCATCCTTTTCTCCATCTGACTGCTTTTGGTCCAGGACATCAAGGCGATGTCAGAATCCCCGCCAGTACACGGAGACAGCGTTCGAAACAAGCAAAACCTGTTTATGTGAAATGGTCCCTTATGGGCATTTGCTCAGGAATCAGCAGAGAGGAGTGATTGTGCCCCTGGGATTTATGGAGTGGGGGTGAATATTTTGAGGTTCCCCCACCGTATTTACGTAAATCTTGCATCCCTCTGTCTGCTCAGGCAGCAGCGGGTGATTCTAGGATTTTTTTAAGATAGGGAGCACAAGAAGGCCCAACTTTATCATTAGCCAATAATATATTCGAAATCCGTGAGCGACAAGGGAAGGGGCTCCATGGGGGCGAATCAACTTTTAGGGGGGCCAGTAACCCCGCCCCTGTGTATGCCCCTGTCAGCCAAACTTACAGTATGGCACAGGGCTTTATATCTGGACATACCCTCTTCACAGTGACGAATCCGGCCCTGGTCCGATGTGTATATGGGCCATTGATATGCATGCTACGCAGCTTCACAGTGGTCAATTTCTAATTCTACATTGCAATTAGTGTCACTGCCTAGGTTCCTTGTGGTAGATAGCATCCTTCTCCACAATGTTCCCTACATAACACTCAAGACTTGGTTAGATCGGTTCTGAATCACTGGAGGCCTAATTAAATACGTTGAAATTGAAAATGATTGGTCTATTTCTCTGATATTATTTTTTTAAGTATTTTTACTTAGCGTTTATAGGTTTGTCAAAGATAAAAAAAAAAGGTAAATGAGCTTATTGGTTAGGTGTGACCCTGTGATTTACTTGATTTATTGTGTTAATACTTGTTATCGCTCATGTTGCTGTATCATTCAGCGTACCGCAGCTTAATGGATTCTGAAAATGGCCCTAGTCGTTTGATACTGGAAGCAACCGGCTGGAGAGGAGTGAGACGGAGGAGACAGGGATTGGGGGGGGGCACAAAGAGTAATTATCAGACATGACTCAGAAGAAAGAACCAATGGAGCGAGCTGTTCAGGACATGGGGGGGCACCAGAGGTCACAGAGAGTGCCATGACGGAAAACACAACATTGGTGGGAAGCCCTGTGCTTCCTGCGATAGGGGCCAGGCGGGAAACCATCTTAGCATTCCCTGCTGTCCTTTGGCAGTCCTGAGGACTTCCTATCCCCACCGCGTTCCTGGGATTCCACCTGGAGCTCCTCCTGCTGCACCCGTCTGGACTCATCTCATTCCACCCGCGGGATGGTTTATCATTCAGAGGGAAAGTCCATCGCGTCTCGACATCCTGCGCCATGGTCATGTGAACCCTTTATATGAAGACAATTAATAAACTTAGAATATAAACAATTTACTTTTCAATCGATAGCTATTTGAAAATATGTTTCAGTGTAGTATAGTGTTTTAGTATAGTGTTTGGTTAAGGCTGACAGTAATCAGATCTGTTTTCTGCATCTGGCCACATTTGGAGATCACGTCCTGTTCCTCCAGGATAGATGTGAATCTTTTCCGGTCGTATCTTCTCTAATCCTTTGTAGAAGGTCTTTAGCAAAGCCCTACAGCAGGGAATCTGGATGGCCCGGTGTAGGCTGCTATGGTGATGATTTCCTGGAAAAGACTGCTATACAGTGTGTTTCTTTCCGCTGGGATATGCGTGTGATGTAGTGATCTTCAGGTTCCAGTTTGAAGGTCGGGGCTGACTTTCTGAAGCGAGAGGAGGGCAGCGCGGGGCTGCAAATGCAGTCGATGTGGAGGAGAGGCTCGGTCATGGCTGAGCTGGGTGTCCCCTTACTTTCATCTGCTGCGATTCTGCAGGCAGGATCATTTTGTCCTCTCAGAGGACACCCCCCCCCCACCCTCGGTGGCTGGCGCCACGCTCAGAAAGGGCCCATCGGATGAGCTGCTGGGTTTATTAAGCTTGTCAGGTTAATATGGTGCTGGGGGTGGTAGACGGGCATCATGCCTTCCGCTTTCCGCCACGACCTGACTTGTCACCAGCAGGGAACCGGTGCTGGCTGTGACAGCTCCCCGCCAGGGTGGCAGGGCTTCCGGCCTACTGGTACTAACCCCAGCCCAAGTCATTGGCCAAGCCATTCCATTTCTCAGCTTACAGCCAATTAGCCGGCCGGCAGATGCTGTCGTTGTAACGGCACACGTCTTGTGTCGGCATGGAGCCCATCTACTGGGCCGTCTTAACGGGCCTAAAAGTGGAACTAGACACGGCGACATGACACAGGTAGCCATTTCTCAGGACATCCTTCCTGATCCTCACGTCCGGCTCCAGGAACACAAGAAGCTTCCAGAAATTCCGGCACCGAATATAATGGGTGGTGGTGGTGGGGGT
>JAAGVU020000041.1:12356161-12372297 GCA_011763525.2 Mormyrus iriodes | reverse complement strand
GCGAGTGACCGTGTCGTGCTCGTCGGTGCGGCTGCACCGCGGGTTGGTGTTGGGGGGCGGTCGGGGGGGAGGGGGCTTGGGGGCGTGTGGGGCGTGGCAGAAATCTTTCTACGTATCTGTTGAGCAGGACACATTCTCTGAGATTGAGACCTTCAGGAATATTCTGGAACAGAAGGCAAGAGAGCGACTGTGTCATATGGTGCCAACCTGGATGTCACCCCCGTGGCACAATTAAATTGTCAAAGTCATTATCAAACCTCTATCCCCCATCTGCTTTAGACTGTTGTCAAGGCTGTGGGGCGTTAATAAGGACAAGGGTCATGGCGGGAAGGTCCGTCGGCTTTGCCATTCCGGAGTGGTGCCTCTTCATCAGGTAGCTGCCATGTTGAGGGAGGCTCGTGACATAGATGGGGCGTTAAAATGAGGGTGCGCATTGGCCTGTGGCGGATAGCGGGACCGCGTTGCACGCTTTGTCAATCTGGGTGAAAAATGAAGGTCGACCCCAGCAGGGAGGGAATGCCTCTCAGCCGGGAGCTGCTGCTGTCGACTGGTCTCTTAAACGCCATCTGAAGTGCTCTTGAAAACTAGGAAATGTCAAGAGCTAACATTTGGAAGCTGGTGGAAAAGCCCGCAGAATGGAATCTGGGCTGTTACAAAAAAAAAACAAAAAAACTCAAAGTGAAATGGAGGGCTTTGCAGGACTCCGGGGTAAGCTTTCATCACTTTAGCCAGCGAATGCAGAACGGAAACGCATCACGAACTGATGATGAGGCCCAAAAGAAAGGGTTCTAGAGTGGACAAACAGGAGAATCACTGAATGGGGCACTTTAACACCAAATGAGCTTGGACCAGTATTGACTGTACTTGACTGTACTTATATCACTGCACTGTATTGGTCCAGTTATGCTAGATTCTTCAGGGAAAGCTAAACATCTGCTCGAGACCTCGTCGCCCCCTGCAGGCCGTTTAATACCCTTCACCTGAGATTATTTGAAATGTGAATATGCATTGCTACTGCTTGCAATGTAATGTGTGAATACCACTTTAATATAAGAATAGCCATGTAATGTTTAAAGAGCCATTTTCAGTAGTTTGAGAGTCTCTAAAGTATATTTTTAAAGGTCATATCAGGTTAGTCTGTGGCTGGAAAGTAATGGCACAGACCATGGTTATTTGCTAAATGATCATCTCGTTTGAGGGTGGAAGCCAAGATGTTCACACGGAGGAGCATAGAAGGTCTTAACGTGTCCTTATGTCCAGTTAAAGCCAGGAGGAAATACTGCAGTTTTCTGCATTGATAAATGCGATCGGCACCCGTGGGCCCGACGCAGTACGAAAGCGGAATGGTGTCTGCGTAGAGCTAAAGATTGACTAATGCTGCCTTACAGCATACTCAGGAAAGCGTGAAAGGTGTTCGATCGTTCCACACCAAGAAAAAAAAAAAACACATCTTGGCCCAATAGTGTCAATCAAACCAAGTGTTTATGAGTCCTGTCGCCCAGTGAATGAATCTGATATGGGTTGGAAGTCCACTATAATGAGTGAGAAATGTTTGATTTCATATTGATTATAAGTACTAGCGATGCCACATCTTCTGTGGAAGGAGGCCGGTTAATGACACGGCCTTCATTGTGTATGCCTAAGATGTATTTATAATGCTTTTAATGTTGCAAGACACACATCAAAGGTTGTTATGTCTACCCAACTTTCCAAGACAAAGAATACGAAGACATAATTTTTCTTAACCGCGTTAATCTTCCCAGATTCTCAGCATGCAGACTTCACTGTTATGCTGATCCTTCCAACAACCTTTCTAGGTTAATCTGGTGACAGTTGGCTGCAGCGGCCACAAATGTGGTGATTCTAAAGGCTACATACTTAAGTTCCTGCCTTTTTAAGGATCTGCCTCGCCAGTTAAGCAGGGCCCTACATTACTTGCTTTACCATCTGCCAAACCCAACTCGGATCTCGACGAAAACTTCTAAATCAGTCAGTTATTTAAAGCATACATTCCTAACTCTGGACTGAGCTTCATGTTAATAAGATACCCAAGACTAGATAGCTAAAAAACTACTGGACAAATAAAAGCCTTATGCTCACATCTAGTCAAATACTTTTCATTTGCTTTATAGAAATTCATTTTAAAATTCAATTTTAAATTATTTGACCAAATCAGATAAACAAATGTCCAATAGGGAATCCACTCTTATTTCTGAACTTAATGATTATGATGGGGGTTATTCCCTTTCTGTACTAAATCTTAATTATCAACACCTATTTTTAATTTTTTTTACCACTTGCAACTTTTGAATCTACACTTCTGTCAAAAGGCAGGATTAAGCAGATGTAAACAGAATGCTTACAACTGCATGCTGATATTTCAGTCGATTAGAATCAGTTCCAGATGGGCTGCCAAGTTCAATGGTCATTTTAAAAAGCCCAAAATGGCATTTCAGGGACATCTCTTAATTACCAAGGGACCACTACATCCATTTCTATTCACCCTGTTCCATCATTAGATGATTCTGTTTCAATTTCTGCTTAGACTTCTTCTCAATAACATGCTTTTCATCACGTGTCTGTAAATATTAGATATTTTAGTGCTTAATAAATAATAATAATAATGACTCCAACTCCTTTTCATCCTGCAAAAACATATTTTCTCAAGAACACAATCAGTAAATCAGAAATAGTGATAAAAGTTAACATTATGACATCTGGCTATATTGAAATGTCCTCCTAATAGCACATGACACCTGGTATCATCATGGTTACCAAATGACATAACTAAGTCTCTCCATACTGAAGCTTAACTAGGCATACTGATTATTCTGTAGACTTGCTCTTCTCTACTGGTTCATATGTTTACTTGATAGTAGTCTTATATTGCTGGGCTTGTTTAATGTGTCGGGGGGGGGGGGGTGACAGTGGCTGTGCAGGATGACGAATGGTTCCTGTTACTTCAGAAATAAACAAACGTTTAGGGAAATCTGCTGTGATCATTCTTCGTCTCCTGTAATTGTGCCTTTCAGACAGACAGGTTCACGGTCTTGCCTTTGGAGGTGCCCCTTCTTAATGCACTAATTATGCCAAGACTGACTCATGAGGATAGGGTATTTTTTCCTCCAGTACCTGCGAAGGTAAACCATCGTCATGGCGATTACGCAGCGCTGTGTTATGCCCTGGACATTGCTGGAGCATCAGGTGTAGCCTAGTTCTTTGTGCTTGAAATGAGCATTAAATTCAGAGGTGTATACAGGGGCGGGGCCACAGGGGCACTGGCCCTGGCTGAAAGCTGATTGGTCTCCGAAGTGTGCCGTCCCGTTACTCACTGATTCAAAACATACCATTGTCTAATGATTGAGTTGGTCCCTTTGTATGAAATATGGTCTCTATTATGCCCCCCGCCTTAGAAAACAACCTAGAATAACCCCTGATTAAATTCATTCTAAATTTCATCATACGTTTAAAAATTGGTAAAGGGGCTCCATGGGTTAGAACCGCATGTCTAGCGTGTGTGTGGGCTTTGCAAGCTTTGGATTCCTCTGGGTATTTTGAGTTCTTCCCACAACCCAAACTCATGCAACTTAGATGGATTGGTGCCTTTAAATCACCCGTGACGTGTGAGTGTATGTGTGCCCTGTGCTTCCTGCGATAGGGGCCAGGCTCACCATGCACCTGCACTTTGATAAACGGTTATTGGAGATTGTCACATTTAACAATCTTGATGTGCAAGTCTAAATATATGATATCGTTCATCTGATTTTATGGACAGAACAGTAAAATATCAGTCGACAGCAAACGAGAACATGCAGAGATGGTGCAAACCAGGAAATATGTGTTCCCTCTCAGTTACAGCCAGAGCTGAAGCAGACGCAATTCATAATAGAGTTGCATTCAGCACACCTCCACAATGAACTCTCTCTCTCTCACCCTTTCTGTCACTGCTCATTTCTTGGTCTGTTGGAAGAGATGGACATCCCAGTCAATAAAGCACAGGGGTGGTGCTGATGTCAGGGTGAGAACCAGCATCCCCCTCCATCTGGAGTGAACTTTCCAGCGTCCTGTGTAGCCTCCCTGATGCAATCTAATACATATTTTATTTATGTGACTAGTTGTGTTTCAGTTGAAGAGAAAAAGAACCCCCCCCCCCATTTCTCTGTCTGGAGCCAAGCGTACCCTCAAACTGTCAAGATCTGCAGGATCTGAAGTTTAATGTGCATCGTCATTATTTTCACACATAAATATAATAAGCATATACATAAACAAAAATACACATTAAATTGCTACTCCTTCTAGACTGCAGTTACGCTGTGTAATTTAATACATGCGATAAAAGTCGCATGTTACAAACTTTCATTTCTCAAACAGGCAAGTCGTGTTTCAGAAGCTGTACATGATAGGCATGATTGAAAGACAATCCACGAAGCAGCTCACAGGCAAAAGAGGTATTTTTGAACAAACAAAAAAAACAGAACTCCACAAGATACCAGAAACAAAGGAGCCGGGGGGGGGGGGTTGTCAAAAACAAATTAGGTAATCAGGTAGCCAACACAAACAAAAACAAGGAGCAACAAGGAAGAATGACCAACTGAGGAACTAAACAAGGACAGGCACTTAAATACACATGACGTAAGGGCTAAACAAGGGACAGGTGCGGGCCATAACAGATTAACCAAACACTGAAAACTAGAGAAACAGGACACAGGTGAAGGTAATTAACAGCACCACAGATTCAAACACTAGGAGATACTGGGAACATAGGTAAACAGAACATCATAACTAAACTATACATGGACAGGGTAACCTAGAACTGAAGACACAAAAACAAAGACCTGAACTGAAATACAAGGACAATTAACCAAGATGACAAAATGTAACCAAGTTGAGACCCTCGAACCCATGATGCTAGGGGAGCTCGGTTCTCAGACGTGGCAGGAATGGATCCTGACAACATCTGGTTAATATCAGCTGTTCAACACTCCATATACTTTCATTTAAAAATGATGAAAATGTGATATAATCTGGATTTGCTCTTCTTTAATCCTTCCTTTAACTAAGCTTATGTCTTTCTTTAACAAGTTCCATGTTTTTCTTTAATGATGCCAGTGGCTCTTGCTGCCCAATTCTCTTCCCTCTCATATAAAATAATGCGTAATGGATTAGTCCATGGCAGTCAAGCTAATGAACCTGTGACTTGAGAGTGTCATGAGAGTGATCTTTCGGCACTACATAGTGGTCATTTAAATAATGGTGCAAATTTTTGGGGAGGAATAGCCTCACTGTGGTGGATTTGTAATGGCTCTTCAAGTCAAGTCTGAGTCCTGCCTGGCAGCAGTAAAGAAAAATGATGAAATAAGACTTATAATTAAAGAATAACATACGAGAAGGAGTGTGGTTGTACTCCAATATATCACGGTTGTGATTATCTTCAAGCAACTCACAGCCGTGATATATTGGAGTACAACTGCACAACTTCTCGATGTTATTGCTTTTATACAACAGTTCATCGAGGAGCATTTATAAGGTAGCAGTAATAAGTCACAGCAGATAATACTTTGTTTGATTATTTAAACATTTAGAAGCCTCTGCAGAAAAAAAACTAGTTCACACCAGCCAACTGTTTATTGTTACCAAGCAACACAAACATTCTAACTCAATGCAGCTCACTTGCTTCCAGCTACTTTGCATCATTTAAATTTGACTAAGTAATGGTTTTTAGATACACCTGTAAAGCGGAGTGATACATCTGGTGTGAACTGTCCGAGTGCGGTTATACCCTGATAACATACTCTGATAACACACTCTAATAACATCCTCTGATAACACACTCTGATAACAAACTTCTTGTCTAATCAGATTTCTTGTCGGAATTATCTGTTGTATAATTAGGCAGTTAAACTCACAATTTGTGAAAATAAGTAAAAGTTTGATGTATGGGGAAGTGCTCAGTAAACTATAAATGAAATGTATTATTACTATAATTGATTTTTCATTAAGGGGTGGCACGGTGGTGCAGTGGTTAGCACTGTTGCCTCACACTTCTGGGATCAGGGTTCATGTCTCTGCCCAGGTTCCATGTGTGTGGGGTTTGCATGTTCTCCCTGTGTTGTCGTGGGGTCCCCTCCAGGGACTCCAGTTTCCCCCCTGCAGTCCAAAAACATGCTGAGGCCAATTGGAGTTGCCCAATGGTGTATGAGTGTGCCTAGCGGTGGGTTGGCAGCCCCTCCTGGGTTGTTGCCTGTAGCCTCCAGGATGGGCTCCAGACCCCCCATGACCCCATATGGGATAAGCAGTTACAGAAAATGGATGGATGGATGGATTTTTTATTATTTTATTATTTTTTCTTAGAGCTGAATTTGGGAGGTGAGGGGCCCCTCAGCTAAAGCCATTATGGAGGCCCTACCTACAGCATAAAATCCACTATTACAACCAGAAAAAAATCTGGGGCCCTGGGCTGCAGCCCAGGTTAGCCTGTGCGTGAGGCATCAGTTCGGCCTTGTTTGTTATTATTATTATTATTATTATTATTGGGATCCTATACTTTGTGCCTGGTGCTACCTGGGATTCTAAGCTCATCATAACCCTGCACAGGATTTTTATTTTTTCCTTAATTATGAAAAACTGATGGATTATTATTATAATTTACATCACCAAAGCAATTTTCTTTACTCCAATACTCTTCAGTCTAGTGGTCAATATATAATTTTCTCAGAGATGCTGTATGGTGGCTACCTTTTGATAAGTAATTGCAATTTTAGTAACGGTAAATACATATGAAAATGTACAATGGGCAAAAACGGCCCGCTTTTGAGCTGGAAGTGATCGCACATACTGCTAAATCAGCCAATTCAATCTCCGCGCAGCGCGATATCGATCCAGCCTGTCAGGGCACAAGCTGAGCGCCGGTAAACGTTTAACGAGGACGGTGTTCTCTCAAAGAAATGAGTGCTGACAAAAACAAAATGGAGGGCTGCTGTAGCTGGCCGTAGCACCTTGTTAAACCAGAGAGTTTATGCTTTTGTTTTTTTCTGTACACCACCATTGTCGATAAATTGCCCTTGAATGGGAGCCAACCGCCAAAGTAGCATCGGTGGCTGGCACAACTCGACTTCATCTGTAGGTCGATGTTATTCTCCTTGTCCATGTGTTGTTCAGTGTCCATGTCCCTCGCTGTCATGCACAGGTGTCAGGTATGATGCCATTTACACTGAGGCTTTTGGCTGTCGGGTTGTGAGCCACATGCCTTTATAATCCTCCAAATGCAAAATGAATAATTGTTGCAGCTCAGATTCCTTCATTGCTAATTTGTTCGCCTAAGCCGGTCCGTGGCTTTTGTGTCATGGCAGATAATTGGCATACAATTATCAGCATGAGAGTGTGAAACAAGGGGTGATTTATTTCAGTGATAATGACTCTCAGCTCTGCTGGAGAACGAGTGTCTCTGCAGAGCCGGAGCCAAATTTGGAGGACATCTCTTTTTCTACTTCCCAGTGTCCTCGGGGTTTCTCACCAACGCGTGGTGCTATTAAAAGACAAAAAACTAATCTCAATGGTAGCCTTCTCACTGGAAGTCACATAAAACTGCCAAATGCCAGCTGTATCTCCACAATGCACAGCAAAGCGTCCCAGCAGGAGCATCTGCTCACTTTCAGTGAAGGAAATTCCTTCACAAGCATTCCTAACAGGAACATTTTATTGGAAACTTTGCTGACTTTTCTCAGCATGCAAGTGGGCCAAGTTCCATTCTGCCTGTTAATTCTTAAATGTAATTTCGCCTGACTTACTGCAAGTCTCATAGGGCACATCTGAAATTGCATACTTGTTTGCTATGTAGTAGGAGGAATATAGTATGCAACATAAGCCGTATGTCTGTATCCTCGGTATAGATTAGACAGTAGGTGAACAGTACCCAGATAACATATTACATTCTGTGAAATTCCAAAGAGTGCAACCAAAGGACACTACTCTATCCCACAAGGCCACTGGAGCTGTAACCAGAGACGAAGAATGACGCTTGCTCAGAATTTTTTGTCAAGATGACGGAGCAAGTGCCCTCTCTGTACCACTAAACGTTTATTTCGACAAAGTAGAAAACAATACCCAGTTAATTACATTGACCGAACTGTGTATTTTTTCTTTGGTAATTTTGAACAGATTTTAATTTTCAAGGGGGTCAAGTTATGTCATTGATAACCATCCAGATCAGGTAATATTCAAGAGGGCAACCACAGTATCTCCGAATACATGCAGACTGGTCCTATGTTTACATACAGCCTGTACAGTGCTTACGGTCGAGTAGTAGACTTACGACGGAATGTGGTGATTTCAGATGCCCCCTTAGTTTTACCCATGGATGGCTGAACACATCTGAATGGGGGGGGCATAAAATAATGTCCACTAATCTGTTTGTATAACCTTTTATTCTAAAAACAGTCACTGATATAATTCAGGGTTCTATTTCTTTGCGATTCTTCATTGCTGCATTGTTAATGATGCTCCAAAAGCTATCTGGGCCCGGGTGCCCCCCCCGCCCGGGGTCTGCGGTCCATGGTTTTGCCTCCAAAACAGGTGTGCGTTTACTGAGCAAAGACTGACCTGTTCGCTATTGTAACTTAATTATAAAGCCTGAAAATTTGTTTCCAAAAATGAAAAGACAACATGTTTTCATCAGATTAGCTGCTCCACCCCGGACTGGGCTGCTCGGAGGAATGCTTCACTGTCTGTAATTACACTTGATTGAACTGTGAATTGAATTAATCAGACAGTTCTAATTATGTTAAAGCAGATGTGTATATAGTACACATTAATATTATCATTTTAGTCACGTAAAAGTGTATTTGTGCATCATGAAGGAGCACTAGTAATGGTGAAATCCATGAATCTTTTCTGCTTAATATGAATAGTGTTATTAGAGAAACAGAACTGCTGCATCTCTATTGTTTTGTTTTATTTAAATCTATTTTGTCTACAAAACTTAAGGAGGAATTAATCTAAATTAAGGTAGTAATATGTTCAGTTAATGTTTCCAAAATGGTTAATATGAACATTTTGTTTATATACAGTATATAAAAAAGTCCTTGTGCTTACAGACAGGCTTAAGCTCAACACAAAAATTCTGTTTGACTCACTTGAAATAATTTTATTTGTATGTCTGTAGCACGTGGTGCTGGAGTAATGAATCACACAATTTATGCAGTCAATGGCTTAATCAAAGGTTTATAATTAGGAACTCAGCTGGAATTAAAAAACCACACACGATGTGCCAAAAGGCCATTGCTATAGCCTGTATTTCTTGCCCATCTTCCAATAAGACTAAGTACCAGCAGTAGGTACCGACATGGTTAAATACTGCTCCTTTAAAGATGGGAGAAACTGTGATTCAGCTCTGAACGTGCAGATAAGTAAACAAATTTCATCTTCTCACATGGAGTCAAGTATTTAATGAGCAGTTTTAGCTCCCCGCTGAGTGCTGGGGCCGTTACCTCACACATCGCTATTGTACTCTTTAAATGTCAGTGGTGACTGCAAGGGGATGCAACTGTGACCATCCTGAATGTACGTGAATTGCACAAATAATGAACCATCTACAGGCTTCTGTCGTTGTTCTCTCCTATCTTCAGTTGATCTGTTTAATTATGTGACAAAATGATTGAATCCTCTCAGCCTGTGTTGACCTACCGCCGGCATGCTACGCTAAGATACTCTGGTCCTAGATGTCTCATCAGTGCCACTATGAAATGGACCAATAGGGAAGAAAGGTGATATATTGCATTAAGATCCAGGATTTGTGGATAATCGGTAAATAGGAGATTGAAATCTAAGGAGGCCTGCTGTTGGTGTATCCTTGTCCAAGGTCATCAATCTAACTTGGAACAGTATATGGTGCTGTGTGCAAGTCTTAGGCCACCAAAGAGAATTGTATTTAAATTATGTTATGTTTGTGTAAAACTGTAATTTAATCTGTCAAAGTGTGTCAGCCATTTCAAAAGTTTTCCTCAAACGCCATCCAATACAATTAGGCCATAGCCATGGGGTCAACACTGGGGGGACCAAGGCTGTAATTCTAACATATATTGGGGGGGGACATTGTGAGCACATCTGAATATTGGAGGGAACGTGTCCACCCCAATATATATTATAATTATGGCCTTGCAATCCACCCATGTACCTGTTGATCTTGAGCACTAGTACAGCTTGTTGGCTAATCATTACCTCATCAAGTTAGTTAACTAATTAAGTTAATTAATTAAGTGAGCTGGTGGTGAAACTTAAATAAGTGTAATAGCTGAGGTGCCCCTGAGGAGAGGTTTGGGAACCGAAGCAGTGTTCTTCCAGCCATCCAGGAAGATATCTGTAATTTTCTGGAGAAGAGAACAAATTCTTATTTTCTATTAGTCTTTTTATTTCTATCTATTCTAATCTTAAATGCTTTTTTTCTGAACAAATATACACTTACTGCCCAGATAAACAACTTTAAACAATTTTCTTTGTCGTCTTTCAGAAGACTTTTGCACAGCACTTTATGAAGCCAAAAAATCAATGTTTCTTTGGATAAAACTGTATGAGGTACATCCTTGTATAGAAGTGCTGGTGAAATGAATACAAAGCAAATCCAAGCCTCCACACGCTTTTCATATTTGTCGTTGTATCTCAAATTTGTTGACTCAAATTTCATATGGTTGAAAACCGTTTTCACTGCTCCAGCCATTTACATCAATTAACTAAATTTGTTTGTGGATCTTGGCATTTAAAAACCGCTTAACCTTCTGTTTTGCCTGCCAGTACCAAGTGCAAAGAGCAGTACATATAATTCACCCGCTTATCACATTTCTGTTGTTACTGGGGCTAATGAACACAGTGTGCGTGCAAAAGCATAGTTTAGCTGTCTGCGGCCTCATTATTTAAAACAAATACATGTGTATTAGTGGAGCCAACTTTGAAAAAAAATTTATAAAACCAAATATGTTAATAAAGGTTAATAAATCTCACTGAGTCACTGAAATGAGCAACAATAATAGTTAGCTGTAAATTTCTTCTCCCAGAATATTACTTACTGGCCAAAATTGACTGAATTAATAAATTCTTTCCAAATTTGTTTAGGAATGTCAGTTACATCAGGCTTTCAGCGATCTGCTATAAAAATCATTCTGTATACTCTGTTTCTCCCTGACAGAGGAAAGGTGATTAGGGTTTTTGTATGCATAGTGACTATCTCTCTCAGAGAAAACATCTGCATGTTCCCATGTCTTGGCAATTTACCCCAGGAATCAGCGGGTATGATTTCTAAATCTAGGGGCAATTCTAGGAATTTTGTTCTAAAAATGTTTGTTCAAAAGTGTTCTGAGGGCAGAATGAAAAATGATCAAAGAGATAACTAATCAGATTGTAGAGGAGGCAGGTCCAAGAAACTAGAGGAGGCAGGATCAAGATATCTGATTGGTTGGTTTGACATCCGACCAAGATCTGATTGGTTATCTCTCTGAACCAATAATTTTTCGTTCTGCCCTCAGAACATTTTTGTGAAAGTAAAAGTCCCATCAGCGCACAAGGGGGCCATAATTCATACAGAGGGGCCAACCTCATCATTAGCCAATGATTTTTGAATTGGCGAATGACAGGGGAGGGGGCACTCTGGGGGGCAATCAACTGGGGCCAATGCCCCTGTGGCCCTGCCCCTGGCTAAACTCCTGTTTATCCAGGTGAAGTCAGTTAACACTGCAGTTCTCTTGTGATGATATAGAGCTGCCTTCTTCCATACCATGGCAGGAAGCCAGAGTCAATTTAAATCAAATTCCCTTTAGAACAATATAATGAGAACTGGGCTGACACCATAGACGGTGCTGGGGGGGGGGGGGGGGGGGGGGGGGGTAGGGCTACGGGGCTTAAGCCCACAATGTTTTTGGTGAAGTCCTCCTTCCCCTTGTTGTTTGCAATGACTGTTACCGTGTTATGATGCATGGTCATTTCTGGGCTGACAATGGCTGATGACTTACCTGAGATCTGAATGAAGTTCTGTGTAGTGGATGTAGATGAAGGGGGCTAGAATCATTAGAAACTAGGCCATTAGATGTCATGAGTATTTCTAATTCATGGATGCAGAATGCCTCTAAAGGCAGGACTTCACTTTCACTTTCACAAACTAATCATCATTTCTGGATCACAGCCTGCGTGTGAACTAGCATAGCAGGGGAGGACTTATATTTCAAAATCTACTTTTGATCTGCACTCAGCCCTGACATCGCGTCTGCACCAGTGCTGTGGTTTATTGATTTTTTTTCTATTTTTTTTTTTTTACTTTCAAGTCTTTTCCTAACTTGAAAATATTTTGCAGAGCAATCCAGCATTTTTAAAAAGTTATTTTCAACAACAGTAACGCCAGTTTATTTATTTATTACCCATAAAAACAGGATCTGGGCTTGAATTCGTGCTTGGATAATAACTCACAATTCGACAGTTTAGTCTTAATAAAGCCAGTTTACATAAATGTGACAGTTTCTTCCGAATAAATGAATTACCTGATATTTTGGACAAGGGCGTAGGTTTGGTTTCAACACTGACTGGGTCCACATCAGCCCCAACCCCCCCGCCCCCTAAACACACATGATACAATATTAGTAGGGACACTTCCCTACCCTCCAAACCCAAATCTAGCCCCTTCATGTTGAGGCTTCCTAAAAGGAACACCTTCTACCTAGTGAGAAGTACCCTTCAGCCCCTCTTGCATGAAACTCCCCTTCCAGGTGGATGACATTCTGCTGCATTCTTTTAGCAGTAATAAATATCCTACCATCTGTAGTATTTTTGTGTTTCTGCAAAACTTCCGCCCCATTTTCTGGTTATGTCTGTATTTAGTGACCTCTTTTCTAAGTTAGTCGCCACATCATTAGGATTCTGATTGTGAGGGATGGTAACTTTCAAATTAAGACGGGAAACGATCCTCTTAGGTCTGTTTTCGTAATTGGTCCTGGATCTGTTAGTTTTTTATATATCCAGAAAGAATTGCAGCCTGCTGATTATCACTGGAAGTCTCAAATTTCCCTGCCATTGACATTCTCGCTGGTTTCATCCTCCCTTTTAGCCCTATTCCAGTGTTTCCCAATCCGGTCCTTGGGGACCCACAGACAACTTACCTGGGAGCTGGGAGGGAGCAAAAATGTGGACTGTCTGGTGGGGAACTTGGAGGGAGCAAAAATGTGCACTGGCTGTAGGTCCCCGAGGACCGGATTGCGAAACACTGCCCTATTCTGTCAAACTATTTTCTCATTGCATTAGAACTTCAACTGGCTCACCCTGTGAGATCATAAATGATGTTTTATTTTTGACAGTAATGACATCACAGAACTTACGGAGACATTCACAGAAACCGTGACCTCAACTGAAAAAGCTTCTACTTTGTATAACATTGCATTAAGCTGTGAAATATATAGTGGCAACACTCAAAAAATATTAAACATAACTCAAAGACAGTTACAGATGTTTCATCTCGCCCACTTTTTCAGCCCTACGAATGAACTGTGTGTGGGTAGGTCAATCTACTTCTCACTAGTTACACTAATTGAAAATAAGCATAGCTATGGATTTCCCTTCAGGTAAGTTGCCTTATGGACCTGGAACCATGTAAAAGCTAATCAAGAGACCCACTGATCATGCTGCAGTGATGATGACTTTCCTCATTTCCTCACTTGCAAAGCTATTAAGGTTAGAAATAAGATTAAAAATGTGTTCTCAGCTCCCAGTAGCAGCGACAGCCATGTCTGCAACATCTAATGTTTGATGTTGCTGTATGATGCTTATCTGGAGTAATTTGCTGTTACGCCTCTGCGAATAAAGAATGTTAATTCTAAGCTTTAAACAATCTATCCATCTATTTTCTGACTGCTTATCCAGTACGTCACAGGGGTGGTGTGGAGCCAATCACAGGCAGCTTAGGGAACAATGCAACGGTACACCCTGGATGGGGTGCCAGTCCATTGCTGGGCACACACACACACACACACACACACACACACACACACATGCTGACACATTTTGGGTATTTAGAGGCACCAATTCGCTTAACTGTATGTCTTTGGATGGTTGAAGGGGGGACAGGAGGAGCATGCAAACTCAGACAGGCTACATAGAGAGCAGGGGCCGGATTCCAGCCCTGAACCCTGGGGGTCTGAGACGTCCTTGCATTAAAATTAAAATAATCCACTTATTTATTTCTTAAACATGCGCAAAATAGTAATGAAGCATCATCTATCTAAATCTGGAAATTGAATTCGAAACGTTATAAAAATCTTGTAAGATACTTGGTCAAGAAGTCTTATTTGGATTTTAATGATGGAGAGGCCCTTACCTGCTCCAAACCTAACATTTTTAAATAAGACACATAAATATATTGCCTTTCAGACATCTGTCTGCTTGCAGTCAAATAACATCTGTGAAGCCTATTAGGTTAATCAACATCACACCAAAACAGCCCACATATGAGTATGACTCTCTTCTGATTGCAGTATCTTACGTTTTTTGGATTGAATCTCTTCTTTTAATGCTATACAGTACCAGTGAAAAGTTTGACACCAAGCCGCCTGCAAAGAAGACTGATACAGTCACATCACATGACCTGGCCACCTGACCTAAACACAGTAGGGACGATATGGGAAGTGTTTGATCAGAGAGTGAAGGAAAAGCAGCCAATGAGTGCTCAGCAAATATGTGGAACCTCCTTCAGGACAGCTGGAAAAGCATCCCAGGAGGCCGCCTCATGAAACTACTCCAGTCCCTGGAGCAATTGGGGCTAAGGGCCTTGCTGAAGGACCCAATAGTCGGATCACTCTGCCAAACACAGGATTTGAATCGGCAACCTTCTGAGTCCCAACACACAGAGCTTCCCACCCAACAAATTATTTTTTGTTTAATAATGTTTTGGTCAGTGCATAATTCCATATGTTATTTTAGAGTTTTGATATCTATAATTATCCTAAAATGTAGAGATTAATGCAGATAAACCTTTCTATGGGTAGGTACGTCCAAACTTTTGACTGGTACTGTATGTGGATTGTGAATATTCTAAATAGTCACTGGTTAGGTGTGGTGTGTCCATTGTCCTGAGCTGTTAGCCCTTATATATTCTCTGTCCTTGGGATACAACCATGCTGGGCCAATGACACATAATTGTATGCGTCTAGTAAACGCAGTCAAATATGTCTCCTCTCTAAAATGGAAGCTTGTATAAAGGAAAGCTGGGTTTGGACTGGAACTCTGATAACAGGAAGATAATGTTGGTAGGCCCATAGTCAATTGAGCACTAGCACAGCAACCTCAGAACCGGGGACAGCCAGTCCGAGTGGTTTTGGCATTACTACTGAATCTGCAGGAAATTACATGGCAGGCACAACCAACCCAAACATCTGATGTTCAAATAAATCTATCCTGGGCCCTTTTATGGAAATAAAAACATATAAGTATTGGGACACTCCTCCAAATCACTGAATTCAGGTGTTCAAATCACTTCCATAGCCACAGATGTATATAAATCAAGCAGCTAGGCATGCAGACTGCTTCTACAAACATTTGTGAAAGAATGGGTCGCTCTCAGGAGCTCAGTGAATTCGAGCGTGGTACCGTGATAGGATGCCACCTGTGCAATAAGTCCATTTGTGAAATTTCCTCGCTACTAAATATTCCACAGTCAACTGTTAGTGGTATTATAACAAAGTGGAAGCAATTGGGAGCAACAGCAACTCAGACACAAAGTGGTAGGCCACGTCAAATCACAGAGCGGGGACAGTGCATGCTGAGGCGCACAGTGTGCAGAACTTTCTGCAGAGTCAATAGATAAAGACCTGTAAACTTCGTGTGGCCTTCAGATTAGCTCAAGAACAGTGCGTAGAGAGCTTCGTGGAATGGATTTCCATGGCCGAGCAGCTGCATCCAAACCTTACATCACCAAATGCAATGCAAAGCGCTGGATGCAGTGGTGTAAAACACACCGCCACTGGATTCCAGAGCAGTGGAGACATGTTCTCTGGAGTGAAAAATCACACCTCTTTGTCTGGCAATCTGATGGACAAGTCTGGGTTTGGCGGTTGCCAGGAGAACGGTACTTGCCTGACTGCATTGTGCCAAGTGTAAAGTTTGGTGGAGGG
>JAAGVU020000041.1:12308001-12356061 GCA_011763525.2 Mormyrus iriodes | reverse complement strand
AGGCCTTCTCGTCCAACATCAGTGGCTGACCTCACAAATGCTCTCCTGGAAGAATGGTCAAAAACTCCCATAAACACGGTCCTAAACCTTATGGAAAGGCTTCCCACATACCTCCAACTTTAACCGCATACCGTAATAGAAATTCCTGAATTAGTGCAGAGACTGTTTTTGCTTACCTACCTCTATTTAATTAATGGGAATTAATTTTGGGGGGATGGGGGGGGGGGGTTTGTAACCCCCCTAATAATCAAAACCAGCCAATACAACCCCCTGGACCCCCTAAATGGGTGGAGATCTCAACCCCCCCCACTTAATGCTCAACCCAAAGTTACGCCCTTGGTTGGATTAAATCATTCACATTGTAACCTTCAAAGTCTTGATTGGACGTAAGCCATTGTGTCTCAGTGATCTTCTCCTCCAGCAAATTACTGGGTTAATTAGTTTGCACAGAGCTGATTTCTGCTGTGCAGTTGGATACATAACAACGCCTTCTCATGCAGAGATTTTTATCTAAAGACGCAGTGTCGAGAATGCATCTTGACCATAGAGTTCATGGACAGCCAAACAATCAATACAAATTGAGACAGGTTCCAGTGCATGATTCAGCAGGTATAGTTAAAAACCCTCACTTCAAATTTCAAAGATATATGCATTGCATAATCTGTGATTTATAAATTCACAGATATCGATTTTCTTATTGTAAATGCTATTTTAAATGTAATTTGATTGATTAGATAGCTGATGGGGTCATAAAAGAGATTTAATTGCTCCTCACTGAGATGCTTTATAAAGTGGTCCCTTCATTTGAATTCATTTGAATCTCAGTCCAATAGTATGATATTGTGTTGATGTACAGCCTGATTTACCTGTGGTGTAGTGTGGTGGTGCAGTAGTTAGCACTGTTGCTTCACACCTCTGGGACCTGGGTTTGCGTCTCTGCCCTATCTCCATGAGTGTGACATTTGTGTATTCTACCTGTGTTGTCATGGAGTTTCCTCTGGTTACCCCCACAGTCACAAAACAGGCCCTGTTTAGTTGGAATTACCAAACTGCCCATAGGTGTAAGTGCACCTTGTGATGGGTTCCCTGTCTTGTACTCATAGGTTCTGGGATGGGCACTGGACCCTGAATTGGGAAAGCAGTTGCAGAAAATGGGTTATTTATCAGGTAAGTGGCTCCTTTTATGCAAAGCAGCACACCTGAACACAGATATCTGCATTAGCTTATTCTGTCATACCTTATTTTCTCTTCTTCATATTTCAGGAGAACTGAACACTGACAGAAAAAAACAACATAAAAGCAGAACAAAAACATTCAGGTTAATTTAATGACTGTCAGCACCTGCGCTGATGTTACCTTCCCTATGTTGTTATGAAAAACGATGTTGCCCTTCCACACATGACTGAAGCAATATCAGGATAAGAATTAGTGCAGTGCTACATGGGAAAAGAGTGTGAGCTGAAGACTGTCAGCATCACGCTGGGATTCGTAACCTGCTGCTCCTGCTCCACATTGACTGGTATACAGGTCTGACAGGAGTCTGAGCTCTCAACAGGTAAACTGGGTACGTCAAGGGTTTGTGATTAAACAAGGCATGAATGCTGTTCACAGTAGGCTAGGAGGGGTCAAGGTTGCAGTACAATCTGCTAATATAATTCAGTCCTTGTTTATATGCGGTGTGTAAATCTAGCAATACATTATATATGCACATAATAGCATTTGCGCAATTAGCCAATACTTACTGCTCTCTATGTTGAAATTAGTTCCAGCCATGTTCTTAATAATTAGGCTTAAGTTTCATCACGTTTCAGCCAGGAGTTTATCAAAGTAAAACGAATATGTTTTTGTTTTCGAATATAGCGGTTACACAGTATTGCATAACCCACTTAATGTACTTGCTACTATGCCTGGGAAGGGCTCAAAGGGAGGGGATAAAATATGATCATATGAAAAAATAACGTGAAATGTGTTATACTAATACAGCAGGGGGTGCACCGGTGCGTTTAAAGAACCTGGGTGAACGTAGTGCCATCGGAGTATGGGGCTTGTAAAATACAGGCACCCCCATTCCCACGTCTTACTAAGCAACCACCACAACCCCAGGAAAATGGTAACTATTACCCGTATTTTCTGTATCTGAAAATAACCACATCTCTTTGGCAACACGAGAGCAAATACGTTCCTGTAATCCATGCACTGAACACCGTGCACACGTCTGGCGAAAAAAGGGGGAAAATTTATTTAATGATTCGTTCGTTCTCGTATATCGGAGATAATTATGTTAAAGTATTTTATTGTAAGTGGTGTTCTGTGCAGCAATGCTTAATTTTGACACGTACACCGCGCTTTATAGAGACGATCCGCCTTAGTTTGTAGTTCATTCTCATGTATGTTAGACATTAGAATATTGGGTGATACTAAATGATTATAATCTAATATCTACCGCTTATTCTAGCATCGTATTCTTTAAATGTCCACATGAAGTCTTGAATTTTGGTTACTGTGGCGACGGTAACGATTTTAAATAGCCTATGAGTTCAAACGTGGAAGTAGCTCATCAGAAATCAAATAGCGGATTGGATTATGTGGTAAAAATCCACAAGAAAGACTGCAAATAAGCTACACGCCTGTATCAGCCCATATATTTGTACTGTACTTTGGTAATGGTTTACAATGTACGCCATAGGCTTATTTCAGCCCTTTTAATTTTCGTCGGAGGTCAGAAACCACTTGTTAAAAGAGTTTACCTCTGTGCGCGCTTCCACTTCAGGTTTCTCCCGGCTTTAAAACTTGATTCACTGCAAAAACGTGACTTGGTTACTGATTGTTTTAACCATTTAGCGTCTTTCAAATTTATCAAAAAATCATACATACCGCTCTTTAATTACCCTGGTGTTCAGCTGTTGCTGCAGAAATGCATACAGCCAAACGAAATATATTTTCCTGTATTTCCAGGTGCCTTTTTTGTCAAGCGTATGTGCATACTTGTAGGACACATATCTTTAAAAAGATATATACTTCAAAGAGTATATAACAGTCAGGTATGGTATGCAGGTCAGTACTCAATAGTCAGCCTTCTAATATTTTGAATTTTACAGATCATAAACGATTTAAATATAAATTAATTAATAGGAATTATGATTACACAAAAGCCACGGGTAGTAATCACTAGCAGCATCTTCAGATGACTATAGCGATCGGAAGTGCCCCGTAGGAATCGGTCCATGTTGTTATGGGCACCCACACGGGAGCGCTGCATGCACATCTGTACCAGCCGTGCGCTCGCTATGTACGTGACATCCAAGAGCTTGTTCTCAGCATAAGCAATGACGATTCTACCTTATTTTCTTACACAGTTGATGGCTATTAGGCATCGGCGTCCGTTTTTCCCCAGCGAAGGAAATGATACCGTGTGCTATAAAATATATCGGAAAATACTGTTCGGAAAATCCTTGGGAAACAGAGCTGTCCATGGTTCCAGTTCCAGGGAGCTGAAAGGAAATCTGCGATCTAATAGACTTAGCCAAACAATTAAGGGATATTTCCGTGTCGTATTTTCTCGCAAGAAATATCCTTTAATTGTAAGGTTAAGAATATCGTCTTCCTCTTCTTTTTTTCGTCAGAATCTTCTGTCAAATCATCTGCTGCCCACCGGACGAGGAAAGAAATACACCAACGTGTATTTTGAAGTCCCCCCCCACCCCCGTTTTTTTGGTACCCTGTGCTGTAGTTAATATCAGAGTCCTATGACCTTCAGTTATCCAGTGATTCAATTAATTCGTTTGTTTACAAGAAATCGAGTGATTTTATGTAGGACTCAAAATAATGGTAGAATAATACAAAAATTCTGCATAGTAATTTAGGGAGGAAAATGTGTATATGTCGACTTGACGCTCACAAAGTTCATTGCCTATCATCAGCATCCATAAAATAACAAAGTCGGACTCAACCCTGCTTCTCTTTCACAGCTTTTTTCATAGCTATGCGAAATGCGTACAATTGTGGGCTGAGACATTATTATTTTGACTATTATGAAGCTAATATTGTTTTCTTACCACTGTCACTTTTTAATATTTGTTCTTAATCGGCAACAATTCTGTAAAGTGCTCTTGTCGCGTGTGCGGTGAAATACATACATACATGGAAAACGGCAGCTTCTTAAGTGGTTTAGAAACTAAACCGCGGATCTCCATAGCGGTCCACCGATCAATTGAGGAGTTTCTCAAGAAGCCTGACGGCGAGACCGGGGAGCCCAGTAAAGCTACGTTCTTCCAGCTGTTTCGCACGCTGTCTTCCTTTGACTGATTTGATTCCTCTAGATCCACTTGTAGGACCTGGCGTATTTCCACGCGTTGCTTTTTTTTGCGCTGCGCCGTTGTTCCATCCAGCCACTCTTGATCTCGGACGCATCTTTACGCACCACCGTTACTATTTCAGCTAGCTAACTTATAAAAATCCGCGAACTTAAAGCACAATATCCCTAGGCTTCGCCAAAAGATATTACATGGATTATTGAAAAATATCACAAATTTACTGTAAGTTATCCACTTGCGTGCGAGCTTTGCTGGCTCATCACTGTAAAGTGATCAGCTTTGAGCGTTACTGTATGTGCGTTTTCATTTTCCCACCATGCCTATTACTGCATGTAGTTAACCAAAGAAATCGGTCGCAGCTAAAAGGCAGAGCCAGCCTCCGGGGTTAGAGCTGACCACCGTCCCCGTGTCTGCCTCCGGCTCGCAGCAGCTCCATCTCTCCGCCGTTTCTCCGGACAGCTCGGTGGTGTAGAGAGGCTCTGCAGTCACGTGGTCGGGGGAAGGGAGAGCGGCCGAGCGAGCGAGCGAGGGAGAGCGTGGGGGGGTGTCCCTCCTCCGCAGTTTGCAGTTTGTTACGTCTCAGGCGCCGTGAGCACCGGAGAGCGCCGGAGCTGGAGCAATCGTCTGATTCTTTTACAGGCATCAGAAAAGCCGAGAATCTCCCTACCTTTCCGCGCAACTGCCTTCTCCATATATGTCAACGCATCCCCTCATCATTTGAAAGCGTCTTCATTTTCAATTTTTCAAATTATTTTTATTATCATTTTCTGCAAACAGTGCCGACTTTTTCCCCCCTTATAACTGTTACTGTTCCTACGTTCTTTTATCATCCTATCTGGATTTAACCCACGGCTACAGGAGCGTGGATGAGCAGCTCTGGTTTATATCGGAGATGGAATTCCTAATTGTATGCCTTTCCTTTTGGATTTTGCACTGCAATTCAGTTCGAGGGGACTCCATCATTCACATCGGTAAGGAACCTGGCAAGGGGAGAAACTGAAGAGAAGCAAGCATGGGAAACAAGTCACTTAAATAGATTAAATATCACAACCCGGTCTATTGCAACACGCATTCAAAATCAGTGCAGGGCGAGAGGGTGAGATACTAAGATGAATAGAAAATAGTAACTAAGAAGGCACTGTTTTGAGAGATTCATATTGCGATAACCCCTCTTCCATTCACATAACCGCCGATATAGTTGAAAATATGTTTAATGCGGTTTTTAAGCTTTAATGAAGATATTCAGACTCTTTGGCTGTATTGTTTGAAGCCGGTGCCAGATGACTGGCAAAAATGACTAAGTTCTGGTAAAACAAGGAAAAGTGCACCATCGACAGACATGACAAATGCCCTAAGCAAGGAAAGAGTAAATCGTTTTTTATTTAAGATGAAATCAGCCATGACCGATTTTGTAAAGTAAGCCCCTGCATTTGCTTTAGAGGACTCGCTGCCCCCTTTCCTCCCCACCTATAAGCTTGGACTTTGTACTGAACGTGAGCGAAATATTGATAAAGGTTGGCACAGGGTTTGAACAAACGGTATCGGAAGAAATAATTACCCTCGCAACATTTAAATGCACCATGCGTGTCCTAACGTGCCTTTGAAGAATGTGTGGGTGAAATGCCACGGCTTTACCTTCTGTCTAAATATCTTGTTTCATTTCCCCCCCAATCCGATTGAATGACTGAGCTTGGATTAGCCGGCACGGCTAAAGCATGGAATGGCTGGCAAGAGAATACATTAAAGTTTCATTGAAAGTGCCAGTCTGAAGTGTCAGCGGATCCCCATGTAATAAAATAATCTGAAGCGTTTTTAGTTTAGGGAGTACAGCTTTGAGTCGAATTCCTCTACTGTAAATCCTTCCCAAACTCTAATTTACCACCGCCTCCTCCCATTTTTCCCTCTCTCTGTCATCTGTCTTTCTCTCTCTTACACACGCGCGCTCGCGCGCGCACACACGCACACCTGCGTGCGCATAGGAGCACATCGGCATACGCGGGCACGTGCATTTTTAGCCGTTTCCCTCGTTTGGCGGGTGTTGTCTCGTGCCTCGTGTCCCCGAAGCAGAGCCCGGCTTCCTCTCTCGCATGTCCGCGGCGTCTCCTTTCGCCGTTATGAGAGCCGGGTGGTCGGAAAGGAACGTGTTAAGACGTCCGAATATTTGCTAGTCGTCTAACACGAGGATCCAGTTCCCAAACTCAGTCAAGTTTGATTAACCGATGCGGCATCGAGAAGGAATCGCAATGGCGTCAGAGGTAGATTTATTGAATTTGTGTCATTTGATTACCCCCCCCCCCACCCCCTCCAAAAAACAGACACACACATACTTCCATATTTGTGCATGTGTCTTTATAAAGGTGCTTATCAAAATTAACTATATGTTCCTGTCTTAGAGTACAATTGATTAGCGTTAGTCTTTAGGGTCGGTTTGACAGTCCTTTTCATTTAGCTGCAGTTTCTGTTTGCCGACTATTTCATTCATACAGACCTCGCTGTAAACTACTGTGTGGAGACTTACGTAATCACGTAATCCCTTACGGCGCTGCTGACCTCCTGCTTACATGTTTATATGCCTTTAAAGATGAAGTATTTGGCCTACCTACATAGTCTTTTCTTTACCACTCACTTGCATCGTGGCTGGGTCTCCTTCATAAGTCACCTTGTCAGAGACTTAATTTGAAGTTGTATATAAACAGCGAGTTGGTTCTCACTTTAATGCCAGTGTACTGACGTTATTGGCTCTGAGTAGAACGGTATTTGGATTTATTATAACAGCACATACAGCAAAGAACTAATGTTTGTAATTTAACTGATATACAAAGACCAATTTCAGCAGCGTGGGTCTAAAAGTTATATACCCACTAAAAGCAGGAAAAATGAACCCACAGCATTGAGAAGATCTTTCTCAGAAGAATGTTTTAAATTTTAATGTTTGCCTTGCTCAGTTCTCTCAGTTCTTCAGTATTGTGATAGCAGAGATCCACGTGCTCTTCCACAATGTTATCGTATTAAATCAAGCAAGCAGAGCAATTTTATGGGATTTTGGAGAAGATGATAATGCCATACTGCAGTTCATGTTACGTTTATGTGCTGCTATTTTTGTCCATCTTAATATCGGGTACCTTTTATAGTGCATTCCGGTCAGGTGTCTAGGAATGAAATTACAATTACGTGGCTCTTACTAAACAATGCTAGATTATAATTCAGCGATTGATACTCTCAGCCGGATATGGCCTTAGGAGTGACAGATGGCGGTCTATGACAGGATGCTCAATGACAACATCACCTGTTCATCTATAACTTGCCAAGACCTGCTTTTTATAAGAAAACACCTGTACCATTCCATAGAGAAATTTGGCGTAACCTACGATTGACTGAGTTGCTGTAAGACTGTGTGCGACTCAAATGAAGCTACTATATTTAACTGTTCAGTGGCAGAAGATGTCGCTGAATAGTTTGCGCTGAATGTCAGTTTTACGAGATTAAACAACCTTTTGTATCAAGATGATTGTTTGTAGTATGAAGTCATTGCAACATCCATGGAGACCTTTATGTTTAAATTTAGTAGAAATGAAAGAATAATATTTTCTCTATTATATTAGACTTGATGACACAATTCTTGTGTTATCTTGCGTTACTTATTCTTCACTGATAAATATTATTTATTGCCTGTCTTACTTGCCGTTCCTCTTATCATTGTTGTGTCATGTTGTTATTTACTTTTATTATTTGCTAATACGCTGTTAACTGAAAGTCACCAGGAAGTGAGGAGGCGATGCAAGAGAGCATCTCATCATATTAAGTATATATGGCAATAAACTTGAACCTAAACAAATTTGAAACCGAACCTTCAAAAAGACCGCAAACTAATTCTTTAACAAAGCCCAATCTTTCTAAACGTAAAACTCAGGCGTATTCCCTTCAAATATTGTTAAATATGTCAACGAAATCAAAACATTTATTGAATAATGGCTTAAAGAGACGGAGGTCGCAGTTGTGGCGCCGTCTTTGTATGTAGCTTAATACATGCCTTGAACAGAATGAAAATGCCATTTAGTTTTATTGCCGGTGACAAGCTTTTTATGAATGCATTGCTTTAATTGCAACTTGTTAATTCAAGACTTTTATAATGTCTCAAATGAAAAGCGGGCTTCTGTCACTCATGAAAAACACTTTTTTGTCGATAAAATGAAGTGTCATGTATCTGAGAGTCTGGGAATTAATATTACTAAGCAACAACCTAACAAAACGAACCTGGTAGTTCCCGGAGAATGACTTAATCCCTCCCCCCCCCGCTTAATTCTGTCACGTTTTTTTGTTGGTAAAACGTAGATAACCGCATAAAGGGGAAAGCTGCGGTTTTTGGGAGCCTAAGCCCACTGAGTCAATCGGGGAAAGTCGGGGGAAAATCGGTTTGCGGGGGGATGTGCCGATTTTAGAAAGCCGCTGACCATCCAAGTCCAGTAATTGGACGGCGAGCTCAAACACTGTGGATCCAATCTGTTCTCACTGGCAAATAAAATGAACAGATGTGACATTCTCATTTCTGCTAAATAAGGGGAACATACCCATGTATACATCTACGGAATTCTAGTTTTCCTTCAATTTGTCCTATTTGCCACACGTGACCCTCTGTAAGCCTTGCCTTCTGGTAAGAATTAAGGTATGAATTAAGTTTATTACTGGAGCTGTCGGTGCTTGTAATGTATTTATAACAGCAGTGGGACTAGCAATATTACAACGTGTTATCTCGTAGCTTAAGATATACTGACCCTGAACTGTGCATATTTAAAAAAACAAGAGGTGCTCCTCCAAGACTGGATGAATATTCTAAAAAGACAACTCTAGTCAGTTCTTGTACTTCGTGATAAGGAAAAGTTTAAAATGAACAGACTGAATAGGCTACATGGTTTGTCTCAACGAACAAACACATGGTACTTAGACATATTGTTAAAGGTAAATTGTATTCAGAGAAACCAATTTTCTAAATACAATAAGCATATTAAATCAGTATGTCGGTAAAACCAGCTTCTATTTCGCAGACCACTTTCTGAATAACTGTCAGATAACTTGCCATGGACAAAATGTTTCACTGGCTAGCAGTTAAAACGTTTAACACATCTCTTATTTTCCTTGCCTAGTAAAAATGTACTTGTTTAGCCATGTGCGAAATGTATGATCATTACCATGGTACCGTAGGAAACGACATACAAACAAACAACGACTTTTCCAACAGGTGCCATATTTGAGGAAAACGCCGTGAGAGACGATGAGGTTTTCCAGTTGGCCATCTCCGATCTTAGTCTCAACGACGACATTTTGCAGAGTGAGAAAATCACCCACTCCATAAAACTTATCGAGCCCAACAACCCCTTTCAAGCAGTGCAAGAAGGTAAGCTTATTCCGATCTTATGTTGTTGGACAATTCAGACTATTTGCCTGATTTTAAAGGCAATGTTGGTTGATGGTCGAGTATTATTATTCTTTCAATGGGTTCCCAAATGCTCGTTTAAAGATGCATTGTAAGCCCATTTTAATGCAGTTTCATTTTCAAAAATCGTTCAGTCTCGTTGCAACTGGAAATAGCGGTAAAGATGACAGGTGCGGCTTTGGATATTGAGCCGCTTAAATTGGACATGGTCGGGAACACAAGGTGTGATAACGCTTGGGTTTTCCTGCGAGGAGAGGAGCAGAAGGGGAAGCAGGGATGCTGTGTGCTCTTTGCTCCTCTGCCAAAACAACCGTGTCTTCTGTGGAAAGAAAGCTAGGTGGAAGTGTTGAGTCAAGCTGGATCGCACAATACCTCCTTTATTCCAACCTAATTGCCGCTGAAGGTGCAGGAAGATCAACTTTGCAACCCTAGACGCTTCAAAATCAAAACACAAGAGTATCTTTTTCCCCATGGTGACTTATTTTCAATAGCATTCTAAACATTAATCATGCATTTATATTAAATTGTTGGCATTTTTACTGCATGTCAACACACAGCTTGACTCGGAACGGCATGTCATTCGAGCCTGTGGCAACGTTTAGAGTTTTTATAACTGGTAAACGCTATGTTGCCTCTTTGTAAGGGAGGCAAGCCGCACGTACGGCGAATGACTGCCGTAACGAGGGACATCTGCACGGAAAGGCAGTACAGGGCAACTGCCACACTTGTAAAGGCGCCACTCAAATGTCATTCGGATCATAACACCAGTATTGGGGTGGGGGGGGGTTCCTCCATCACACCATATCACTCTGCGTCTCAAATGGACAAAATAAGGACACTAAGATCGCTACAATATTCCTTATACAACGTGGTTTTGATCATAAATGGCTTATGACCTAAACTAGTACGACTTTGCTTTTACAGTCGCATTTATTTGGTTAAGACGCCACGAAACAATCTTACTCTCGTCAAGTAAGTTTGTTCGTGAACCTCTGTCTATTATATTTAGCTGTTTGCTTTGAGTATCTCCTTTTGCTATTTAAGGGGCCCTATTCAGCCTTGACTTTCACGTCTTTTGGACGCTGCCCTGCATTACTGTGACGGTAATAACGCCCCAGTCCATTCACCAGCGTTTTTGTGCAGGTGCGCAAAATAGCTTGGTGAACATTTCATGCTATTTTAAAACCCTCCGCTGCTTTCTATCGTGTTTTAAATACAATTTTCGTCGTACTTTTCATTTGTCCCAAACATGATGATAGGAAAACCGATGATGAATTGAAGGCATGTATAGGTATTGGGAAAATCGTTGCGCATTACGCCAGCACGCCGGAGATTACGGTTCGCATGTTGCTGGGATAGTGTGCGAATATTACACTCTTTAGGCGTTGCGCCCTCCTAAGCACCGAGGGTGACCGCAGAATAGTGATGATGGAGGGACGCAGACCAGAAAGACACTTCCCGCTTTTGCCTGTGTTATTTTTAACCAGAAACTGGGCTCCCGTACCGCAGTAGCTGGGATTATCCTGCGCTGTCAGTCACAGACAGGTTTAACCCACTTCCTATAGCGTTAAACCAGGCAATGATTGACAGTGCACGATAACTTCAAAACAAAAAAGATCCATTTTCTTTGAATTTCTTTAGCTCCCACCTGAAGGTTGGTATCGATTCCACTGGATGCACATTTTTTAGACCTTCAACACCACTCAAAAATGAAAGATTATATACAGTAGAAATGTGATATATGGGATATCTACGTTTTTAACGTCCTCGGTTTGTTGCAGTTCACATAAGTATTTTGCAGTGTATTTTTATCGGTTTACAGAAACTCAGAAATTGGAAATAAATGATGCAGTAACATGGCAAGTATATTTGTGATGGAGTCAATGTAGGCCTGTTAGAGTTTATTAAACTGCTGTCTTAGTGGACTAGCCTATTACATTTCTGCTGTGTAAACAAATTGCATTTGTTTAGGAGACTGCCTTATCTAAAGTAATTTTTCATAAATACGTATGGGCCTTTTAAAAATGTAATATGTTTTATTTCATTTATAGTGTTCAGAATAAGCACCTTATTCAGACACCATCCCAAAGCCATTTCTGAGCTAAGAAATTACTGCAACATTTTGGGTTGAACTCCTGAACCACTCATTTACTTCAGAATATGCGACATCCCTACTTACAAAACACTGACATCCACACGCATGCTTCATAACCAAATAACATCAGGCACAAATCTTTTCCAATTGCTATTCTGTGTTCCGTCCCTTTCATTAGAAGCAGCGAAATCTCTGGTCTCACTCAACTCGAGATTTGATAAGACGGTAGGATCGATATCCCTCTGCCAGCCGCCTCAGTGGGCCTGGCTAGCGTGCCTCCTCTCTATGATGACCTTTACTTTGCTCTTTTGGTGCTATCCAGCCCACAGTGACTGTTCCAGCTCGCACTGCTGGATAGAGCAGGGGATTGTGGGAACCGAGGGTAGGGCAGGAATCAGATGCTGTTTCCTTCTGTCCGGAGAGCTAACCTAGCTCTCCCTGTATCATGCAGTGACCACAGACCCATATGGGAAACCGTAGTGTGGAATCACCGGCCAGGATGTGAATGCATGGTGCCTGGTTATTTCTGGTTATTTCACGCCTCTGTTGTGCATGTTACTCACGGGAGAAATATTTGATGGGATCTGTAGCCTTGCACTGCATCGCTGTGAGGTATGGATTCACACTTGACAACTTCCCTCCATTACCCCCCCCCCCCCACTTCAGTAATCAATAGATCCAGCAGGGTAAGGGGTGCAGTTGCAGGTGAGGATGCCCGCAGGAAGCCAAGGGGGGGGAGGCATTTAAAGTCAAACCCCCCTCCCACCCCCACTGATGTGGGGAGGTTTGAAAAACTTAATAATAGATGAGCCAGATTTCTTTCTAAAGAACAGGTTTGAAGCTTTGTGTAGATGTGTAGTAATCCTTTATTGGCCATCTGCACAGGAACAGGTACATCGAGATGCTTCTTTTCACATATCCCATCATGCTCTTCTTTGAGACACACATATATATGGCTGATAGCGCAGGGTTAGCTCTTTGTCTGATGACCCTGGAGCATTTCCTGGGGTGAAGGGCCTTGCTCAAGGGCTCAGCAGTAATGCGACTATTCTGCTGAGATTCGAACCGGTGACCTTTCCGATCACAGACCTAACTTGCTGAGTTCTGATGCTCACCTGGGGACACTTGATTGTGGAAATCTTTCCATATGGCACATGTGAAGAAACTGGAGTGCATGGAATAAACCCGCACAAACACACTGCCGGACCAATGTGGTTTAAGACTGGAACCCCGAATCATTGAGCTGGAGGGTAACAGTGGTGCCCCCCAGCTGGAGAATGAGAAAATTACACAGTGCCTGGTGACCAAGAGTCTAATTGAGGTTGTTCATGACTACTGAAGATCGGTGATCGAAGGCTGTCACTATGGTGTAGGGCTGGACAGAAACTTTTTGAGGAACAGGTGCTAAAACTGCGACACTTAGCACCTTTAACGCTCACGCACAAGTTCACATTAAATATTTTGCGCAAAACGGCATCCCCCGCACCTGCCTGCCATGGTGTGACCTCTTACCCTTAAGCAGAAATGTCCCCTTTCTCTTTCTCTCATCCTTCAATGGCGGCTGCGGTTTCCCTCCACCCCTACCATCACCTTTCTTTCTGCTAATCAGGAAAAACGACGCTGCATGAGTTTCATCTGTACAATATCAATGTTTCCTGTCGCTGTGACCTTGCAGTTCATGCATGATCTATTTTTAGGGATATTACATTGGATGTTAATGTTTCTTAATCACGAATTGGGTATTTGAATAAAAGATAAATGCAGGCTTAATTACCCAAGCATTAACGTAAAAAAGGCCATTTGACTAAGGCTCGTCACAGACGCCTGACCTTATGCCAATCTGAAGTAAATTGTCAGATTTTCCCAAACTATTATTAAGGTTTTGTAATGTGTGCAACATGGACCCTAATTCTGGGTGTCTTTCATCAGACCACCATAAAATTGCACATAAAGGACCTTGGGGGAAAATGTGTAGGTATTCCCAGTTATTGATGGTACCACGCTGTAATTACAGGAATATTCACAGAACTCAGCAAGGTACAGTTGTCCCAAGGAACAATTAACTACAAACATGAAGAAAACAATTGTTTAAATAACTGTGTGCATAAGATTCTGTGCATAACCTCCTGTAGGTCATTAAAGGCTCTATATGTTTTGTATAATTTACATTACGGCTTCTGAGTAGGCAGAAAAAAATATTATCCATGTTCCTGGCTTTACGAGTTAATTTTATCTGCACCATGACTATGGTAATTTTATTGATGTAATCTTTTCTCTTCTTTTACTTATCTTTGCAAATTGTTTAATGCATTTTTTTTCTCTTGTTTAAAGAGATGTGAGGGTATGGAGCAGGTCTTCTGCTCATTTGATACCTTCAGTGAGCTGTTTTGAATTAGCGCTGATGTATATTTCACCATCTATTAGGGGCGACCAGGAGTGGTATTATGTGTGGGTGTCATGATTTTTTTTTCTGTTCCTGTCTGCCTGCTCACAAAAAAACCCACTGAGTGGAAATGTAGAGACTGGAAACAGTAAAAGGTGTACGTAAATTGGAGAGTTCATGTTTGTGGGTTTTCTCCAGGTAGCCCTACACCATCCTGCAGTCCAAAGAAACAGGATTGGGTGAACTGGCATCTCTAAGTTGCCCATGGTGTGAGATGTGTGAGTGCGTCCTCTGGGATAGATGGGCATCCTCTCCAGGGTGTCCCCTGTGCCCTATGCTGTCTGAGATAAGCTCCAGGCTCCCTGTGACGCTGTACTGAATAAGTGGACAGAAGATGTGTGGATAGATGGATTTCAGTGAGTGGTTCTACTAAACATTGCCTTAAAGCGACAGTACTGGGAAGCTTACTGGGACTAGACTGGTGACTTGCACTGGAATTAGAAGCCCAGTTGTAGCTGTTGGAAAACCAACCAAGCCAAAACATGTCTTAAAAACACAATCTAGTTTGCCTGTTATTTATTCAGACAGAAAGGTGAGTACTGGAGTTATAAATAGCAAATAATAGGTACCAGTAGCTCAGATTAAGGCAGCATGGACTGAGAAGATATCGGGATTCAAGTTAGGGAGACACAGTTTCCCTTCAGTTGGCCGGTGAGCATTAGGCTGACATACCACACTGAGTCGTTTGCTTGTAGCATAGTAGCTGACGTTTATGGGTATAAGTGTAGGCATCCATCAGACCGGAATATCGCTGATAAAATTCAGCTTACACTATTATTCGAATGGCTGGGAGCTCACTTCCGAATCCGGTTTTCAAGAAAATGCCAAAATTGGATGGTATCTCATTCTTCTGTATAATGTCTCAGTACTTTTTTTTTATCACAACTGAAGATTAAACTGAAGTGGGGATAGGAGGCTAACAGAATTCTGACATTGATGTCTCTTTGGTGTTGACATGGGTGCTATCAGAGTTGCAGCCTCAGTTCCGGTGCTGCGTTTGCCAGTGTTTTGCTGGCCCGAGCCAGCAATTCGTTTAGAATTTCAGGAGAAAGGAGAAGCATTAATCACGTAGGGGTCCTGCACCGGGTCTCAGCACTGGCACAGAATTAAAAGGGAGATTCTCAGCTCATGTGGCAAATATAAACATCCAGAAAGCGTGAGTCCAGGTCTGCATGTGGACGATAAACTGCCTTGGGCCTCACACCTCGTTTTTTGTTTTGTTTTTTAACCCCCCCCCCTCGCCCTGCTTTGGGCCCAGCTGTGTGGACGGGCTGTTCGTTCATATGCCGCTCACACGGCCGAAGCTGATTAGAAGGCGCCCCGCATTCAGCATCACGTTTTCTAGATTTTCCCCACTGGGAGGTGCACGGCATGGAAGCTGGGTTATCTGCTATTCGGAACAAGCAGCCTCGCACAGCCGCTAATGACATGCCGGCAGTGGCGAGCAAGCAAGTGTGCGTGCCACGCATCCAGTCCCCCCAGCTGCTTTGCAAGCGGCCTTGTCACCTCAAGATCTCCCCCACCCTCAGCCAACATCAGGATTCAACCGGCTGGCTGACCCACCGGAGCCTATCCACGCGTTTCTGCTGCGGTGAAGCGGTGGGCGGCAGACTCATCGTCACACTCTCACCCCTCCAGAGCTGCCTTGGAGACCCATGTCCCCCTAGCCTTTACCGGGGGGGGGGGGGGGGCTGTCAATTGGCTTCAGGCTAGCAGTCTGACAGCCTTGGATATCAAGGGGCTCTAACCTGTTGAGATAACGACTTGGTGAATGACCAGGCAGTGTTGAGAAGTGCAAGAAAAACCAGAAAAGGGAGTTCAGGCCTCGCTGGGGAGAACCATGTTTATTGATTGCCGTTCTCCACTGCTCCCACCTCCTCCTCATCCTACTAAAGCTTGTGGTGTCGAGGATGGACCCCTGGTTTCTCTCCTCTGCCCAACACTCTCCTTCTCCAGACCAAGTTAGGGGAACATCTTGCATTGCCAAGAGTGTGTGATGTCACACGTTTTTCGTCCTTTTCCGCATCATATAAAATCCATCACATAAAAATTTCACCGCATCGTAAAATTACATACAAAAGGACATTGAGTCACTTCTTCGATGGCAGTTCCCTAATAGGAAAAATATGGCCATGCCTTACATGGTGGCATTAGGAGACAGAAACGTTTTGTGTTGTTATGTGCCAACCTTGCTTGATAATTATCTGACAGACCCTGACATTATTGGTCCATTATTTGTCAGTGGCCGGTCTGGAACCTGCACAGTTGTAATCAGCAAAGTGGGGTCACAGCAGGGTTTAAATATCCAATCTCATTTTCACACTTTCTGTAATTAAGCATCAAAGTCGTAGCCTCATTAATTCTGCATCTAAAATAAGACACTTCTATTTTATTAAACTTAATATAGTGCCTGTAAAAATTCACCGTGTCACGGTTAATTAAGGGAGCACACTGTGAGTCCCCTCAGCCCCCATTCAAAAAAGCATCATTTAGGACATGGGTGTCTGTGGAAGGCTGGATGTCGAAAGGGGCCTGTAATCAGGAATAAGTATCTGGAGAACCGGGATACGTTACGTTTGGTTTTTGAGGGTGTGCAGTTTTACCGTGCGGCCTCACCCGTAGATAAGATCTCGGTTTGGGCAGATCTTTTCTTTAAATGGTGTCAGTGGCTGTGGAAGAGTCTGGGAATGAAGGTCTGCATGTTTTGAGGTGTGTGAAGACGACCCTCCTCAACACCTCCAGTTTCCTCACTCCAAAAACATTGCTTGAGGGGAACCAGGAGGCATCTTGCCAGGCCCATGGCACAGAAGGGCCCCATCTTTTGTCTTTTGTGACCTTCATGACTCGCTGTTTCTTGGTGACCTTTATGTTAACAAAACTGTTCAGCTACGAGCTTTATAGGTTACCAGCGATAATCTTGCACTCTGGACAAGACAGAAAAATGCTTCCCAAATTCTCCTTAAGCAGAAAATGTGATGATTTTGGTCTTGACTGAACAACAGGGCAGGACATACTCAACAGGTATTCTGTAGCACTTGAAGGCTTTGCCAGTGGCCTGTTTCGAAAGGATGAACTTGAAATTTGATAAATGCATGTTGGCAGTTTAGTGTGAGATGAGATTAGCAAGGCTGGGGCTGGCATGATTTCATTTAGGCTGATTTCTTTTTTTTTGAGAAAGAGGTGCATCTTCGAGAGAATGATGTTAAAGTCGTCATTCCCGACATCCATACCCCTCTTTCGCCAGCCGTGATGGGAGCAGGTGATTGGGTGCTGAACTCGGCTCCTGTGATTTCATTTAACCCCAACTGATCGAATTTTCTTTGACTGGAAATAACAACAAATGTTCAAATTAGATGCAGAGGGAATCAATCATGCACACCAATAAGAGTGAATTAACCACAACAAGGATTAAAAAACACATTTTTAATTCCAGCTCAGGCACTATGGTGCTTTCAAACCTGGTCTGGGTTCTGGCCTAACGTCGCACATTTTCCCTGTGTTTATTTTAGGTGGTTTGCAGTTTCAGCTCCCAACCTCAAACTAAGCCGGCTTAGTTCAGATTGAACTGGTGACATTGAACTATATTCTGAACACTTCACGATTTATTTTGTGTCCTGTCCAACCCTGCCTCACACCATACAGCACCCAGGACTGGCTCCAAATCATCATGGCTCTAAATGGATAATTGCTACCAAAACATGGATAAGTGCATCCCTGACTGGATGTGCTCTGTTGTAAAGGACTACATCCATGGTGCAGAACATGCATTGCATAATAATGCTCGCGCAGTAAATATATGGGAAATGTGGAAGAAGATTCTGTTATACCGCCAGCAGTTCCATTTACCGCAGTGCAGGGAGATTGATAATCAAACATCTACATAAATCTGACACGTCTCATTGGTCGCTGACCACAGATATAATACTTTGGACGTTTACGTGGAAAACTGTGAATCTCAGGGCAATTTCTCTTTGTCTGATGCACTCTATGTAACATGGACCCACTGGTTTCCCGGATAAACCATTTGCAAAACTGTCACTCCGAGGGGCTTCAGCTACTGTTTCTGGCTTGTGGCTAAAGTCCCTTTTTCTGTGGAGCTTGTCGAAGGCTTGCACTTCTTCTAACAGTTCCTCTTTGGCGCTTCAAGCTGTGGGGGACCTGAGTCTTGTGGATTCGCCTTCGTTGGTGGGACACCCCATTGCTGAGGCTCCTGACTGTTGGGAGTCATTGCCGCGTTGCTGTCTCCTCCTGCCTCTCCAGGTCTGATGCGACCCGTCCCTTTGCTGTAAGCTCCTGAGTGCTGGACCCCTAGAAACAGATTGAATAAAATAATATGTTCCTGCCGCCGGCTCTCTGCGGAGTCTCGCCCTGGCTCCCTTTCTCCCTCTCCACTCGCTTATGACTGTGCCGTGAATCAGCCCAGATCATCGTTTCAAAAGAGTGCTGCCCTAAGGTCTCTCTGTGCCGCCGAGCCTCTCGAGCCCCACAAGGAACGGCTAGTGTACCATCGGCCTACAAACGCACATAAGGTTGAGAACTCATAGAGTCTATACCATATCACTTTATTTTTGACGGTCAGAAAGTGCTTTCGTAACCAGCCATGGTAACTAGGCCACTTATCTTCGGGCATTCTGTGGGTAAGGAAGGTCTGCATAGCTCTCCAGATGCTCACCTCCCTCTTGTATCAAACAGGAAGTTCATATTTCTGTGGTCCCTTGAACCACATGAGTCACAAGGGCTTTTCGTTTATCGTTAAGACGTTAAGACGAGAGCTGCATCCCCTCATGGCCTTTCCCTTACCCGTATCACATTTATTTTATTTTTTAGTATTTACATCTTGCCTCAGCGGTGTCCCCAACCACTGGCAGAAAGGCAGTTCCCTCGGCATCATCACTACAGCACGATGTCTTTGTGACTCCTGATTGGTGATACCACACCTCTGCACTGGGGACGCTGGTACCAGCTTTATCTCCTCCAGGGCCTTGCCTGTGTCATCCCTCAACCCCCCCAGGGAGCTGACCTCAGAGGATCTGCTCCGATTCTCCCACCCGCGTTTTATCTGGGTCTTCGTCTTCTCAAGCTTCCTGTCCCGGCGCTGTGTCAGGCTACCGAGGCACAGCGTGTCCACGGTGCGTCTGTTCTCTATTCCTAACTGGCAGTGGCGTCGGAGCCTGACGGCTCGTATGACAGTCACCCAGAAGCTGCTCACGGTTTGTTTTCTGCCTTCCCTGGCTAATACCTTGCTCACCTCAGGTTATACCTGACGGTACTGGAATTTTTTACCATTTATGAGTGCCTTTTGCACTCATTTTGCATTCCCCCTCAGTGCTTCCGTGGAGACCAAACACAGGCGGTTTGTTATGTCCTCCTGGTATCACCCGCAGGCTAGACTTTGGGCCTCCAGTGGGGCATACTGCCGGGGGCCTCCTGGGTGTCACTTTAACGTGAGCGCCACTGGCTCTGATAGCCCAGTCGGAGACTCACGGGGCTCCCGCAAGTTTTCCAATTTTTCAGTTCTGCTGTGGAATCCCTACCAATAGCTGGAGGTGTGTTTTGCCGGTGCCTGCTGGCAGTGTATGTAGTACATGTATTGCGGTTGCTCAGATGTTAACTTTTGATGCCTCCATCGCTAAGTATGTATACCCATAATGCATTGGGGCTTTTCTTGTTCACTCTGTATTTACACGGTCAGATAGTTTCAGAATGTGCCCTGTATGTTTTATCTCATGCTGATAACCCCGTTGGGAGATTGTTTTACCACCTGTGGTTATGATTACAAGTGGCACATTGGCACTGTTGCCTCCGGGGATGTGGGTTCAAATCCCACCTCTGTTTGGAGTTTTCATGCTCCCCCCAGATGAGGCAATGTTCCTCTGGGTACTCTGGCTCCTGCAATGGAAAGACATGCAGTTCAAGTTTCAAGTTTTTGTTTGTCTCGTATGCAGTCATACAGTGTGCCACTGTGCAGTGAAATGCCTTTTCACCTGCTTCCTGGGTTGTGTTTGTCGAAATATGGAGTATAAAGTGAAAGGCAAAGCAATTTAGCAAGATAAATTTGGATAAAGTTTGAGTAAAATTATAATAAATGTAAGAATAAAATAAAAATAAAATAGCAAGATAATATTACTGTAAAATAGATGAAAACAGAGAGCAGCGTATCAACGACTGATAACTGGAAAAGATGTGTAGTGACGGGGTTCTTGAAAGTGCATAACGTAAAGTCACTAGATAGCGATGGAAACCGTCATTCAGGCCTGAAGCCCTGTGCTGCCTGGGATTGGTAACCGCGAACAGGATAAACACAGAGAAGATAGATGGATGATCTTGGTTCGGTATGAAACATGTGAGTTTCCTCTGTTGTGCTGTTACCTTTACATTTTTCATGCAGTTGTCTGTTTATTTGCTCTATAATGCTTTATATGTATGCTGTTCCATCATGCTAATAAAGGCAGGAACAAACAGGGTCATTTGTCGGGAAATCTGTGCAACTGCAGTGGTTCCTGGGCATAGTGCAGAATACAATTTACTCCCCACCACCTGCCCCCTTGGCAGCCAAGAATTTGATCAGAGGAAGACAAAGGTAAATAAAATTCACCGCACTGTGTAAGTTCCAGTCAAGAAAACACACAAGGCGAGTAAATAAGGACACAGAATGCTGTCTCGTATATTTTGAGCAGGGGGCGGACTGTGCATTCATCTCACCCGAGATTAAAACACTTGGTTTTTAATGTTCGAAGGCAGTTTATGAGTAAAACAAAGGGAAAAAAAACACCCCCTGACTTTCTGTCAGTAGCTGGACAGTAAATCCAGAAACTTCTGTGAATTATGTCTCACGATGACTGTTGTTTTGAAAACAAATATTCTTCATTACCGGATAGATGGTCTGATGATTAAACAGTGTAATTAAGGAGAGGCTGCCTTATTACAGGAGAGGGTAGTCAAGGCTGTAGTCTGGCAGGCTTTCACTGATACACAGGAATGCAGGTCTGGGCCATGAACTACTGCGAGAACTCGTGTTATTATAGGCCTGTATTATGGAAGGAAATGAGTGTAAGTGCAAGGTGGACATTTGTGGGACACAGTCCTGGTTAACCCATTACGTGACATAGGCAGCCATCATTGGGTACCATCTTCAGAGGGAGCGTCAACTTAGCAAACCAATTTCTCTTTGTCTTGGACATCGGGTGCTGGTGGTACCACTTCGTTAGACCACCACTTGGGCTCTGACCGATACTGGTGGTACTGTGTCATTTAACTAGAGCCAAGGTGGATAGTTGAATATAAAGAGTCACAGTCGCAGAGTACTCAACTGGTTGGGTGAAACAGAATCCTGGTCTGGATTTTTACTTTGTTTTTTTTTTTTACTTCTACCTCTGAACTAGAGTCATAACAACAGGTTTATTATAGAGCTCAAGTGAACCTTCACCCCTCACGTCTTAAAGCATGGTCGCTTATGTCCTTGTCTGGGACTGTTTGGCTTCCTGTGGGTGGAGGGAGATGCCCCCATCTTCCCTCCTGAAATGTCCCAGAGTAATACACGGTGGTTGTGACAGTCATTCTTGGTTTGCCATCACTCTGGTCACAGGAGAGGAGGCAGACTACCTCTGTTTCTTCAGTGCCTCAAGCCAGCTTGGTTATCCTTTTAGGAATGCGTCATGGTCTGAGTTTGTACACTTTGGTTTGTACACTTCCCTGGGTGTGTGAAACCACAACCCAGTATGCTCCATGGAAACTGGTGAAGAAACACACCAGTCTAATTCCCGTGCTGGACCCTCCGACACATCAGTTGCATTATTCTGAAGTGTAGACATCGCTGTCATTGACACGGTTAACGAGTCATGATCACGGCTTTTTGAGCCTATGCACTGGTTGTGCTTCATGAAGAGGAATGCTTTGGAAACTGAAAAATGTCCATGGGCACGTTCCCCCTTCC
This sequence comes from Mormyrus iriodes, assembly GCA_011763525.2. Lineage (NCBI taxonomy): Eukaryota > Metazoa > Chordata > Actinopteri > Osteoglossiformes > Mormyridae > Mormyrus > Mormyrus iriodes. Next base: position 12,333,846 of record JAAGVU020000041.1, on the reverse strand, counting down.
ACCAGTAAAGTGCAGCTTGAGTGAGGTGCCTTTACAAAACAGGGCTAACAACAAATGATGCTTAGAACTTACTGCCCTGGATAATAGCCTCGGCAAGGAACTACAGCCCTGCCCCAAGAAGGCCATGGTACCAGTTTAATACGACATTTAAACAGCTTGTAAGTGGGGGCTTTACGTGCACATACATTCATATTTTTACATGTGCTTGTGGATTTAACAGTCTGCAGAAGACAGCGTAAATCCTCCTTCATGTACTTGAAAGACTCGTGATCCTGACACCATGGACACAGTAATAGCAAACTTGAGTGTCTGCGGAATGCAGAGAGGCCGGCCCCTGCACCGGGTGGTGTGGGTTCAGGCTAGTGTCCTGAATATTGTCTCCCTGTGCTGTTTGGGGTGTGTAGGCTGCCCAAAGGACCATTTACTCCATCCTTTCCCACAGACTAGAATGCCTCTGGGCAAATAACCAGCCGCCGTCAAAGCAGATGTTCTTCAAAATGTCACCCAATTTCACAGTGTGCCATCCAAAGAGGGGTCGCTCATACTCAGTTTCTAACATTTTTTTTTCGATGATGATTCTGAATTGAGAACAAACTGCGGGAACTGAACAGAACATCACACCCACGTCCTTCGTGACAAAGATCTGTATTGCGTTTCCCCCAACCTGGTTTTGTTTTGTGGCAATAGAAATTCTCTTCCGTGTCAACATTACTGTTTATAATTCTGCATGTTATATGGGGAATAAACTGTACATTTGGATAATTTGTCTCCGATGCAAAACATTTCCTGCCAGCTGAGTGCGTCCAACTGAGTATGATTGTCAGTCTCAGTGACTCATCAATCAGTCAATAAATCAATCAACTGATCAGGTAACAAATTTTTATTTGTCACATGCACTGTTATGCTCAGTACAGTTTGCAATGAAATGCTAGTGACTAGCTCCAAGACTGTGAGACAGGGGACATAAGTACAAAGAGACAAAACATTAAACAATAAGCATTCATCATAAATATTCATAAATAGTGTGCAGTTTGCAATAAAGTGGCAATTGGTACTGCAGGAGTCAATAGGATAAATAAGTCACTATTTACATATGTACAGTGGTAATATATGTGGGGCTGACATGCATGTGTTAAGTAGGCTTATTACATCAGTTACACATAGATCATAACAGGGGCGCAGTACGGGCATGGAAGCCTTGGGAGATTCAGGGGGCCCAGCAATTTACAGAGGCTGTTATATAATTGGGGCGGGGGGCCCAGGTGAAATGTTGTCAGGGTGTCGAGAATTTATCCTGTGCCTCTAGTCCTAGACAGTGTCCTCTTTAAGGATCTGAGCTGCCTGCACGTGAATGTTTGAGAGAATTCAGCTTCTGAACATAAACGCTAGTTAAAAATGTATTCAAATTGTCAATATATGTCCTTAGTGGCCATCTATAAAGGACTGAGAGTGGCTTATGAACACGTCGGACATCGCCTGCCGGGAGGCAGCGCTGATTTATGCTGCTGGTTTCATGCTTACGGATTCATGTATGAAAAGGCAGGATCATTATTACTTTTTCCCCCCTCTCTCTTTTTTTCCTGGTCATCAGAAGCCGCCCAAACACACGGGCTCTTGTTTTCCCATTTCGAGTCAGCGGATGGTTGGTATGGCAACGGCTCCCAGTGCGACTGATCAGTGTGGTCTCCACTTGTTGCATAAATTCGGCGCTGTGTGTTACACGTTCTCTGTCTTTCATGGTGATGGAGGGAGGGAGGAGGAAGGGAGCATGAAGGAGAGGCCAAGACGCAGGGAGATAAGGCAGGAAGCAGACAAAGCCCCTCTAATACCTAAATTTTAGGCTCAAGGACCAGTGAAGGGCCAGAGTCTTAAATGGCTTTTTGTCATCGATGCTAAACTGACACAGGAGAGGCCTGTAATAGCCTGTTGATATAATTGCTGCATGGGACAAAGGCAAATCATTGTCTGGGAAAATAGAAAAAAAACAAAATAAATTGCATTGAGAGAAAAACCCGACACGGCATAATCTAAAACCTCTCTTTGGGATTTCCCTCAAAACATTTTTATATGTTTTAATTTGAAAAAGTTTAGGCTTAATGTCCCAGCAATAAAATCACATTTAGGTTTAATCTTTGGTATTCAGAAGCTTTCTGGTTGTGGCATTTGAGATCAGTTAAAGATGAAGACCAAATGTTGTTGAAGAACAGATTGTTTCGTTATAAAAACACCGGGAATTTTACCTACTACATGGGCTGTTGGTAACACTGCCTTTTAACAACTGCTGATGTATGTGTACATCTCCCATATGTGTAGATCATCTTGGCTCATGGGAGTTTTACTCACATAAAAATGTTCTAAGGGCAGAAGGAAAAATGATTGGTTTCACAGAGATAACCAGTCATATTGTAGAGGAGGTGGGTCCAAGCAACTAGAGGAGGCAGGACCAAGACATCTGATTGGTTGGTCCTGCCTCCTCTAGTTGCTTGGGCCCACCTCCTCTACAATCTGATTGGTAATCTTTGAGAACCAATCAGTTTTTGTTCTGCCCACAGTACATTTTTGTGTAAGTAAAACTCCCACAAGCTTGTATCTTATCTGTAGTACGTGGTTTTGTTAGGAGTCGGCTTCATTTTGCTGTAGCATTGCTAGTGTGCTTTAAACGTAGGGGATGTTTGCAGGCTTGAGCTGTTGCCGGCCCTTGTAAAACCCAGCCTGTATGGGCTTTTATGTCATTGCAGAGGAACGGGGTTACTTTTGAGATTCTTGCAGTGTGCGAGTCATGCACATAGGCTGAAGTAGGGCCATTTTGAGTGTTTTTTTTTTCCTAGGGTGAATCTACATGTCAAATTATCTTCCTTTCATTGCTGCCACGAGGAGCGCACTTTCTCAAGCTCCCCCATTGGTCGATTTAACGTGAAGCGCAACTGGTGATCTGTGGCTCCTCCCCCAGACGTGAATGCGTGTACCGATGACCGTCGAGAGCTCATCTGCGTCTTACACTTTCATGCATAAGGATCAAAGAGATTTCCACATCTCCCTCTCATTGTCTTTGAGCGCCATATGGCATGTGATGGGAATGTAGAGCATGTGTAGGAATGAGCTAATTCTCCTCATCTCCAGTCCTGTTCCTGGCTTCTAGAAAGTCCCCTGCCATTCCAGGTAGATGTTGCCAGACCTGGATGTCATTTTCAACACAGGGCCAAAAATAGGCAGTGTTTCAGTCTTCGAACACATCTTCCATGGTCTAGTCACTGAAAAAAACACCCTGGGCTCATCCTGGGAAAACAATGAGACGAAATGTCGTTACATTTCCCCCAATCCTGGCTGCTGGTCCCGCACACCTCTCAGCTGTGCATTGTAACATCTGGAATCTAAGTGGAGGGAGGATTTCAGCTGTAATGCTTTGCAATGTAGTACTCATGGTACTGAACGGGCACAGGAACCACAACGGAATCTCAGTACCTGGCTGGTCGAGCTAGTGGTTGTTACACAACCGTGGGCACACACGTGGCGAGTGTGCACGCACCAGGATTTTATTTTTCCGTCGAAGGCAATCAGTGCGATCAGGCCACAATGTTGGTCGTTCAATTGGAAGGGTAAATGATCTAATTTGAAGCCAATTATCGTCACGCTGGAGGCTGCATGAGATGGGGAGGGGGAGCAGGTGTTCAATCTGAAATACCAGTGCAATCCAGAAGATGGCGCCCCTGACGTGGGGTGAAGCGGAGACCTGTGATGCCCCCTCACTTCTGGACTCAGTCACCCATGGGACCCTGGATTGCAACCCTTGGATCTGTCTGACCCTAAGTTACCTCTGACATGTCCATCAGCACCCCATGTATACGAGCCGGAGCCAGATGGAGGTTGAAGACATCTAAGAGGGTTATGCCATCACGAAGTGGACGGGTGTCCATAGAATATGGACGAGATGACTGCATTATAAGCGTCCTTTTTGTCAGTGCCTCTGAGCACATCCAGGCCCTTAGAGATGAGATGATACAGAGGTGCTTGGTTGGGGAAAATGGCACGGAATCAGCCGGCTGTCGCCCCCCCCCCCCCCATCCATAAGCCATAATAACTCAGCATGTTCGGATTATAGCCGGCCTCCCGTGAGCAAGGAAAATGAGATCCTGATTATGCAAATTCTGAGAGATAAGTGTGGGGAGGTCGGAGATGTGAGGCATGCCGCGGTACCCCAGAAATGGGGAGACAGGGAGTGCCTGCCAGATCTCCACAGAACTTATACACGCCCGGCAATCTCAGCGTTTGTTCCAGCACAGGGATAAAGGCTAACCGTGCAGGTGTGTTACACACACCTCCGTCTCTGGTACTGAAAGCACCTTCCACGATAGCATAGTTACCCAAGTCATCCTATATAACATTCCAGGTTTAAATATATACGAAAATATATACCAGAAATGCTTAGCCCCCTTGACCGTGGGGGAACATAAAATTACATTTGAACAGAAAATGCAGCACAAATCAATAAATAATTTTTCAGGGGGTGCTGACATAAATAATAGGGTAGCTGAAGCCCCGCATAAACAGGCTGTAGCATTACCTCTGACGCAGACCCATATTTCTGATTCCAGGTTGCGATTCTCCATTGGATTTCCCAACGAGTCACTCCTTACTGCTGCTAAAGTAGACGACACATTGTTAATTTGGCCTGGTTCACACGGGTGGCCCACACAAGGCCCACACGAGCTGCCGTGCTGCATCGCCCCAGAAATCTGTGCCGGATATTGACTCGCGTCGCTGTCTGGGATTTGCTGCGTAGGGCAACGTGCTTCACCGGCCCAGATTGGTGGCGGTGTCTTGCTGCCAGTATCCGCATCGCAGCCTCCGTCATTAATGAATCAATTATTTTGGACATCCATCGAGGAGTGCAGATGCGACTCCCTACCACCAGGGGTGTATACAGGGGCGGGGCAACGGGTGCACTTGCCCCAGCTGAAAGCTAATTGGCCCCCGGGGTCCCCCTCACCTGTTAGTCATTGAATCAAAACATATGATTGACTAATAAAAGATAACTCCTCTGTATGAATTATGGTCCTGTTTATATCCCCCCCTTTAATTCCTAGAACTGCCCCAGCCTACTTGCAGTATTTGTTTTCCACAATCCTATGAGCAGGTAGCACAGCACCTGGGATGTTTACAACTCGCCTCTCCGTGCTGATTCGGTAGCGTGTCAGTGGGCCGAGAAACTTCCAGTATCTGAGATCTTGGTCAGCATTCGAGAAATTCACACGTTCTTGTCATAATGCTGTAATTAGGCTTCGGCGAGCTATGCTATCAGGGACGGAGCCTGGTAAGAAATCTCACTTGATAGCTTCTGATACATTTCTTCAGATTCCATCTATATTGCCAGGACCCGGAGGGCTATCGACTGGGAAAATATAAATTAAAGATCCAAAGATGGATGTTCCTCGCTCATCTGCTGTGAGGCTTTCTGACGCTGGAGGACCTTACCTACAATTGGTCTTGCTCGCATCTTGCAACAGTGCCCCCCCACCCCCCACCAGAGCCTAGCGATGGTAGTTTGATCCGCTTCGTAAATGCGTGCTCCTGAGAATGCTGATGCTTAGCCAGAGGACACACTAATGAGCTGTAAGATATTTGAGAGCCTGTCATGCTCTGAGCATGTCAAAGAGGCCGGCGAGTGAAAACATCACGTCCGCGTTTAGCTCCCCCGATGGCCGGAGGTAGCACGTGGGCCGGAGGTGTGAGTTTTGTGAGAGAATCTCCAATAACCTGTTGCATAATTCATGTCCGCCTGTATACATATATATGCTAGAGAAGGCGAGAGGCCTGGTATTTCTCCTCACGTTTGGGATGGTAAGTGATCCTGGTAAAGCCCCTCTATGTTTTCCTCTGTGGCTTGGAGGAGTGAATAATGCGGTTTAGTGCCTGTGCGATAGGGGGCACTGCCACTATATGAGCTAAATGTGGATCTATGTATTTATTTGGTTAGTTAGAGAGGTTGTAAATGAAGAGACCTACGCAAAATGACAGGTATAACTGATATATCGATAGAATTTTCAAGAATAAATACCATGCTCAAAGACGCAAGGTACAAAAGCGGAGTCACTCTGGGGATTTGAGCTTCCATGCTTTGGTGTCTCTGTCTCCTGTAATCTGCATTAATGAGGGGTGAGTTTGCACGCCGATCGTCGGTTCTTGCCAGCCCCATGGCCTACGGCTATGCAGGCCGCCCATTGCTGATGAAATATCAGGCTGTGCTTGTTGTCTGAAATGCGTCCATTCTGGCCAGGAGGTTCTAGATAAAACCTGCACGCCTTGCAGAAACGTTTGCTGTTGAGAGAGTTCTGGATAAGACATGTTTGCTCCACAAGCAAGGTGGTTGGGTCAACCTCGACTCTTGGGCGGGTGGGGGTGTACGTATACGCTGTGGTACATTTAAAGCTAAATCCTCCTGAATCGCATGAAGAGCTGCCTGAGTGTGAAGGTTAAGACTAAAAAAATCCAGATACTGGTTTCTGACGTCAGTTGCCTGCCACCCTAAATGGATGCTGCCTCTTATTTGTTACCAAGAGTCATTGAAGACACTGGTGTTCCCTTTCAGAATCCGGACTCCTGTCTGTTCCTGGAGATGGTGCACGTCTTGTATCAATGCTTTAACTCCCATAATCCCATAATCTCCAGTTCCCTTCTCACACTGGCTCCTCATTAAATGAATGCTTATCTGGTGCCTTCATTCAGTGACAGCATCCAATCTTTAAGTACGTCGGCCATAAATTGACAATAAATCCTTGGTTTACAAGTCCTTCACCGCTGTTATGAGTGTTGCGTTCCGTTTAGTTTTTCTCACCCTCTCTCCCGCTGTTCTCGTTCTCCCTCCCCGCCAATCCCCCACAATCCCCCAGTGCACAGCAGCTGCTTCTCTGCACGACTAACTGTCTTTTCAGTACTTCCTGATGTGCCGGGAGCAGAAACCCGTGGTGTGTCTTTGGTTTTTCTGAACAGGAGGCGTCACTGGAAGAGTCACCAGCATGCCCCCTGTCACATGGTCCAGTGCCGTCCAATTGGGTTCTGGATATGGCCGGAAACTTTGCACTTGCTCCGCAGCACCATTCCCATGGCTGATGTGCATTCCCAGAAGTTGCATGTGTCTGACATCCCGATGCAGAAAAAAAATTGGTGTTGAAGGGGGGGTGGAGCCCATGTGTGCGTCCATTTCATTTTTCGATTTAAAGAATACCGCTATCAGCCTTGATGGACCTGCACATAAATTAACTGTTAATCATGTAAATCCCTCCCGAATTAATAGAAGCAAGGAATATTCAATCCAGCCCGAGAGTAACAGAGGGACAAAAACATCTGTTGAGCATATTTTATCTTTAACTTGCCTGAATTCTAATTCATTAAAGACTGATTAGCAGGACTGTATATATCCATAGCAAGTGGAAGCCACACCTCTTCACATAAAGACAGCGGCACTTGGAGCTGTCTTCTGCTACTTTCCACCAGTCCTCCAGTTAAGCCTGATTAATGCCCCTCGTGAGGTACCAACACTGCGGTCACGCATGCAGTTCCTTTGGCAACCTGCTTGGGCCTCAATGGGAGCCACAGGCTCTGTCCAAAATAGGTGTGACATGTGACTGCTTGTAGTAAGACAGCTGACATAGCCTGATTATCACCCTCCTCCAGCAGGTGGCGATATGTGTTTTATCATATTATCAGCCAGTCAGGGCTTGCTGCATCAACTAGACCTGTTCACCAGGGGAACTTTAAAGGTACCTGCTAGCCCTTTAGAATAACGAATCTCATCAAGTAAATTGAGGCAATTCGCGTGTTTTGTTATATTATCATCCACTCAGGGCCTGGTGCACTGACAGGGCCTGTCCACCAGGGGGACCAGCCTTTCCTTTAAAGGTACCTGCTAACTCTTTAAAATAACAAAGCTCATTGAGTAAATTGGCGCTTGGCAGAGCGATTCCTACGACAGGTAATCTAGTCCGTTTGGGTTCAGTACCGCTGAGGTAATTTCCTCCCGTGACCTCATATCGATCCTGAAAAAAAGAATTGTGCAGAGCTCTGGTCACTATTTGTTTACTTAATGTTTAAAAAAAAAACAAACACAATGGCTTGAAAATCTTTGGTGGGCGTTCAATGCCAGGTCTCCGGGCCGCCAGGGAGTCCGCAGGTCAAGAACCACAACGTGGTTGCTGCTGTTTTGGTTCCCTTATTGACCACGCGGATTCTTTAATGCGTTTATCCAGAATCGATAGAGTGCTCTGGATGTCCCTGGCAAACCCCACGCCCCCCCATCATCCCTGGCCATTCAGCAGCATAAATTATAGCCAGAGACTGTTGCCCTTCTGATGTTACGGAGAGCCAGCAGTGATGGAAGGTGAGGAATGGGGGGAGGGGGTACCACTCACGTATAGTGGGGAGGGTGACGTTCACGGCCGGGATGGTAGGCAGCTGGCGCACGGTGTGGCTCCACAGACCAAATGTCGCCGATGAGGGCTACAAACGATTCACATAAATATAAGAGAATCCGAGCTATCCGCCCACCCCCACAAGGGGCAAGCTGACAGAGATGAAGTATAATTCTGAAGTCATTTACCGGAGTCTCCGTTAATTAGAACTCGTGCGATGTGATCGTACTGCTAAACATTTCTGCAAACTCCACTCTGTGGCTAGTGAGACACTTCGGGAAATCCGTTCGATATACCCCTCCCCCACCTCTGTCTCCCACATCCAGTTAGTCCCTGCACTGACCGCTGGCCTTGACTTGGCGAGCGACTTCAGCAGATTGGTGTGTGCGGGCCCCCAGATCTCCCTTTGAGATCACAATCTCTAAAGATCATCCTGGGTGCTCTGTCCTGTGCTTTGATCATAGGGTTCCCTGATGCCCAGCCCAAGACCTCCAGGGTCTGTGACTCCAACCCCGTAAATCTTCTCCTTGCTGGTCATCTGTTCCCTTATCGATTCCTCGCCCGGTGCAGAGTACTCTGCGGGATGATTGCATTAACTGGGATTAACCTGTTGCGATCCGATCGTTTTTTTTTTTTGTTTTTTTAAAGTTTTTTTTTCTTTCTACTGTTTTACACTGTTTTTTATGCGAGGCTAAGAGCTACATCACTTTTTTAAGTAAGAGACTTAATAAAAAACCACCCAGTGATCGGACTCGATGACACATCGATACGGTACTTTACTTTACAGAATGCATGACTGACCGTGTCTGACACGTGAACCCGGCTGCCCTCTCAAGCTAACGGGTTACTAGTTATTTATCATTATTGTCCCTCAAAACAAAGACTGTAATCTGTTCAGAGCATGAAATGATTAAGGGCGCACATCCAAGGCGGTATTCTCATGAGTGACAAGCTGACTACCTGTAAGTTAACGGAAATTGCAGTCCGAGGTGTCGAACTCATGGGAGAAGCATAAACATGCAGCGTTTTTAACATTACAGGAAATAGGCTACATGATAATGTAGCCACCACAAAAAAGCTGCAATTATGTTTTGTTTCTATGCTGTTATTACAAGAAATTTCATCCTTTAGCACTTACCTTACAAGTCCCTGGTCTGAGCAAAGGGAATTGAATATTGTTTTTTTTTCTGGAAGGTTTTAATATTGAGTCGCTAGCTGCCAAATCCTGGCATGGCTCCTAAATCCGCTGTGATTGAAACGTCAGGTTTCCTATATTTCTGATGTTATCTTCCTCTCCCCTCTTCTGTTGTTTTTCCGTAGCGTTTGGCACTGTCTGGGGTCTGGTGCTCGTACCAGAGGGGGCAGTTCATGTGGGACCATTTTGGGTGTTTTGTTTATGAAGACATGTCTCATGCGAGGGTGGACCTGCCCCATCACGCTACACCTCCACGATTTGGAGATGTCTCCAGTTGCACAGGAAGCCACACGCATCAGTTAATCAGAACCCGCAGTTCCCTCTTACAGCGTGATGCCTGATCTTCTGATGACAGGATCTCCCACCCTCCAACCCCCCCACTCCTGGTTAGCCTGACGCGGCAGACGGTCAGGTTGGCCCCCGCTTAGAGGACCCCGCACGTACGGTCGGGGACACCTGAATAATTAATCCCGACCTTTTCAGAAACACCGAACAGCTGGTACGGTGCTTAATGGACTGGCCAGAGGGGGAAGTTCTGCCATCGGGCAGTAATTCTACGATAGCAGTAGCTATTCAGCAGAGTAAACAGCGTAATTCAAAAGTGAATAAAAATAAGCACTATGATATGGCTTATATCCTGAGGATTTGGCCCGTCGTGTTTTTGTTTTTTAGGCCATATTATCAAACTAACAATTACATTTCAATTCATTGGGGAGACCTACAGATATGTCCGTTTCACTTCAGCATTTCCGCAGCAGAATGTGAGCAAGAAAATATTGTAATTAAGCAATTAAGTGCCTTGAAGAAGCTTGAAAATGAATGGAGATGTCTGCCGGTTTGTTGGATTTCATTTTTCAAGCGCAGTGACTCCTCAACCGCTAGATCTAATCAGCAAAACAGAAGCAAACAAATCTTATTCAGCACATCTTTTCAGCTGAGAATTTTTCACGCTGACGCACTAGAGGATTAGTTAATTACTATAATTGGCATGTTACTTGGATTCACCTGAACGCGGCCTGAAGGAGGACTGCTCGCTTTTTCTGCTTGACGGATGCGTGACTCATCAGTCGCTCTTTGCTCTGCTCACGGCGATGGACCTGGAGAAGACTGGTGGAGTGCAGAAATGGATTTGGGAATACAGTGATGGGAAAAGCCTCTCTCAGTGAGGATGAGGGGCAGAGGGCAAGGCTATATAATGGTCTGGATGTACCACGTACATTAAGATAGACTTTAAACTACTCTGGCGGCAAACACAATGATGAAATAAGTCACTTTGCATGCTTGTGTGGCCACGAGGAATGTGTGACATAGCTGCTTAACTGAAAAAGAATGTCATTTATCAAAAGTACAGTGGAATAGGCTGTTTGGGGCCACACAAAAGGGTTTTTTATAAGGTCCTTTGATCCTAGCGGAAGACACTGCTGGGATATCTGTACCGGAGGTCATTGTAAAGCCACGGTGATTTTTTTAACAGACCAAAGGCTTTTAATCTGATTGGTTTTCAACCAGATTTCGAAGATGTTCTGTGTGATTTCGGAGGTCACAGATCAGATTCGATTTTTGTCATGACAAAATAAACTGTGTGCATATTGTAGTTCTGAAATGCAGAGGTGGAAAGTTCAGGTCTAGCAAGTACAAATCCAGGCCAAGGTTTTTTTTCAACCAAACAGTTGAGTAGTCTGACTCGTGACTGTGACTTTTTATACTCAACTGGTTGGTTGAAAGAAAAACTTGGTCTGGATTTGTACTTTTGGGACCCAAACTTTCTGCCTCTGCTGAGATTTGTCTTCTCGCTATTGCCTGTGGCATTCCAAGCCTGAGGACCTTCTTGGAGGCAAATTAAACTGGAACGTGTAGTCGCATTCTCTTAATGAGAAGTGGGTCCACGTTAATATGTTTCTGCTTGATTGATTGCTGTCCTCTGTTCGACTGTAGGTCCTCTTGCTGCAGTCAGAAGCCTATTGAAAAGCACAGAGGGTCCCGAGTTCCATAGTCCATTAAAATTCATGTACCTGGGATGCTAATCTCTAAGACGATGCTGAGAATAGCAGCGATGGATGCTGGTTGACACGGCGGTCCCATGGGTATCGTCAGCCTTGTTAAGACAGACGACTTTTGCCTGCCATGGATGATTTATTAAAGTGTGGGAGATCTCATGCTATTGATGGGGGGAGGCGGTCTGTCTGTGAAGCCTGATGGTGGGAAGGTCCGTCAAACCTTCTTCAGAAATTTATGGTGTCTTTTCTGTACTCTGGGCAGTATACAGTTGTTGAGAATTAAATGGATCCCTGGTTACAGCCCCCTTGCTTTGGGGATGTTGAGGAAATATGTGTTTTTTGGCACTATGAGGAGGGATGGGACATGGTGGCTCTGTGGGGGGGGCACTCTGGTCTCAGGGTTGGGGGATAACATGTCCCACTTTCCCCCTGCCTGAGTTACCTTCTGCAGTCCAAATACCAGCAGTTAGGTGAGTCATTGTCTCTAAATTACTCATAGCATGTGAGTGCGTGACCTGTAATGGGTTGGCCTCCTATCCCTTGGCCCTACGCTTGCTGGGATAGGCTCCAGGTTCCATGTGACTCTATACCGCATTAACAGACGGATAAGGTACAAATAAGCAGACATTAACGTCACTTAACACTGTTGCACACGAGTGTGTGAACGCAGGACGTGACATCCGTGTCGCTCTTTGCTTGGGAGGTTCCCACATCCGCCCTCTACCGGCATGAAAATACGGGGAGACTGGAGTGCTGCATCAAGCGACCAGCTGCATGGGATGGGAATGTTACATAGCGTTCCATGCTGCTTTTTTTGGTGAAAATAAGAGATAAAGCATGGAGGAGGAGTGCAGGAACAACATAACAGTTTGTGGAAAACCGTGCATCCATGTCCTGTTGGAAGGCTGTCCCGGATGTGCTCTCTCATGGATCGGGAGTTTACGTTTACACTGGGTGGGAAAAAGGGGTCATGGAACACTGAGCCGGACTAATTGGACCAAAGCAATTGGTTCTGGCAAGAATGCCATGTAGGGGTATGGCGATAGCTGCATTCTGTCAGTTTTCAAAAAAGTAACATTAATTTTATGGGACAAAATATGGAGTGCAGTTAAAATGTCTGGGGGAGCCTAGGGACAGAACCTTCTGTTGTACCTTAGAGCGAGGTGCTAAAGCTCCCGCTGTATAAAATGTCAGCCAGGAGTCGAATTCAGAAGAAAGCGTCAGCTAAAGGTAAATGTATGTACACACACACATTCCCTCGTTGAGTATAATATAAAGGACAATGACTTACAATATGATGTGTTTCTCTATGAATGATTAAGGCTGCCGGTTTTATGGCAGAACGTTTATATATGGTTTATCGCTGTTGTGTGTGAGCTGCTGCGACGAAGGGTGGGCAGGTGGGCGAAGATGGCCGCGCCATAACCACCCCCCGTAAAGGTCTGGGTGACCCTGCACTTTCGGGGATGAATTGAAAGCCTCTCTGGCTTCTCTGATAGAGTAATGGGCTGTATCAGAGGCACATCAGAAAGCAATAATATCACCGGCCCAGGCTGTAAAGTTTTAAGTGGGAAATAAATACAGACCTGTGAGTGCGACGCGTCCGTACAGCATTCATCTCTGGCTTCCTGGCACGTGTGATTGCCCGCTCACTGATGTCTGGAGGCCCGGGATGGGTGGGCTTGCGATCTGCAGGGACAGATTCTTCAGGAAGAATGGGCTAATAATGAAAAGGGACACTATACTGGAGAGTAGAGCTGAGAGCAGCAGGGTGCCGAAAAGGTGTAATTCAATTCTGCCGTTGTAGCATCAACAGCTCATACGGGCTAAATGTAATTTGTTCCGGATTCCTCGACGGAGCTGTCAGTTTCAGCCCTGCGGCCGGGGAGGCCTCAATGTTGCCTTCTTCCCGGTAACTTTCCTGCAGTTCTGGTGGCCAGCTTGGATGGTAGCTCAGCTGTAGGACACCAAGGGGTGCGCGGCGGTCCAGGTATGACATGGGGGGGCAGCAGAGGCGAGAGGAAGCATGGAGAGGTGAAGATTGCGGTCGTACTGTGCCGGCTCACGGCGTCCCTGATCGGGCCCCTGGCTTATGGCGGCTAACATCAGTATGACGTCGTGGGGAATAGGCTGACGGCTTCATATTTCTGTCCCCTATTCCCCGGCGAAAACTTTTCCCAACCTGGCGTTTGTCTGAACCTCCATCCGTGTGCATGCGTATGTGAGAGTTTGTGTGGGAACTTGTGCGTGTGTAGCTGTTCTCCCACATGTGTGTATGCGTGCTCACAGAGATGACACTTGCCGGCATCATCCACCGAGCCGCACGTGTTCACCCGCAGTGGTGTAATTAACTCGGGCGGAGAGAAAGCTCCCTGCCACACTCCCCCTGCCCCCCCCCCCCACACTGCCACCGTCCCTGTGATGCATGGCCTCAGGACTTCAGCCAATTTAACAAACCTGTGTGTAATTACGGAATGGCAGCTTATTTGTCAAGCGCCCTAGATAAAGAAACAAACAAAATAAAAACAACCACCGCATTTAAATCCAGCTTTTTGCCCCCCCCCATGCCCCCCTCTGTTGGAGGGCCGTTTGAAAGAATCTAAGGACTTGGAATCTGGGGCCAGGTTTTTGTGTGAATTTACAACAAAACTGAAAAGTATTGAAACAATTCCAGACTCGCAGTGAAATAAGGGTATGAATTCTTTATGAGTGTATACTTGCAGCGTGCTCCCCTAAGGAGCCCTGGATCGTGTGCCTTTGCCCCGGAGTAGCGCGTAGCCTCTCAGCTCCCATGTATTCTGCAAGTTTCTCGCCACCCTTGGGCTTGGTCAACGATCCAGTGCTGTCGACAGCCACTTACAAGGGGCCTTTGGCACAGGCAGCTAACGAGTGCTTGGGGGGTGCCTCTGAGTGTCCTCGTTAGCTAACATGAGTGTTGATTGTGGGCTGGGTCATTTCAGGAGGGCTCTGCCTAGTTCTCTCATGATGTTCAGCACAGTTAATTCATACTAAGCATTCCCCTTCCCTAGCCTGGCCTTCTCAACTGCCTACCAATATATGCTCAAAGTAGGGATTTAATGTCAGTGTCTTAGCTTCCGTCCTGTCAGCCCAGGTGCCAGTGAGTCGGCCATAAAGTTTGGTAGGCCATTAATTGCGTCGCAAGTGATCGTGGTTAATATATTCCCTACTGCCTGTCAGAAATTAACTTTCTCCAGTCCTGGCAATGGAACAACACTGTTTCCATCAGTAAATAATGGCTGATGTTTTCGGTTAGCATTGTCTGGTGGATGATGTCCAGTTTCCATTTGGAAAAGACTTCATATTGTCCAGCCTTTGATATGGGTTTGGATGAGGCTGTAGGCAAACTGAATCTGTGATGAGGAAAATGCATCTTGTGATTTTCGATGGTTACTAAGCTCACTTGTCTTAGTTAGTTAGTCTTAATTGTGTAGATCGATAATTTTGGCACTCCCCTTTCATTCTGTTTAAATTCCGTAATGTGCCCAGCTGAGTGAAGTAGTTTTCTCGATGGAGATCCATGCTGGTACTAACTGGATCAACTGCAGCAATAAGCTCACAGGACATTTTATCAGTTTGCTCTCCAACAACGTCATATCAGCCACCATTTACTGCGTAGGTTTGCTAAATTGGGCAATTCAGCAGTGCGGTTCAGGCTACCCTTACCTTACAATAGCACAGCATTTCCTGAAACCAGCAGCCTTTGGATTCCAAGCCCAAGACCTCAGCTTCCCTTCTACTCGCTGACCCCCAAAGCATCATTGAATCCGTCAGAGGTGGAAATTTCAAGTCCAGAAAGTATAAATCCAGACCAGAATTTTGTGTCAACCAACCAGTTGAGTACTCTGTGACTGTGACTCTTTATGCTCAATTGGGTGATTGAAACAAAATCCTGGTCTGGATTTATATTTTCTGGACCTGAAATTTCCACCTCTGGAATCCATGCCTATAACCAGAAACAAGACCAGGCGTTAGTATGGAGGGTAACAGACTTTGAGTCTGGTTTTTAGAACATGCTCTGGAGCCTAGACGCCACATTAAGGGCAGCTACACAGGCCTTAGTTATCCCTATGCTTCGTTCACTTGCTCCTGGCTTCCTCAAGCCATTATCCAAGCTGTAATTAATTGCGGTAGTACAAACCTCTGCCTTTTAGGCCTGTAAGTACCGGTGCCTCTGGGGTATTGTCCACATGCCACAGCAAGATTTACGAGAGGCTCAGCTAGGCAGGGTTGCAGGTCAGTGCCTTTCTGAGGCCGGCTTAACACGATGACAAAGCCGGGCTCGGGTCCCCCGGTCCCTGTTTGCATTTCCTCTCCACGTTTATCTTACGCAGGGGTTCAATTTAGCTGGCTATTACCGTGGACTTTGCAGCACCCCTGTCCTTAGGAGCATGGCACCTTGAGGGGAGGAACTGTAAGACCTGACAAGGGGATAATCAGTCTTCACAGGTCGATTAGGAGGGCAAGCTTGTCCACTTAAGACGGGAGCTGTGATTTCCCACTGCTTTTACCCATTACGTTACATCACACCATACATTACAGTAATTGCGGCATGGAAAGTTTCTTTGGTTGGCTCCGATTAATTCATTCTGTCAATGAATTCAGAACAAAAGAGAGGGGCATAAAAAGTCACAGAGCAACGAGAAACGGATGCTGACGTTCAGCATTGATGGGAGTTTGCCATGCACGACCACAGCTCTGCTGAGACCAGATGAAGATCTCCAGATTCAGGATGTGGGCTGCCCAGACAAATCCGCTACATCCGCCCTGCTGACACTGTCATCTCCAGAGCCCCATGAAGAAGGGAATATTTAAACAAGACCAGTTCCTCACTGAGGTTGGCACTTGGACGGCCCTGATGGGGGGGGGGGGGGGGTTGCTCTGGGATGGAGTGAGGCTAGTGCCTGCACTTGGCAGGTCCGCCATGTCATGTGGGAAGAACCCGGATCACTCATTGCTTTCACATTTATGGCTCCGACAACCAAACACATTGCTGTGTGCAGAAAAACTCTGTCCTGAACGTGGGCCTTCTTGGGGTTACTGAATCGCTTAGCAGGGACCACTGAAGGCCTGGGCTCGAGATTCCACAGTTGGTGTGATCAAATGCTGCGTCTGCTGTGGCAGGTCGTTAATTTCGCTCAAGATTCGGTTGGAACCTCTAGAAGTCGAGAAGGTAATAGAGCTTGGAGTGGCGTCAACATACCACGGTGAGGCGAGAGCCGTACTGGCATGAAAAACACTGGCCCGCTCAAACTCTCCCGATTCCAGGATGGTCGTTTGGAACCATAGACACAAGCAGCCTACTCTGCTCTGGCTCAGAGTGAGGTTCAGCCTCAGGCTTGGGCTGTCGTAGTACCTTGATATTCCCCCATTGTCAGTGATGCGGGGACCTGTCTAGGCCCAAAAGATACCGATGGTCTTGGGTTTACACAAGGAAGTAGTTCAAGGTGCTTTAACTTTAGGGGGCAGTGTGTAGCTCAGCGAGTTGGCGAGCTATACCTGTGGAAGACTGATTTTACTGTTTCACTGCCGTGGGGCAAGGCCCTTCACCCTCAGTTGCTCCAGGGATTGGCTGATTCTGCCTTCTCAAAAATGTGTGCCACTTTGGATAAAAGTATTTGCTAAATAAATAAAACATAAAAGTTCAGGATGGCTTGGTGGGCAGCACTTTCAGATTCTGGGGAACAAAGACAAGCAAGGGCACGTACAGCCAAGGTGTGATTGGGGTGGCAGTGCCAGAGAAGGCCTGCTTTAAAGATTCATAATATCACCCTGGAAGGACCCTGTTTAATGAAGGAGGGGGCCCCGTTAACACCCCCCCACCTGAGGCTGACTTTAACACATCCAGAGGCCCTTGGGGTGCAAACTAATTACCGGTTCTCTTGTCAGGTTTCAAACCCACACAGAGTTCAAGAAACTTAGAGTGGTTTTGTTTTAACCCTGCTAAGGAGCTTAAGTGTAACTCTAGCACCCTTAAATACTGACTGTACTGTCAGGAGTCCTTTCTGACTCACGCTACAGTTTGCCTGGCTATTTCCAAGGGAGGTGAAATATTAATAGACTTCTCCCCACTTATTTACCCACACCTCTCCAGATAGCTGCAAGTTGTGAACATGCTAAGATGTCTGCGTTGGCTAATCAGTGGCATTAGGCACCTCTGTATCAGGCGCTCTGTGTGAAACGTCTTTCTGTCGGCATCAGACAAGCAGGACCTGCTTCCTTAAGGGATCTTTCGTCTTTGTTATGCAAATAGGAAGGTTTTCGAAAAGTGCAGCAGGTTGTACATGCCGTTTTTGGTTTAGCATTAGCACTGCGATGGCTGGCAGACAACATGGCAACCCTCTCCTCCCTCCCATCTGCGTCTGGATATTGACTTGGCTGGGAATGGGAATGGGTTGTGGCCCCAGTATCATTCCGGTAAGATCTCTGAAAACGTGCAGCATGCCTGTAGGCAAATAAACTAACCTATGCATGAAGGCTTTGGCTGCCACAGTGTTTTCCGGAAAGCACTGTGATTAGCACCTGGAAATCTTATTAAATGCCATTATGTGTCTGCTATAAAACAGATTCTGTCATTTACATTCCCCCCCATTGCATCTCCTTCTCTTCCTCAATATCTGAACAGTGAGACATCAAGAGCCGTGGAATGAACTGCTGGTTGCGGGCCATCAAAGTGTAGTTTCCCAGGATTCCAGAGGCTGGTTTTGATCAGTCAGAACTGCATGCTTGCCAGGGTGAGCCCCCGTCACCTGGTGACAAGGAGAAACTGTCAGACCCCCACCCTGATGGGCGCGGCGGCCATCTGTGCTGAGCATGCACGTGCGCACACGTTCACAACGTGCGTAGACAGTAAATATCGACCGATGACGTCGCCGGCGAAGGCTCCTGTCACTGCTGGAAGAAAATTGCCTGTTTAGTCCTGTGGGGCAGTCCATCTTGGGGCATCTAGCTGTCAAATGGTGTAGCCTGGTTTGGGTGGGCAGGTAGAGGATGCAGGCAGGATGGGAGTATCTGTGTAGCTATCTTCAGGAGAGCAGGACCGTATTTCGTTTGAGAGCTTACTCAAGATGTGCTGTGGGTTTCAGGCAGGAGGGCTGGCTTTCGGGCACTCATCGTTGGGCACAGATGGGGCACAGGTTCAGCACGCACCAAACAATGCTTATTTTTATGACATATTTCACGATACTGAGACGCTGTGATGGCGACACCGTCTTTGGTCTTTTGAGCGTTAGCAATAGCGGTGGTGTGCCCATGTCGGTATTTGCCATTCCTTTATTGCTGTGCTTTTTACGATGAAATGATTTGCTCGAAACACACAGCTGCCTGGCTTTGCTCAGCTCAGCGGCTCTCGTGCACCAGGACCGCGGAGACGCCCACCATTCCCCCTTCAGCGCCGACCGCCGGTTTGGCAGGACGCCTCTGTTTTTGTTGGTGCCATTATTGTTTTTGTCGTTCTCTTTTGTTCTTTTGTTTTACCGAGTCTGTCGCCACGGCGAATCCGCTCCCCGGGACAGGCGGGGAGTCCAATTCAAACAGGGGGCCCTGTGCCCCCCCTGTCCCCACCCTAACAAAACTGCGCTGCTCTAACCCACCTGCAGTCCGCTGCTAAGGGAGTACTGACATAATGTCATCAGTCTGCTCAGTTTTGGCTGCCTGCTTTGCAAGACGGCACCGTTTTTGCGCTGCCTTGGCTGGAGTCTCAGTGCTACTGACACAAATATCCACGAAGCAACGAAAGCTGAATAAACAAACATACTAATCATAGTCCATTATGGTTCATATAATATTGCATAGAACACTAGTCTATAAGTTGTAATGCAATGAGCACCTACAATTTTGGAAGTGAAGCACAGGAAAAAAAAAAACCCTGTTAACACTTCTCGACAGCAGTGTAAAGGTGTCACATTACTGACATCTTCAGCCAATCAGGATTTGGCACTCTAGGCGCTGAGCAATGATCTGGAGCCAATCAAATAACACTATTTGTTGAGAGGCACCAGGCTCGCAGGCCCTGCTGTTATGTGACCATATGCCCGGCTGTGCTCAGGCTCTGCATAGTAATTGGGGATTTATGATGCGCTTGTGAATGAGAAAGACAGAGCAAATTAAGCACTTTGAAAATGTGTTCTTATCCCTGCAGATAATGTACAGTATAATCTTCCGCTAGCCAATTCCGCACTAATCCCCTTACTACATGACTCTAGTTTAATTTTCACTTGGGGGGTCTAGGAATTAAGGTCAGTGTGGCCAGGGCAGTTGGACGTTAAAGCCTGCCAGGAGTTTATTTTTATTAAAGGTAAGGCGCTGGATCATGAAGATCAGCCGTATGTCAGTTTGGTGTCAATTGCTTGGGAGGTGGAATTAGATTTGCACTCAAATAGGATATTTTTAAAGCCGTATTTGAAGCTGTTTCTGACAAGCAGTCAGTATGACATAAGGGGCCGCCTTCCTTAATCTCCCCCCCATATGCTGCACAGGTTTGGATTGGAGAACCTTCCGCAATCACTTACCCAGTAGCAGTGCAGTGAGCCCAGAGCCTATCGCAGGAAGCACAGGGCACGCGGTAGGGAGCACCTCTGGATGGCATTCCAGCTCATCACAGGGCTCACACAGGTGAGCCCACCCTGTGGTCTATGTGGATCTCAGTGCCCCAGTGCAGTGACAGGGGCTGTCCTTCGGAAGAGACGTAAAACCGAGGTCCTGACTCTCTGAGGTCATAAAAGATTCCTGGGCATATTTTGAACGAGTAGGGGTGGTACTCCGATGTCCTGGCCAAAATTGCCCACTGTAGCCCTATCAGATCTGGCCTCCTAATCATCCCCTGTATCTAACTGGTGAATTCTCTCCTGTGCCTTCACCACCATAACTACTGTGTGGTGAGTGTACTGGCACAGAATGGCTGCTGTCGCATCATCCAGGTGGGGGCTACATAGTGGTGGGAGTTGAAATGGCTCCCCATTGCTTCCGTAAAGCACTTTGGGTGTTTGAATATATTGACATTATATAAATGTCACTTTCATTCATTCATTCATTCAAACACACTGGTAATGTATGGACGCAAACTTACCTGAGCCAGATGTGCGAGGAAGCCTTCAGAAATTCAATTTAATTCAATTTAATTAATTTTTATATAGTGCCTTTCACAACAGAGTTGCCCCAAAGCGCTTTACATGAAACTGAGAGATATGAATAATATAGGAAAAAGGAAAGACAAGAAATTAACTAAAGAAAGAAGGAAGGCCAGATGACAATGGAGGAGAGGAACCAAAAACTCCCAAGTAAGAAGAAAAAAAAACATGGAAACATGGAAAAGAACACAAATTCCGCTAACATGGAGCCAAGGTTGGAAATCGAACCTACAGCCCTTTTAGGCGTGAAGCTTCACCCGTAACAACCACAGCCTCCAAAAATACATACGCGTAAATGTAATATATGTTATTATATGTTATCATGTTCTGCACATCAGTGTCAGATTTTTGTAAATGTTAACCAGCACAAAGGCAGAAGGAATCAGTCAGCTGAGATATCACTGACTACATTAGTGTTTCTATGCCATATCCGAGTAAAAAAGCTGGTGTTGCTCTGCAGAGTCTGGATCAAACTGGGTCAAACAGTTCAGGGAGGAGCGCATGTCAGCCTGGAGCAGCTCAGTCGCCATCGGAGAGGGTGCTAGACTGACACGGGCCGACACTTAAGCAGAACTTCTTCCAGTTTTGGCGGGATGTCAGATGTCAGCACACGGCTGCCACTTAGCCCTTACGTCAAACCCGAGACGGGGAGGGTTTCTCATGCGTCCAATTCCCCTCGAGAGGCCGTGTCGACTCGGATGATTTGTGGGCAGCGGCGGGAGTCTCGTAGCGGTCAGATGGGCCCAGGTTTGAACAACAAATCATGATATAAACAAAAAGCAAGATGATTCCAGAGAGAGCACCAGGAGAAATGACAGCAGAGTCATGCATCGGCAGCTCACTGGGCCGTAACAACGAACCTGCCTCAGACGGCTCAGGGCAGCCTGGGCAGTTGGAACCGCTGCTAACCCACTCCGCCTGGAGGACCGTGGGGCCGGGTAGTCCACACAACCTTGCTGCTTTCACGCAAATTATACCTCCCTTCAGTTTCTGGGAAATATTATTATTATAAATGACACAAAGTCATTTTTAGTCATAGGTATATTCAGGGGTGGGGCCCCAGCTGAAAGCTGATTGGTTCCTGGCATGCCCCCCTCTCCTGTCATGATGATTCAAAACATATCATTGGCAAATTATCAGGTAGACCCATCTGAATGAAAATCATAGAATCGCTCCTGTTTTCAGTTCCGTGACTTCGCTGACCTTTGATTTTGGACATTAGTGTAAAATGTTTTTGAGGTTTTGAGTGGTCTCGGTTCTTGCCGTTTGAGATTATTGGCAGACAGTCTGCAACATTCTTGCATTGCCTGCCATCCGTCTTATTACACGAGGATTTGATGACTGGGGTGAGATGGGGAGGGGGAGGTGCTGCATGCTGCATCACACATGCACAGCAATGACAGCAGTGAGGTCAACATCCTACTGCTTTCCAAGAAATAGGTTTCCAGGGTGCTGTGAGAAAGCGCTCAGCCAATCACGGCTCTGCCCAAGTCGTGGGTGGGTGTTTGCGGGGACATTAACATCTCAGGATAACGATTTGATTGGCTAAGAAAGAGCAGGTGCTGTCGCCCTCTTTGCTTAGCTGAGTTCAGTAGCCTGAGCCATGTAAGTGACGCAAGACCATAACGACTGTCCTAGCCCTGGATTTGATGCTGCCAGAGTTGCGAGTACCAAGCAGGGCGGCGCATTGCCCTCATTCGGATGATGGAGCCCAAAGCTGCTTTCAGAAAACCATCCTGAGGGGAGCTTGGTGTGTCGAGCTCAGCTGCTTCAAAGGAAATAAAGCTGTCTGGAAGGCTAGTGGCTCATTCGACGGACGGTTTGTTTACATTAATCCTCTGCCTTCACCCGCCTGTAACTGTCTTCTAAAGCTCCCTGAGAAAGTTATCTCAGGTCCGAAACAAAAGGCAGCCGGCCCCAGTGCAATTTTCACAGGCATCAGCGTAAGAGCCTCAATAATGAACCTGTTAGCGCCCAAATTTCTAGGATCCATTTAAGCGCCGGGTCACTGTTAATTCAAGTCGGGAAGGCAATTCTGCAGATAGCGGCCTTGGAGGGGACTTCCTGCGTTTGCCTTCCAGATCCTGAGAAAGAACTGTTCCCTTTGACAGCACAATTTGCTTTCCATGGACTCCAAATTAGAAATCTACTTCCCTGTGCTTCCCCTCACGACCGCCACCCACCCCTCTCGAAACAGGTAAACTAATTAACTGACGACAGAAGCATGGAGTAAGGGTACCCAGCTTTGTGGCTTTGTGGCATAAAAAAGCAGCCACATGGAAAAACTGTGGGATCTGAGGTTCTTATTCCTTAGCCGACACCTAAGTGTGTGTGCGAACAGCTGTGATGCTCAGTGTTTTCCTTGTTTTCTACTCTGTTGCTTATTCTCCAGGCCGCCAGTATCTCCTGCACTGGCCCAGGCCCACACTTCCCCCAGTCCCCCACTCATCCTCTGCCAGCCTACGACGGTGACCTGTTCCTGTGTGGTTCTCAATTTCTGCTCTCTGGTGCAGTGAAGGTGCTGCCCCAAGCCTTGACACTGGCAGTGTCTGGCAGGACTTATCTATAACCCTGATCCTATTAATATGACTTACAACCCCCCCCCCCCCCCACGCTTCAGAAAGGGGGAATGTACGTGAAGTTTCCATGGCTATATACTGGGAGATCAGGTACTTTAATTATTACTGATTTTGATTGACCACAGAGGCTTCACACCTGGCTCACAGGTAAAGGGAGGCTGGAAAATCAGCAGTGCTCGGACTCTAAGGACTGTGATTTGAATAGCCCTGATCTAGATGTTTCTCATCTTATGGTAGGACACTGGTTAAGGCTTCTAGGTCAGTGAGGGTCAGCCCTATTAAGTCTTTAGGCATCTTTGTGTGATTGAAGCTTGGTTTTAGGTACAAATCAATTGCTGACTGAAATGTCCCTCAAAACCCAGCAGATTAGCCTTGAAGGACAGCAGCTCCCCATACCCGTGAGATGAGAGCGATGTCCTTTTGATTCTCCAGGATGCTGGTGTGCTCACCAAGCTTAAGCTGGTGCCTCATTGCTGGGTAGGTGACATTGCTTCTGGTGTCCATGTCAGGGGCAAAGCGTTCGATCCCTGACAGCATGCTGGCGGTGGGATCAGATCAGTCATTCCAAGAAAGAGACAAGAAGGGTATGAGTGAGTAATATCCTACTGACTTGGCCTTTGTCTACACAGGGCAGAATGTGGTATGTGGGTTAAGCGGCGAGACCGCGTGATACTAAGTTAACGTCCCAGATGCTGCTCTTCTGACGTACGCTCTGAGGTTCTGAATTCAGCTGAGCGTAGCAATTTCCTGGTTCTTTTATTGACTGGAGGGTGAAGGACAAAAATGTAAGCTGTGTCGCATAAATCACTGTAGACAAGGATGTGAACTAATCAAAATGTAACAGACTGCAATAAACTCAGAGACAGGCATTAGGACACAAGATGATCTCTGGAAAGTTGAGTGACCACCTGTCTGTTTTTGGTTTATGACAGAGGAACAGAGGAGAGGAAAAGAGTTGCTCCCACCTGCCATCAAAGTGTTGTAATTCGTCCACAGTAGCAATATTCAGGTTTTGAAGATGGAGAGAGAGGGCTGGCCATCGCTAGTGTTGCTTGTGCTAGCGGACTGCTGTTGAACGATGTGAGGTGTCACATGACTGTACTTCTGTCAAATCATGTGACCTATTGTGTGATTGTACTTCTTTCTAACCCTGTATTGTGTCGCATGACCAGGTTTAGGGTTGACTATGCAGGGCTTCTATATCTCAAGCCGGATTCTGAAACAGTTTCTGAACCAAAAGTTGTGACTTGCCATTTAGCAGGCTATCCAAGGGGGATTGTGTTTCATTGCATTGTATTCATCGCGCAGCACGTTCCACGATGACTTTAGAGTGTCAAAAGGAGGTAATTAATAGACTTCTACACCCACGCTGTGTGCTCAGAGTCTTTAATATGCTGGAGTTTGTGAAGGGAACACAAAGAGCAATAAATTGTAAGTGAGATTAACAAAGCTAAGTCAGTAGGTGTCGGAGGTGGGAACCCGTCGAGTGAACTAATGATCTGTGAGGCGCGTGGAGGCTGCCCATACCCCAGCATGAGAACTTATTGCCCTAAACAGACAAGCGTTCCTCATGAATACATTAATTCCTGGCCACCACCAGGCCAGAGTGCTGCCAGTGGAGACAAGTGATGCATCGCCGGACCCGTCTGCCTCGGGACATGGCACCTGGGACCCAGGATCGATGGCTTGGTGTTGTGCACAGGACAGGCCCCTCCCCCCTCATGCAAGACTCACTTAAACTAGACCCGGGTGCCTATTACTCACCCGGCCCCTTCCTGTGCCATGACTGGAGAATGGCTGACGACCCAACTCTTTTCGGTTGGCTGTCTCCTTGCCCTCTGCACCCACCCCTGCCCCCCTACCCCCACCCAGATGTGGAGGTATGCATTATTGAAGAGCCCAGAGCACGTTTACCCAGCCTCAGCGATCACAGCCGGAGGGTGAGGCAGCGAAACTTGCTCTAACTCGTACTGCCGCAGGCAAGAGAGCCACTTTCACGTTGCATCCAGGAGAACGACTGGCCCACGGCTGCCTGGGCGAGGTCTGCAGATTTGGAATGAATTTGGCAGCAACTGGTAAATAACATGCCTGTCAAAACCACAACACCTTATCAGCACTGAGCTAGACCCTGCTGCTCTCTCCCTCTATTGATCTGCTCTCCCCTGTACCGTTACATCTCCCCCTATGAATCTGCTCTCCCCTGTACTGTTACCTCTCCCCCTATTGATCTGCTCTCCCCTGTACTGTTACCTCTCCCCGTCTTGATCTGCTCTCCCCTGTACTGTTACCTCTCCCCCTATGAATCTGCTGTCCCCTGTACTGTTACCTCTCCCCCTATTGATCTGCTCTCCCCTGTACTGTTACCTCTCCCCCTATGAATCTGCTCTCCCCTGTACCGTTACATCTCCCCCTATGAATCTGCTCTCCCCTGTACTGTTACCTCTCCCGCTATGAATCTGCTCTCCCCTGTACCGTTACCTCTCCCCCTATCAATCTGCTCTCCCCTGTACTGTTACCTCTCCC
>JAAGVU020000041.1:12241428-12301640 GCA_011763525.2 Mormyrus iriodes | reverse complement strand
TGCTGTACCCCCTGCACTGTAGTCCTTGGGCTCATACCCTGTGTGCTGTACCCCCCGTGCCCCTACCTGTACCTCCCTCCGCCCCCCCGCCCCCCCCCCCCCCCCCCCCAAGTCATGTGTCCGAAAGCGGCTACCGTTTTTACGGCTTATTTACAACCCCGGCCTGACCTTCCCGCCAATGCAGTGCAGCGGGGTCGGGGGGGAGGAGGCAGCTCTGCCAGGCTGCCTCTGATTAATTACTGTCAGGTCACATGTAGCTGGGTGGTGTCACGAGAGTGTGTCGTTTCTGAACGGATAGGAACCTGGGCCGGGATGGGCCCTGTGGGCCTCAGCGTTATCCTGTTCATTTGCCTAATAGGTCATTATTTATGGAATCTTCTTGGAAGCAGCTCGCTGTAAACATGTTAACAGTGCGTGTTAAACGTCAGCGTAGATACACGCGTTGCCTGGGAGAGCCCTGCCCCCATGTCCTCGCTGTCACGCGTCTTGGCTCATTTGAGCCGCTGGCAGCTCCCCGGCACCGGTGACCCCCCCTGACCCCCGGTGCTTGGCTTTGACGGGCTGGAGAGTCACGTGGAGGGTGAGACCAGGGCCAGACTCTTTAATGGGAGCTGGATGTGTTTGCTGCAAGTCAGCGGCATTTCACAGCGGTATCTCTATCTTTAAAGCTATATCCATCTAATTTTTCTTACTTATATTTTTCCTTTCTAAATGTCTTACAATTGTCATCGATTTTATTTCCTCCAGGACCTTTAATGTCCAGACAGGCCCAGTCTCATGTCAGTGATAGGATGTTTTAGGAGTAGGGCTTAAGTTGGCCATTTTTCTTACTGTCCTTTAATTTTACAACCCAAAATATGCCCCCCCACCCGTTTGTTAACGAACCGGATGATTCCAGCAGCAGTTGTGTTTGTTACCGGAAAGCCCTGCTGGGCTGAGTCCAACGTGATGCGATGCCGGGAAGCGGAGTGTGGTGTCTGCCCCCCCCCCCCCCCATCTGGCTCTGACACACTGCAGTAGTTTCCTTGGGGGGGCGCTGAAGGCCACCAGCCTGGGGCGGAGGGACACGGTTTTGTTGAGGAGTGACTCATCCTCGCGACTCCCAGACGCCTATGCAAATAAAAGAGGTGTGTTATTTATTTACTTTTTGCAGGGTTCACGCGCTATGTGCAAGGCTTGTTTTGGCCACTAGGGGCATGGAGGGACCTGTTGGAAAGGAAATGGCCACCGCTGGAACTGCCCCCCTGACGGGCTAGCATAACGATGCCGCTGATGAGGTGATAATCAGATAAGCATATGAGGGCATTGAAACCTGCTGACAGATGAGGATCATACTCCCCTGTGAATTCGAGTGTCAGCTTCTCCTCAAATGTGTGAAGGGAAACATAGATTCGGGAGAAACATGTGAATGTGTTTTAAAGGGGCTTTTGAGCATTAACTGCACATGGTGCGATGCTGACACAGTGCTGCATTTCCTGGATTAACTGCTGCCTCATGCTGCTGAGATTTATCGCGCCGTTCCCCGTGGATGAATTTGTCCGGCAGCGACGCGGAACTGAAGCACTCCCGTCTTCTGTTGCCTGGGCTGTGTCCCGAACACCGGCTGCATGGAGGGGGGGGTCCTCAGTTTGCAGGCTGTGGCTGCATCCCCTCCCTCCTGTTGGACTATGGGCCTCAGGCACGCCTGCCATTCTTGTCTCTCTCTACCACGTATCTTGCAACCTAGACAGTTACAGACTCCCTGGAGATCCATGCTGTTTTTTCAACTACAGATGCTGTTCAGTGTGCTTTCGACCTGGAATGCCTCTGGAAGTATAGAGTGATGCTTATATCCGCTCATTTTCCATAACTGGGTCATGATGAACCAGGAGCTCCAGGTCACTCAGGGCAGGATGCTGGTTCATCACATGCAACTTGCCGTAACACGTTACTTAAAGCCATGGTTTTAGTAGTTTATAAACACATTCATAATGCATTATAATGCATTCATAAAGCATTATAAACATGGTTTTAAATATTTATGAAAAGGCATAATGCATTATAGCCGTGTGTATCATGCATTATGAATGCTCTATGAAGCTCTCATCTATAATTAATGCTTATACTGACCATTATAATGCATTATGAAGGTATTTATAGTGCATTATAGATGAGAGCTTCATAAAGTAGTCATAATGCATAATACACATGGCTATAATGTGTTATGCCTTTTGATAAATATTTGTAGCCATGTTTATAATGCTTTATGTATGCATTATAATGCATTATGAATGTGTTTATAAACTACTAAAAACATGACCTTAACCCCTGTGTTATTTTTGGGGTTGAAGTTAGCGCAATCCATTTTCAAAAAGAGGATAAATTCTATAGAATCTAGAATTTAGAACAGAAGAAGTAAAATACACAAAGGGTTATCTAAAATGTTACCCAACCGGCACACTACGGTCTATGCAGAGATGTCGATCCACAAGATGCATGTTTCGGAGACCTGGATGAATGATCACATGACACAGACACACCCCACAAGGCTGAGGCCGAAATGGTACCCTTGACACTGTTTGTATGGGGCCACAGTGCTCCACACTGCTGGTGATGCAGGGACCTGCTCATGAATCAAGATGATTCCTTACAGCCGATTTAGCGAATTAGTTCGGAGTCGCATATGGAGCGAAATCTCACAGACTAAGTAGGTACATTTTTCATACTATAGCTTAGCGGTCGAATTAAAATGTATCTCATTACTATTGACCCACTGGCAAAGCTTTACAGCATTAGTGTAAGACTGAATGCTGAGGCCTTTATCTGAAAATGCTCCACTGAAAATACCTGTCAGTTTATAAAACCTTTACATTACACCAAGGACTTTCTTACACAAACAGATGTAAAAGAGGACAAAAGTCACAATTTTGACTGACATTTGACAGTGATCATCATAATAGATTTTTGTCTTTAATATACGACAAGCTGAAAGGTAACATTGTTCGGTATGAATGTAGGGTCAGGAGCCCTTTTTACCAGACCTCTGGCTGATCTGACGGTTCATAAATACAGTAGGAAACCCGATTTCCAAAGCGCTCGCGAGACCCCATTAACGTAAAGAGGTCCTCATTGGCGAGCTGACCATGAACGCTAAGGAGACAGAGACCAGCCCAGTCAGCAGCTCGTGTTGCACCATGTCAGCATTCCGCGTTCCCCAGTTATTCTGTTATTCCGCCGTAGGACAGACAGAATGTGCAAAGCCCCGCCCTCTGCCATTTTCAGGAATAGAGCCTTAATTCCAGAACTTGCTGCAAGAATCATTTGCCTGGGGTGTCCAAATATAAAGCAGTGTGAAAGGAATTAAATATAGAACAATAAGGATTTTTTTCACCTCTTTACTTAAAGGTAATGATGGAAAGGCTTGGGGACATTTATTTAAATGAAAGATCCCCAGGCCACATGGCATGCTGTTTTTTTTTCTTTTATAAATATTATTCTTTATGTATTCAGAAAAACAGAGCTTGGTCAGTGTCACCCTGACATTTCTGGATTTCTGCATACGTGAATATTTATAGGTGTGGATTTGAATATGATTGCCTGGCAATTTCAATGTTATCTGATGTTGACGTGTTGTGATTCTCACCTTATTTGCGCTGGACATGGCTGGCACTGTGTGATTGGCTTTTGCACTTATATGTGCTGGAGATTATTTCCTGTTGGGAGGATCCAAGGGACAATCTGCCACTGGAGGGCCATAGCCAATGACATGTCTTGACTTGGTGAATGACAGGGGAGGGGGCACTCTGAGGGCCAATTAGCTACTAGCTGGGACCAGTGCCCCTCTGGCCACGCCCCTATATACGCCCCTGGCTTGGACTAAACCATTGCAGTCTGACTGTTTCCATAGAAATGCAAAGAACAGAACACACAGCTGGTATGTGTTCCTTTAAGTTGGATGTGACCATGTGGAGCCTTGGTGTAGAGGTACCTGATGGAGACAGGAGCATCTTGAGATCTCCACTTGAGGACGACGAGACCCCATCAAGGCAGCTCCCAGAGAACAACCTGTGATGGTGAATTATGATTTAGTTACGGGGGGGCATGTGTGGCTGAGAGCGGTAATGGCTAATGCCGTAGCCCATGGGCAGAGCGGCGCACGGGACTGGCTCGCTTCCCTCTGCCAGCGTTCTGGGCCCAAACCCATCTTATCCAGTCTGGTTAGATGCCCCGATGACAGAATAATATGTTTCTCCATATTGAAGGTGGGTCGGGCCCAAAGGAGGACTCTGGCTTTGTGGGGGTGGAGGGGTTGGGCTGGCGCTGTATCTGGACACCAGGCAGGTTGACCCGAGCCCAGTGGCATGGTGTGTCTTGGCACCTGGCTGCCAAGCTTATCTGTTAGTGGAGCAGCACCAGCTGTCTGGGGTGGCGGCCTTCCCAAGCCAGGCTAATGCCCCCCCCTTCAAGTCCTGGCTCTCCTACAGCCCCCATCGGAACAGCATCGCATCCAGCATAGGAACAAATGCCCCCCCCCCATGTATGTAAGGGTTTCTTGCACATTCACCTTTTCATGTTTCATGTCGCAGTCCAAAAATATGTGGTTCGGGGAACTGTTGTCTTTAAATCAGTGTTTCTGAACTGATGGGTCGGGGGGCCATTTTCAGTGGGTTGTGGAGGGTCTGGTAAAAAAAAAAAGTAACTTTTTTTTTTTTAAATCTGTATTGTGACTTAATAACCAAGGACATATGTGGGTGTTGAGGTAAAACCAGTTGAGAAGCACTGATCTGAATTGTCCATGGTGTGTGATTGTATGTGTGTGTGTGTGTGTGTTTG
Organism: Mormyrus iriodes; assembly: GCA_011763525.2. Taxonomy (NCBI): domain Eukaryota; kingdom Metazoa; phylum Chordata; class Actinopteri; order Osteoglossiformes; family Mormyridae; genus Mormyrus; species Mormyrus iriodes. The sequence goes on along the minus strand of JAAGVU020000041.1, from coordinate 12,296,828 downwards.
TGTTTTTGTGAATATTACATTGTGAGGAATAGATTTCCCCACAATGTGATAAAAACCAGTAACTTTTTCCTTGTTGGGACACTTTATCAGTCAAGGATAACCTCAGTTTTATAAAAATCTGTGAATGCAATCAAAAAATGTATAATGTCTTGTATTTTCTTTGGTTACTTATGGCTAAGGTTAGGGCTGGACTGGGGTTAACGTTGTCATTGTTGGGATTAGGGTTATTTACATAGGAGTTAATGGAGAGTTCCCCCAATAATGGGAATATAGGAGCTGTGTATGTGTGTGTGTGGTGCCCTGGGATGGACTGGCGTCCTGTCCAGGGTGTCCCCTCCCTCCCGGGATAAGTTCCAAGCTGACACCTTGACCTTGTCCTTGATTAGCGGTTATGTGTGATCACTGGATGCCCGGGTACTCTGAGCACCAAAAGTTTGCTTTTTGTTTTAGTTAGTGCAGCAGTTTTTTTTTTTTTTTAACGTTCAAAAACATGCTGTGCAGACGTTGTAAACTTGCTGTGACAAAGAGGAGGGTTTGAAAAATGTGACGGGATCCGCATTTTATCATATCAGGACAAAGAAGGTCTTGTAAGAAATCTGATTGGGGAGGAAAATCACACATTTATCTTATTTTAACAGCCGGTGACCGCAAAGGCGGGCACTCCCACATATTTATAAAATTTTTTGGATCGCCTGAATGGTCAGTGCGAGGTCGTGGACAACATGTGCGACCCGGACCTGCAGGCATTGAGCGGACTTAATGTTCTGAGGACCCCTTTTCGAAGCCACAGAAATATGAACACCCTTAATGTCTTCCCAGTTAAAATGGGCAATAGCTTTTTGTCAAGCTACGAGGGCCTCATCTACACTGGCCCATTACTCATTTGGTGACTGCATTTAAATTTTATCAGGAAGATGACAGATACAGGCATCGTGCACCATTAATACACTGTATACTATGTTAGGGAGTAAAAAGCCAGTATTACGCAGTACAAATATAACTGTTATTTTAATTTATGATGAGTGAGTAACGGGAGGCGGTTGTGTCCTCGGGCTGGTGTAACCCTGTGATTTCCATAGGATTTTCTACCAAGGCCCTCAAGTGTGTCTTTTAATGTGCCCGTCTTAAAGGATTATTACTGTCCTCTAATATCGCCATTGGCCCTGCTAAGGAAAGCAAAATGGATAAGTAATCCTGGGCGAGGTGCCCGAGTCGTTCCGCCGCAGAGGGAGCATCGGCAAAGGGTAGGCACTGCTCTGCGATCCGGGGAAAACCCGCTGGAAGGACACGGAGGTCGATGGTGTCCCTTAGGCGTTGACGGACGTCGCCACAAGCAGGCGGGCAGAGGACAGTCGAGGTGAGAGGACGAACCTTGGAGGGGTCTTTGACGGGGCCGCCTGTAAAGTGTCCCCCACGGGTCTGGAAAATGTGGCCAGTTTCCCAGTCCCGCTGGACAGCTTTGAGCCCTGACAGGGAAGCAAGCCGATGACCATGAGAAGGCAGGCTCCACCCTGCCCGCTTTTCCTGACTGATTCCTGCGGTGTTTCGGAGGCCCGAGAAACATGGTGATACAGATTTTTTTCCCAGGTGAATTCGTATGAACACATGGATTTCCAACCAAAAAAGATTTTAAAAGTGTTTACCACTACATATGGAGACTGTGGCATAACTTTGTGTGGGGGGAAAGTGAGCCACTGGTCATTTGTAGAAGAAGAGCTAGCTGGTACTTTTTAAGCAATTGTCCCAACGTTCTCCAAAGCTCAAACATATAACCGATTAAATATCTTCCCTGGAATCATCTGAGGTTCACTGGGAATAATGGAAATGCATTTTGGAGGGCAGCTGTGCCCCTCAGCCGCTACCCTGAATCTCGAGGCTGGTTCTCCATAAACGTTCAGGCACCGAAGGTGCCGCATTCCCTCCAAACTGTGCCTGTAAGGCGACCCGCGAGTCGGGAGAGTGCATGGTGCATGGAAACACAGCACGCCTCTGTCAAGCCAGGATTTAATGTATTCGAGTCATCAGAGGCAGAGGCTGGAGCAGCACGCGAGCGTATCGCCAATAACGCGATCAGGCGTTCATGTTTATCTTTTAATGAAATGCCGTGCAGTGAACCTCGAAGGGCTTTTCTTAAAAATGGCAGAGGTGCTTAAAGGAATTTTCCGCGTCACTGTCATCACCTGAACTGTATTTCCCTTCTGAAACACTCCAGCAGTTTCCGTGAGGGTCACAAGCATATGGGGTGATGGACGGATGCTTGTGAGCGGCTGAGGGCTTGAGTTTCGCACTGCCGCGACAAAAAAAGTAATTGCGTTTTTACTTAGAGTGCTGCTGGTGGCTTGAGCGACTTGCAGTTTACACAGGCTGTAATGTAATTGGACAGGATCTTGGGCTGACCGACAGTCTGCTTCTTAGCAGGACCAACAAAACAACGCCATACCCTCCTCCTGAGCCAGGGTACAGTTTAAAGCAGTGATTCCCAATCCGGTCCGCGGGGAACCACAGACAGTCCACATTTTTGCTCCCTATTACATTGCTTCTAATCGCAGCTACTGAGAGCTGGGAGGGAGCGAAAACGTGGACTGTCTGTGGTTCCCCGCGTACCGGATTGGGAATCACTGGTTTAAAGGAAGGGAAACATTTTGGTTTTCCTTCAGATCCCCGTCGATGAAAACGACACTTCAGAAACGCCATGACCAGACTTATCGCCTTGACTCTTAGTACTTCTAAAACTGAAACTCACCCAGAATCCATCTTTGAACATCTCATGAGGGACTGTCCTGAAAAAGCACTTCTCTGCAGGGTGATGGAGAAGAACAATGGGACTACACCCTGTATTACTTGCTACATTACTGCTAACCACAAGCTGTGATACTACTGGTTATTGTATTGACTTTAATTCATCCATCTTTCTTCCATACCCACTTGTCATATGCAGGGTCACGGGGGGGTCTGGATCCTATCCAGGACAGGGCGCCAACCAGTCACACTCCCTGTATTCACACTCACACAAGTCACACTTACATTCACACCTATGTGCAATATGGTAATTCCAATTCACTACAGCACGTTTTTGACCTGTGGGAGGGGGGAGACTGGAGTACCCAGAGGAAACCTGGAGGACACCTGGAGGAAACCTGGAGGAAACCCCATGACAACACAGGGAGAACATGCAAACTCCACACATGTAAACCCGGGGCAGAGATTCTAACCCTGTGTCACCGTGCCAACCTTCCGACTGCAAGCATGTAAATTTCAGCATATAGTTATTTGTGAGGTTTGAATTTACGTGTCACCTGCTGGGTCGTGTGGGTGCCGAGAGGCCCTTCTGAAGTCCAAAGACTTCAGGCAGCTTAACTGGCATTGGTGGTGTGTGTGGGGACATTTTTTCAGTCCCCACAAGGGTAAGCTCAGTTTTATAAAAAATCTGTGAATACAATCAAAAAACTAAAAATGCCAAATTTACTCATGGTTAAGGTTAGGGCTGGGTAGGGGTTAAGGTTGTCATTGTTGGGATTAGGGTTATGCCCATAGAAATGAATGGAGAGTCCCCACAATAATAGGAATATAGAACCTGTGTGTGTGTGTGCCGTAGGCTGGCACCCCATCCAGGGTGGTACTCTTGCCCCATGCTGCCTTGTATAGGCTTCAGGCCCCCCCCCCCAACCCTGTACTGGATAAGTGGCCAGAAGATGGATGGATGGATGATATTTAATTTTAAATTCTCTCTTGAGCTGCTCATTTATAAACGATGATTTTACTATTAATTATGTAGTCCAAAAATGAGGTGCCCCTCCTGAGAAATATTGGCTTTTAGATAGCAGTGAGAAACTTTAAATGTGCCAGTTTTCCCCCACAAAAGGGTGGAGGAGTGGGGTGGGTGGAAAGGCCCATGGTATGTCCTGCAGCGAGCTCAGTGTCTCACCCTTGGCGGACTCCTGACCGTGGGCCACGTCGGCCCCACCTCTCCAGTGAGCCCTCCATGGTAACAGCACCCGCTCGCTGAAATCTCCTCGCGGACAACTGCCATTGTGAATAAAACCAGCACATTTCCCACGGGGACAGGAAAAAAAATGGCATTTGGGCCGGGCCTAATTCATGTCGGCGGCAATTCAAAAGCGACGTAAGTGAAAGCTGTGAGCTTTTGTCTCGAAACTGGAGAGCACCAGCATGGCATGCTCACACGTTCTTGTAGCGGGGGGGGGGTGGTTGTGCTTTATGGGGGCCATGATGTTTTATGTAAAATTTTAAGCTTGAGAGAGAGTCCCATGCTTACAGCCAAAGAGAAGCTTTTGATTAGACCAGTGTTTTTCAAACCAATCCTTGGGGGCCCACAGTCAGTCCACAGTTTTGTTCCCTCCCAGCCCCCAGCACACCTGAATTAGATATTCACTGATCTTGATCGTTTGGTTTGTTCTTGATTGTTTGGTTTGTTCTTGATTGCTTAATTGAGATTTGCTGGGAGTTGGGAGGGAACAATAATGTGGACTGTCTGGGAGTCCCTGCGGACTGGGTTGAGAAGCACCAGATTGCAATAACGAATTTTGAACCTGCAATGCGGGACAGGATATGTGGCTGTGTGATGCGAGGGCCCAACACTAAGAAGGAATGACAAAGAATGTTCATACCACATTTCCGCGACGACGTCAGAAGCCTTTGTTCTGGGGCAGCTTTCATGAGCCGTCTAAGGTATATCCTCTCCTGCTGCGTTAAACGCATAATTATGAGCCTTGCTGCGGAAATGTCCTAGAAACAAACGTGGTTTTAAAATGCTGAAGGGAGCAGTCTTAATTAGCATGTCATAAAGATTAGAGCACACAAGCTTGCGAACGAGTAAAGGTGCCTAAAATAGCGTTGGGGCTCTTTCTGATGCACAGATTGAATTTCCCCCTCTGACCCCACGCTCGCTGGCTTGAGATTCCCACTCTGCTGGGGACCGACACAGTCTCAGATAATGAACGACCATAAGTATTGTCTTCTGAATTCCGGTATTTGAAGTGGATATAGTTGCCGTAGTTTCAAGGAGCTTGTGTGTGGGAGTGCAGTGGATTGAGACAAGAGTGTTAAGACTGTTATGCTCGGAGTGGCCTTCGTAAATAGATGGATTTTTCAGGTTGTGCCGAACTGGAATCCCAGGTTCATACTCAAAAAACATAGTTTTTTCAAAAAAGTCCGAAAAGCACAACTGAGCTATTTTGCCCAAGGTTTCCAAAGGTGGGGCATTTCTGAGCAGGTAGTAACATGGTGGGAACAGCAGGTGGCCTGGTGGTTAAGAGCAGGGACTCAGAATGTGATGGAGAAGCTTGCGCTTTAGCACCCTTGAGAACACAACTTGACATGAGCTCCTCCAGTGCAAATACCAAATCGGAGAGGCAAAAACTGTAAGTTTGGATAGAAATGTCATTTAAACAGCTCAATGTGATTAACAGTCTCTGTCGCAAAGTGTAGTTTACGGCTGTGACTCCAAGGTGCCGGTCGGTCAGCATTTCAGGTTATCTGCATATGCCTCCATTCTCACTGTGCACTTCAGTAACTAGGTGGCATTTGACCACTTGCTCTGGAATATCTGGTCACTTCTTACTTACTGCACAGCTTGACGAGGTTTGCCACCCCATGACCGGGAGGCTTCAAAAGGTCAGTCCCATGACTTGGTCTCTGCCATACCTGTGGCTGTCAGTGAGCCCTTCGTACTGCATTCATCGCTTGTCGGTTGTCAGGATTTAGACCGCCAGCTTGTTCTGCGATTCTTTCACATTCACTGGGCATCGTTTCCAACCTGTTTCTATGCTCCAACAATCTGAACCACATCTTCTCTGCTGACTGCTTAAATTTTGGTCGATTTACGTATTTGAAATGGTGGTTCAGTAGTCTGTGGCACGGCTCTGCTCTCAGCAGGGGTAACGTGAAGTTTATCTGGAGTTGGCGATGATATCGTTTGCCAGTAAGGTGCTTAAGTTGTATCCGATTGGTTCTGCGGTTTTTGGTTCTTAAGATCGGTTTTGGATTTCACACCAGCAAACAGCTGCCGATAAAAACCGTCTCGCGTGCCCGTGTGAAAGAATCCCCCAATGTTCTGTGAGCCTTCTTGTCATGTATGGCTCAGGAAAAGAAGCCTTGCAGCCATTTCGAATGTGCATCCTCGCTAAGCTGTCAACCTTTAATTTCCTGTCCCCCGAGCGAAAGAGTCGTACCCTAAGATTTCATAAACGCTCCACAATTTTCTAGCTCTCTGGGGTCCAGGACTACATCTCACGTATGGCTGCAATTTACTGTAAAGAGGAAAACAGGGAAAAAGAACAGAATTCCCTATGTCCCCCCACACTGTTGCCAGCCCCTCCCGATAGTCTCGATCCATGCCGAATTCCGTGACGTTCGATAGGTCGAAGATGTTTTTTTTTTCTAGTGTGCTCTCACAATTATGAAAAGGTCTCACATAGAGGTTTCTGTGAGAATAAGGGAGTCTTTGTTCAACATGAACAAGGATGTGCTGTTGTAAGATAAGGAGAAACGACCGAGGAAGCCAGAGTGTCAGAAAGTGCTTCGAGATACTGGGGGAAGATTGAATTTATGAGGTCATCCGGCCGCTTTTCTCGCTCTTCACGCTCAAGGTGTCCGTCTCGCCGCGTCTCGTTTCAGACACAAAAGACGGGTGGAGAAACCCGTCGATGAAAAGTTCGCCGACTTGTGAGAGACTTATGTGCCCAACTATCGTAAGTGGGTTCAGAACCAGGCATAGAAAACAGCAGTAGGACAGATGTCATTGTCCAGTATGTTGTTTAAGAGGTAAACAGAAAGCACACGTTCTTTCTCACAAAGAAATTGTGTTCCTAATGTCAGTCCTTTCAGATTGTAAATCAGATTTGTTCTTAAAATGCATTTGGCATCCTAGCCAGAAACACCTTAAAAAGTCTTGCATTAGGAGAGATGGAATTGCATAAGTACAAAGTGAAAATGCGATGTTTGCCCGTGCCACACTGTCGAGTGTTTTGAGCTGAGATTCTATGTCTAAAGCGTTATAATCTGGGCAGAAGGTGTAGAGCCTGATTCCTCCGGAAGCATGCTTGCTTCACGCTCGCAGAATGCGAATAGTTTTTATCTCTCCGAATACAAATATATATCTGCAGAGAAAGTTTTAACAATGCCCGTAGAGAGTTGCAGCCCACCTTCTGTCCAATCACGGGAAAACCTCAAAGGCTCGCCCTCCCACACTTAATAGTATTGCTGCAACTGAGGGTTTTTAAGAACTGCTCCAGATCGTGTTATTTTATTAATTCATTTTTACCCAGAGCCCCTTGCCATTATTGAAGTGCCTCGCTTACTTACAGTCCTTTTAACGGGTGTTTTATTATACGCCGATGAAGCTATTGCAGCCTCCCTGCGCCACCACCACCATTTGGGCGCCCCAGAGGCTAAAATTCTAAAACTTCATTTGAAGGTGTGATCATTGGGTGCATGCCATAACTGAGCTGGATATATGCTGTGGCAAATTAATCTCAGAACAAACATGAAAAATCACAGGAACACTTGGATTAACTTTCAAGGGATATTTCCCCAGACCCAAACTGCCAGGCTTATCCATGTCATAGTGGGGCATTTTTTTTGAAGGCAAACCAGGTCACCCGGAGGACAACAAGTTTTCACGGCCTTCCAGTTTGGCCAATGAGATATGAGAGCAGGGATTATTTCATTGCAACCTCGCGTGGGGTTTGTTTAGATAATATGATCTGCATGCTTCATCCTATCAAATTTCCTTCCCACTTATCCGACTGAGAGTCACGGCGGAACCAGGTCAAGGAGAGCATATGGGGTTCTATTCGGTTTCCAAGGCCCTCAAAAGCCGGCCATACAGATAAGCCTTCCGGAGAGACCTAGGTTGACCCTCATGATCTCTGCCCATTGGGACAGACTTCCAATGGGGGCCTTCTGAGAAGGACAGCCTTAGAAGATGCCTCTTCAAACTAGAGGAGCACTAACTCCTCCCCAACTCTCCTAGATTGCTGAGACCCTGAGACTCTTGCTCCTTTTTGTGGAGTAAGCCCAGCAACCTTCTGCAGAGACATAATTTCAGCTGCTCTTAATGAGTTTTATTCATGACCCAAAGCCACAGGATATAGATTGGGCTGCAAACCACAATGTTTGTACATTTGGCACCCATCAGGTCCTTGAAATTCCCTGCACCACTAAGGGCAGTTTGTTTCCTGTTTGAAGAGAGCAGTCATCGGTTTCCTAGGAGGGCACCACGGGTCCTTATACTGAGTTTGTGGATTTGCATTTCTGTCTCTTCATGGCAGTGAAATTTTGTGATGGGTGCCTCAAGGCTTGAGTCATGGACTGGGCCAATCTTGCAGAATAGAATCTCCCTGTTTTGTGGTTATGTCTTCATCCAGACAAAAGCAACAGAACCGGGGGGTGCTGGCATGACTGACCTATAGCCCAATCCACTCAGAGTAACTGCAGTTTAACATGCACCTTCAACGCAGTTTAATTTTCAACACCTGCAATTTTTTACAATTTTCCCGCAATCCTACCCTTCAACTGCACTTCCAAAATGAGTCTCTTTGACTAAAAGCTGAAAAAATCTATTATTGTTAGCCTCAAAGTACTAGTTATATATTTTCGTCCATAGTGATTACTCTACCCTGAAGGGAGCATTGAATGTGAATAAAAACGAGAGAAAGCCCTGAAAATGACTTTGATAGTTGAGGAAATATCTCCTGAGAGCGGACCGCCACCCCTTCATCTCTGACCTTCACCCGAACCTTGGAACGCTGTGATGGAGACACCTTACGGATGAGCAGAATCCAAAACGAACATGTTCGGTTTAAAACGTGCATCTCGGCATTCAGCAAGTTCTTCAGCTGCTGTGATGATAACAGCTGCCAGTGGCGTCCCATGCCTAGGTGAAGACCTCATGCTATAGAAAGTAATTTTCCTTAGGCGCTGCAGATTAAAGAAAAAAAATGTAAAAGCACCCTGTGCCCCAGTGAAACGATTTGGCTTGGAGAAAATACAGTGCACATGCAAAAGTGTGATTTGTTTACTGAAACTGGCCTAATTAGAGGTTTGATTGTTTTACTTGATATTTCTTTGTGCTGTGAGCAGTCGTGTCTATGTACAAGCAGCAGTGTCTCGCACTGACAGGCAGTGCTGTGACCCACACAAAGCACCTTCCCAGGGACATAGCAGCCTCTTTGGATTCATATCAGAAGCCTTGTAAGCATGATGCAGGTTCCTGGATGGTTTCTTGGTCACAGTTTACCAGAAGTTATAATTATATCTGATGCCCATGTGCACACTCTGAAAGGAATCCAGCCTGTGTGTGTGTAGAATGAGAAGGGCTGACAGGCAGGCAACAAAATGGATTCATCTCTCTTTCGTGACCTGAAATATAGTTTTTTCCGTTCCGTTGAAGTTCCTCCCGTATTTAGCCATCTTCATCCCCCGCCCCCCACCCCACCATAATCTACAGCAGAGATCTTTCAGGCATTTTCGAACTCTTACAAAAGCATCACAATATATCTCATCCTAGCTGAAGCGGAGTGAAACATTGTTTGAAACCCAAGGGGAGGATGAATCTGCACATTTGGAATCGGAGCATTTTGAACATTCTGAGAATTCAAGTCAGAGCCCAGAGCCTGAATCTTTCTTAGGACCTCACATTTAGTTTTTCTATGCAGAACAGTTTATAAGGTGGTCAGGATGGTACTATCTTGCTTCTCTTCCTACCCGTTTAACGTGTCGGAAAGCTGACTGTTTGGGTGAGGTGACTGTAAAGGATCCAGGCTTGACTGTGGAGGCACTTCTAAGGAAATTTTGCAGTTTTGATCAGTCCATGCACCAACCTAAACACCACCTTGGCCATATGGGTCTATCCCGTGTGTTTCTCTGTGCTTTTCTGTAGTTCAGTTTCTCTTTTTACATTAGCCCCAATAATGACTGACAATCATGCATTATGCATCTATCCATCCATCCATCCAGCCATCCTCTAACCTCTTCTCTTGGTCAGGGTTTGTGGGATAACTGATAGTTAGCTCAGACTGATACTGAGAGAGCAGGTATATTTAAATTTCCCAAATCACAACTGATCATAATAGCAGAATCGGTGTTCTGGAATGAAGAGTGCAGAGAATGTGTCCAATTTCTGCTAAATATTTCCCAGCAGAGTGAAGAATGACGCATCTTGGCGTTTTTTTAGATTAAACATATGCAGAACGGAAAATGACTTACTCTCTATGGCAAGTGTTTTTTTTAAGCTTGTGCAAGACAGTCTGTTTTATCTTACCCCACTTTCTATACATGGATAATTGAAATGTTTTTTATGCTGTGTGCAGAATATTCTAGATAGAAATCTCATTGGTGGGACTTTTATGTATGATGTTTCTTGCCTGACCTGATGCGTGCTGGAATCATTTCCTGTTTGGATCTCTCTCTCTCTCTCTCCCTCTCCCCCCCTCTTTCTTTCTCAGAGGACCACATACAGGTTCTTCACAACTTACTCACTTTTGACTTAATGCTTGCACAGAGTTCTCAATTCATTCTCAGTTCATGTAGTATTTATTTTTGTCATTGTAGTATTCTGTGTTCTTCCGACTCACAATTCATAAAATCCCGCTTTACAATTCTTATACCCTGTAGTAGCTAATCCAGTTGGCTTCCGCTAACAGAAATATAATTTATTCCAGAGTATCAGCAACAGTCAGCAAACCTTCCACAGTCTATACATCCCTTAAATGAATATGCCATAGGTCTTAGACAAGCAATACGATCTGGATAATTGAATTGCTAATAATAATAATGCAATTTGATTCTTCATTAAAACTAATTCATTAGCTGCATACGCTTTTAAAATTAGGGTCTGGAATTAACACGTTGGTTTTAATGAGCTGTGTACATTGCAATTTGGAAACAATGCATTCATTTTATACTGAATTTCAATATATTACTGCTGTGTGTTGCTGCTGCTAATGATTTGCTCACACACACACGCACACACACACACACACACACACACTTGCGGGAAGTTTTATTGTGACGTGTCTTTTAAAATGTGCTGAACCACTTCGTCTGCTTTATGGGGGGAGTATCGAATGATGAAGTTTGGATCCAGGTTAATTATTGGAACGCCTTCACAAGATTGTATGATTCTGACCCTGTGTCCACACAAACTGGTATAGTCTGGATTCTCACCTTAGCTTGAGAGGTTCTCACCTTGAGAAGTACCTTAAGCTCACCATGCCATATGCGAAAGGCGGAGGCATAAATCATGTGCCCCGTACACTTTGCAGCCTTCCCATTGGCTTAGAGTAACACTACCTTAAGGGACGTTTATGTGGCATTTGAATCCACTCCATCTACTGTTTTCACAACTGGAAATCGTCAACTGCCGTGCTTAAAATCCAATTACCTTGAGCTTCACAAGCAGGTTTGGCTGGTCTTCATCACGGGAGGAAATATAATGGCGCTTTTCCACTGGCATACAAGAACCAACCCATACCTGAGCCGTACTGCGAAGAGAGACTAGTTACGGAATGGCTTCAGCTCGCTTCGGTTTTCCACAGCAGAAGGGTCGGCTTGGTATAGGTGTCGCCGGGTTTGGAGAGTGACAGTGACGTAAAACAAAACAGGCGCTTATTTACTGTTCACACTGTGTACATCATTATTTACTATGTGCTAATATCTGCTAGCACATTTGTGAGGATCGCCATGTTATGTTAGCATCAAATGCTAGCTGAGTTAGCATTAGTTTGTGTAAATTTGCATTATGAATCCATTGCATTCAGCTGTTCTGTAGAACTTTTCTTAAGTAGGAGGTTTGCAATTTTCTAGTTCGAAGTTATCAGGAATGCAACAATATATTGTGATGTGTGATGCTACTAGTAAAGAAAAATATATAAAATATACCCTTATTCCGTCAGATAATTCATGCGTGGAGCAGTGGTATCTCCGTGCATTTCGACCAATCAGATGGTGGTGACGCAACCAGCTCAGTTTGGTCATGCTTTCAGCCCTACTAGTAAGCAGGGCCATGTCAACATGGGTACGGGTCAGGTATGACTCATATACTCACAATGGAAAACCGCCAGCCTGCGATACAGCTCGGGTATGGGGAGGGGATTCCAAAATCAGATAGATGGAGGTGTGAAAATACATGCAGATCTATTGGTGTTTCTTTGGGATGCGGATAAAGATCTGTGCCGTGCGCAGATTGTTTCACCTTCAAGCGCTGGGTCTGCAGCACGTGCTGCTCTTCTGGCTCTCAGCGGTAACACCGTGGCACACCAACATCCCCTGCCCCTCGCCGCCCGACGCCGCCAAACAGAGAGCAGAGCGACGGCCTGGCTAACGAATCCCTTCATTTGTTTCGGAATTGTTTTCCATCTGCTGGTGATCACAGCGCAGGGCGCACGCCAGGTCTCCTTCTGTGCCGCTCTCAATTGCATTTGCTCATTAGCTTTAATATAATGCCTCTGTTAGTCTGCGACGCGATGGGTGCCCTGGCTGACATAATGATTTCTTAAAGTGGACTACTGGCTTTGTGAGTATCTTCCAACCTACCTGCAGGCTAAGGTTGATCAAGAAACAACATTTTCTCCCCGAGATTGTCCGTCAACTGGCTAATTTTAAACCCGTCTTTGCCCTTTTGGCATAAGCAGATGCACCCTATTTGGGATTTTTTGATTTATATCCTCTGATACTGAATCGATAACATCATCGCCATCATCATAGAAAACCATTTTCTATTGGAGGTAGTTTATCCTGTTTGGGCTTCTTTAGTTAGCCCTGGCCTCTACACGGTGCACTGGAGCAGTGATGATTTGGGTTTAGTGCAAGCTCTCTAGTGGAGCTTACTGAGGTACCCTCCGCTGTCTTATTTTTCAGTTGAGCTAGGTGTTGACTGACCTTCGGCAGCAAGTGAGAGGAGAGATGCAGGAGATAATAGGACAAAAGAGGCCATTTAGAAACAAAATGAGGACACAAGCATTTCTTGTGTAATTTGAAGTTCCCGGCATCTGTTTATATACTAGGTTTTCTGTCCTTATATGTTCCAAATGTAGCCAAAGATTTGGGTCAAAACATGTGTGGTAGATGTTTATCTAATGACCAAATGCTAATTGTTAGTATTGGTGCACATCGAGAGCCCAACTGTATATGCTACAGAATGCAAGGCGGACAGCTGGAGCGGGGCTCCATTTCTTGGGATCTGGATGCACTAACAACAGCACTGGCATCAGCAGCGAACGATACGGAGAATTGCTACCCCTCGTATATGATAATGTGACCTTAGAGATGGACCAAAGCTTTGATGCAAAATGTTGAAAGACCTTCAGCCCTCAGCACAGAACGAACCTCAGATCCGGAGTCCTACATGAAACAAAGGTCAGACCAGAACTAATTGATAAAAGTCTGCTGATTTGGCTGGCCACTGTAAAGCAGCATCCGTTTCATTGCCATCCTGCTAGGGATCTACAGTATACACATTCTGCTCTGATGACGCCCGTAGCTTACCGTCCGGTCCCCTCGAAATCAGCGGGAACCCCCCCCACATCTTCCCAGCTGGAGCCAAGCCATATTTGCAGGCTGCAGGATATGACGTCATCATGGTGCAGGGTGAGCATTGCCCCTTCTGTAAAAATGTAATCTTGCCTTTCCCGACTCCTTCTCCGTCATCTGTAACGTCCCTATCCTGAACCTCCATGAGTTATGGGAATCGGTGAGGAATGCTGCATGGAACTTGCTAGCATTGTTTTGTCCTAGGGCTGTTGATGGGGGCTGCAGAATGCCTTGGGTGATAGTCCCCCTAAGCCAAGCTGCCATATTGCCTGGTCCCGCAGCATGGTGGCAGCATACCCCCCAGAGTAAGAGCTGACCTGTGCTTCTGTGCACGCAGAGTCTGTTCCGGAAAGGCGACAGTATAATCTGTTTATTGTAGAGTAAAATTAGTATATTCTAACGAATGTAAAATATGGCACTGGTTAATTATCAAGTTGTATTATTAGTGATTATATCGTAAGTAGCCTTCCATAAATGGGCTTTTCCGTGATTTTAATTTGTAGTTTTGCTGCCACATTGCAATCAGTTGTAATATTTGCGCAAATGCTAGCTCTGGATCTAATTCAAAGGTTAAATTCCCTTTTCTCTTTCTTTTTTGCCCCAGGTGAGCAGATTGCAACTTTTAAACTCCAAGGATACACATGTCCTCCAAATCTCCATTGGCCATGTTCATGCATTGTGGTTTCTTTTGTTCAATGAAGCGGGTTGAGTTTTGTTGAACTTCTGCGGGCCCCTGGGTGCTGAAGGCACTCCGTCGGGCTGTTACGCACTGAAGGTACTCCGTCGGGCTGTTACGCACTGAAGGTACTCCGTCGGACGGTTACGCACTGAAGGCACTCCGTCGGGCGGTTACGCACTGAAGGTACTCCATCGGGTAGTTACGCACTGAAGGCACTCCATTGGACAGTTACGCACTGAAGGCACTCCGTCGGGTAGTTACGCACTGAAGCTAAGCAGCAGATCTTGGCAGTCCTGTTCTGCTTCCTGCTCACAAACGTTGTGGCGGACCTACGCAGATATGCACGCATTTTCTCGTGGTTGGTCGGAAGCCATGATGTCTCTTGCCTGAGCTTGTTTGTCCATTAGTATGGTAATTCTTCTGAGCCTTGGAGGAGGCACATAGATGGCAGCTAGATGGGGTGACCCAGATGGCCTCACTTGGCACCGCTCAGTCCGGCTCCTGTTGCCTCCCCCGGCTGATCTGGTTCTTAGAGACCGGAGTGTGTCGTCACTCTCAGAAGGTTCCGGAGAGGGTGTCACGCAGCAGGTCCAGAAGCATCTACTGGCATGGATTCTGGTGGCTCCCACCGCTGACTCGGAGCAATAGAGGCCCTCTCTGGATTCACTTCATTAGCATCCTGGTCCTGCAGTTCGACAACCCGCCTCACGGCATGGCGAGGAAGACCACCCTGCGGTTACCATAGCAGCAGCCCTTATGGAACAGACCCTCCGCCATTTGTGTGGCCTGTCACATGGTCCCGATGCCCTTTGGGTGGGGTTTTTTCAAACATAGTCCATGGGTATGGAATGAAAAGGATGCAACGGGGATAGAGAATTTTCCATTAGGGCATATGGTCATACGGAATACCCATAAGCCACCACTGCTGTTCCTCTTTATTCTTTGGAAGATAAAAATACTTGTGGCAATGCATCAGAAAATCATTTTATAATCATTGGTTTAAATCTCTGCAAAATGAAATGCCCGTGATGAGTCGATCAGCCTCAGCTGTAACAGTCCAGCACTTTCTGAAGTGTTCTGTATGTCTGAGACACACTTTCTGACAGGAAGTGTTAGTGAATGATGGCAAATCTATGCATAAACCTGGTATCTGTCTGTGTGCCTCTGGTCTGCTTTATAACCTTGATTTTTAATTATTTTTGAAATTTATATGCTTCTGAGTTTTACTTGTAGATTTGCCAAATATTTATCCTTCCATTTTCTATACCTGCTTGTCCTCATGCAACGTTGCGCGGGTAGGCAGTCTGTCCCGGAAGCTCCGGACACAAGGCAGGGAATAACCGAGGACGGGGTGCCAGGCCATTGCAGGGCACACACACTCACCATTCACACCTACAGGCAATATGGAAACTTCAATTAACCATAGCATGTTTTTGGGTTGTGGGGGGAATTTGGAGAACCTGCAGGAAATCCCACAACGACACAGGGAAGACATGCAAACTTGACACGCATGGACCCACGGCGGATATTCGATCCCCAGTCCTTGAGCTATGAGGCAGCAGTGCTAATCACTGATTTTTTTTTTACTCAGTTGCTGAAGCATACGTGTTGCTGCTTTCTGCACCCACTGAAGTGCGTTTGAACTGTACGGAGGCACCACAGATGCGGACAGGCTGGAAGGCGGGCTCCGCCGTGCCGCCTTCCTGTGAAATCCACATGCTGCAGAGCACTCCGGCCAACGTCAGTCTCCGGCCAGGAAGTCAACTGGCTTGTTACGCAGTTTGAATTAATTACGGACAGGCGGCATGACAGATTGGTGGACTCATCGGTTGCTGTAAGGAACTTGATCGTTTTTGGCCTATGGGGCCATATTTATGGTGCAGCAACGGAGGGGAAGAGTGAGGACTGTGTTGGTGTAGTGCCGAAGAACCCATGCGTAGGAAGGCCGGCGATTTTATCATCCGGTGCCTCTTACTTTAGGGTAATCGATTGCAGGCTGGCAGGAGGGGGGTTGGGGGGGAGGCAGAAAGATTTGACTGTCGGGGCATGCTGGCACTCTCTGGGGTGTGAGCTGTGATACACGCCCCATCCCTGTGACATCGCACACTAAATGCATGTATGTGCATTAATACTTATATACAGACACAAGGAGACATTTACATAAACACAGACTGGGGTCAATCAGTTTTTCTGATGGCAACCGCAACTGGATAAATGCATGAACGACTATACACAATGTGAAATGGGGAGCAGGGTGTAGGTAAGTGGGTTAGGACTCTGTGGCCACGATCAGAAGGTTGTCGATTCGAATCTCAGGGTTAGCAGATTGATGCAAACATTGGGCCTCTGATCACGGCCCTTCACCTCTGGTCACTCCAGAGACCTTCGACAGATGGCTGACCCTGCGCCCATACCACAAGCTTTGCTCTGACCTGCACGTGTTTTAAAGGAGTGCATGATGGGACATGTGAAAAGTGATGTTTCAATGTGCTTGTACAAATAGGTTATTTATTTCAAACAGGCACTTTGTCGCAGGGAAAGCAGCAGTTTAGCCCTTTGTTTGAATGAACAGCGGCCTGTAGTCATCGGGCAACGTTAATGCCACTGCGTCTTGCTCTGTCGGCAGCATGGACTGACTGGTGGAGCGTTTAATAAATTAAGAGCTGAGCGGCGGGCGCATGGAGATTTGATTTACGGTATAACGGCACTGCGCTTGACTCTTGTCGGCAAATAATGTGTGTGTTGACGCGGCCATGCACGCCTGGTGTGCGTGAGTGTGCTGATCGGATCAGGAGGGATTTAAGCGGCTTACGTTTCTTGGCCAGGAGTGTCGACGGAGGTAAAAAGGGAGCCCTCTGAGGTTAAGCGTGGTGTCGTTGGCCGCAGCGTCGTTGGCTGCGGCGTCGAGCGTTGACAGTAAAGCATAAATACAGCAATGCTGGGATTCATTCTAGGACTTTTCAAAGACATTGGCCACAGCTCAAGACAAGATCAATGTCGAGAGGAGATACAAAAAAAGTATTAAAAACTGGGTATGATTCAACAAAATGTCTCAAGTTTAATCATTCAAAACGCTTGGGCTGCTGGCATCTGTGTATTTACTGGGCATTAAATTTTCACTCACCGGGAGGCCTTTGCGGAAAACGAGAGACGCCAGCCCCGCTGATGCGTCCGTTGCTTGGGGGAGGGCGACTTCCGTCAACAGGCCCCCTCCACCTCCCCACGCGCAAGAACGCGTTCGCGGTCACGTCCTCGCATCCGTTACGAGTCCCCGTGAGGACAGCTTGTCAGATAAGCTTGTCTGCAGACGGCGCCATGTGGACCATGCCCGTCAGTGTCCCAAGGTGAGGCCAGGACACGAACACGTCAGTCAGAGCAGGGCGAAGGGTCTGCCGGTTGGACTGCTGACTTGACACGAGCCGCGTTTATAAATGAAGGATGCAGATGTATAGGAGATAGTGACTCTCATTTATAGCACTCACAAGCTGCCTGAGTCTAGCTTTAAATAGATTCACAGGCAGCCATAAAGAAACCACTAATCCCGGCTGCATCGTACTGTTATACATTGCAGGTTTAAATAGTCTGTATGTTTGTGCAAGTGGCTGCAGTTCATTTGTGTTTTCCTGGCTTTATACCAAGGCCTTTTGAGCAGATATCGCCTCCCCATCGCCACGAAGCTGCTGTATGATCTCATTAACCACACTTAGCGTCTGCTCAGCACATCAGCATATATCTTAGCTTTGCTTACAGTGCCCTTGTAGTGCGCGACAGCCACCCTGACTATGTCCGTGCATTATTATTCACTGTTTGGTGGGTAGGAGACTAGGGGCCATGTCGAAGGAAACAGGGTAGCGTTCCAGGACCACAGAGCAGCCCTGTGGTGTGCAAAAATCCCGAATGCTGTAATTTTCCATGCCCACTTCTTGGCAACGCTAAGATGTCTGTCCATCCTGTCCAGAGAGAAGTCGTTTGTCATGTGAAGGCCTGATTGGCTGAGCTGTGCTGTGCGGTTTTATAAAGCGGGTTACTGCGGGATGAGCATAGCACAATGCTGGGTTTGATACCGGCACCGACCCTTGAAAGCGGCGTGGCTGAGCAACTTTCTTTAGATTTTGTTTACAGTTCTTTTGGCTCAGCCGTTTCTCGGCGTTTCCCCAGGGCTGTAGGTGATGCCCGATCTGGACCGGGCCCAGGGCTCGCGGTGAGGCTCTTGTGACGCGTGGAGCACTTCTCGGCTTGCCACGCACCTCGGGCGGGTGACGTGCACGTCTCTGTGAACACCTGGTGGTTCACCGGAAGGCCGGCTCGTGTTTCACCCAGGGAGCCTTTCTAACTTTGCACCGGCTCTGCAGCATGTTCGCCCTGTTTGCAATAAAACCGGGGAAAACAAGATTTCTGGGGCTACCACTTCATTAAAAATAAAACCTGACAGGCACAGCACGGATCTGGAAACAATGAATGATGTTGTTCCCTTTTATGATGTTAATTCTGTGTTCTTAGTAATATGATGGTACTAGCCTGACAACGTATTAGGTATAATTAGGTTAGTTTATGCAGCTTAGCTGGTCTCCGAGCTGTGAGGGGCTCGAGGGAGATGTACAGCCCCACCCCCTGCACACCAGTATGCACTGGCCAACTTACGAGGCACTGAAACACCCCATCCCCACCTGCATTTCTTCAGTTACTGTCCTGAGACCTGGTGCAATACTGCCAGTGCATTGCATTCCTGGGGAAGTGTGTGATGTCACTTGGAAATCATTGTCCTTGCAATTCCTCTGCCTCTGCTGTGTGTTTGTGTTGACAATGCCCTTGCCTCTGTGATGTCACTGTGACTGCAATATCACAATCATATTGAGTCTCTGCTTCTGTGATGTAACAGTCCGTCTGATGCTCCTGTCTTAGCGATACCTCTTTGTGATGTCGTCGTCTCTGTGATGTCACTGTGTTAGTGATACCTCTATGTGATGTCACTGTCTCTGTGATGTTACGGTTACAGCGATGTCTCCACCCCTGTGATGCCCCTGTGTTTGTGATGTCACTGTACCTGTGATGTCACTGTCTTTGCAGTGTATTGCAACTGTAATAAAATTTCTGAGCTTTTGGAAGCATCACTGAGACTGGGGCCAAAAGCAAGATAGCGCGCGTGTCGTAAGCTCTGTCGTAGGCTTAGTGCCCTGTGAGGGAGGAGTCACAGACGCTCCCTGTGCGTGATAAGGATGCTCGTACGCTTGCAGCTGCCACTCTGTTCTGCTTTTGCCACGTGGCAAATTAAGCCTGTTCCTCTTTTTGAAAAAGCCAATTAGATATACATACATGTGACGTTTCAGCAGGTTTTTTTGTTACCGTTGAGGCCAGTAGCTCTGGCTGCACACCTAGCAGTATCAGCAGCATCAGGCAGGAGTCATAAAGCAGGACGCTAATTGATCCAATCATGCGTTCTGCCTTTTGTACAACTGACACAGGTGTCACCTTGAAAGCCCTGCCACACAGTGGGGGGCGCATTAGTATTGGACATGGACCAGGAGTTAAATAGGACTTTGAGCTGGACATGCTCCTTCCTCAATCCAGTACAATTAATGCATTTTGCACTGAAGATGTAGAGAACTAGTGCGCCCCCACATGTCTGCCATTCTCTCTGAGAGGTGACATGCAACTTCCTGAATATCATGTAGCACGGATCATATTTGGACGAGAAGCCAACAGAGACCTTGTTTATTTCTGCCATGCTCTGCAAATGAATGATCGATGGAGAGATGGCTTTGCAGTGAAGGCTTCATATATTTTTGGTATTAAGAGATACCCCTCCCCAGCTAATCAGGGGACTCGGTCCTCAAGCACATTGTTACACATAGCTTCTTTATTTGCGTATTTTTTTCTGTCACTCCGTGGGGAAGTGAGCTGTAAGTTGGCTGGCAGGGTGAAAGGGCACACTGATCTTTCCCTTGATCACTACAAGGGACCCTGGATTGGCCCTCACTGCCTGTTTAATTCCCTTATTTATGTTGTTATTGGCTGTGTATAGCTATCACATAATCTCCAGGGTACTATAGGGGGATCTGCTGGCAGACACGGGGCAGTATGGCTTAGGGTAGCCACCTGAAGAGGCGGGACGCAGCCTAAAAGGAAGTTAGCACACGGTCAAGTCAGCCAATGGCGTGTCTTTCTGCCCTGCCCCTTGCAGCCAATCAGGATGCTCAGCTGCATTATCTGGCTGCCCCAACCCAGTACACTCCTGCAAAGGAGAGGAAGTCAGCTTGAGACAGATACCGGGAGTCTGACGGGCAGGGCATCTTCGTCTCATTCGTCTCTGTAGCATTTCCAGAGAATTCCACATTTACCTGCTTAGCAATACTCTTAGCCAAATGCACTTCCTCTTTCACTTACTGTGACATGCCACATTTTTGTAAGAAAACTAGGACCCAAATATTGTTTTTCATTTTTTTATTCAAACAACTATAAAAATATGACAGAATTTGTATGTTAAGCGCGAGATGGTTTTCTCCTGTACCTAGTCTCCACGATGGCACCTCCTATACCGTTCCCATGTTCAGTGGGAGACCCACTGGGTAAAGGGCAGAACTGGGCCCCACCTTACCATGCGGGCCCTGCTGTTGCACCACTCACATCGCTTACCGCAAATCAGTGTGCCTCAGGTCTCACGATGCCCCCAGTACTTAATGTGCCATATTGCCAGGGCCTTGAAGCCACGTTAAAACACCAGCGCTTTGCATCAAACAGCAGTTGAGTGCATCTCACACCTCCGAATGAGGTGCGTCCACCTGTCTGACATAAACAGGGATCAGGGACGAGGATAATTTCTGAATACCTCTCAGAGTGCCCCCTCCCCTGTCACTTACCAATTCAAAACATTATTGTGTAATGATAAGGATAGTCTCTCTCTATGAATTATAGCCTCTCTTTTGCCCCCTTAACAAAATTCTAGAATTGCCCCCATAGGAATTTTTTGGGGTTCTATGGGCTGAGCAAATAGCGCTGTACTGTATGAAGGGCAGTCATTAATAAAGCCTGCCCCAACCTTTAATATCACAAATATTGCGTTATGTGTAATGCTCAGTGTTGGGAGCGAAACACAGACAAGGACACTTGTTGAGGGCCGGGACACTGGCCTTACAGGGGTCCTCTGGAGGTCACGGGAACATCTGGAGGAGAGGGGGGAATTGAGATGCAGAGCTGGCGCAGCTCATAATTTCAATGGCAGAAGGATGCGGCAGGAAGAGCATCTGGTAGCCTTGTAAATAATGGAGTTTTGAACCGTTCCCCAGGATGAGATTTGTGGAGAGAGTGCATTATTTACGTTCCGCTTTGTTATTGCCGAAAAGAGGTGCTTTCGATCTTCCCGCTTTGTTTGTCGAATGAGATTTGGCCATGCTGTGAATCTGCCCCAGATTTGACGGCACCAGAAATGTCTGGGAAATATTACATTGGGGCTGCAGTGCAAAGGTCCGTCTGCTTTCATTGACCTTGCAGGTTAATATATCCTACGACAAGCTCTGGAATCCAGCTGTGAGTCATGCCCCCAGTAACGGGACATGAACCCAATCAGAGATCTGAGCTTCTGTCCACATGGTGAAGCTGCCTGATAATCTGACTAGGTATATCTCTCCCCAAGGGTGGGCAGCGTTAACCAGTTCAGTGGTGGTTTTTATACATATTGTTGAGTCTTAGTTATACTGCTAGTTTTGCATGCGTATTTTGAACTGTATTATGTCCAGACACCAAAAAAAACAACATGAGATATGCACCTGTTTGCGCAGTGTGTGCTTCTTGAGTTTATAGGTGATGTATACAATGCTGGAGTTGTCATGGGATGCACGTGCAGCCCATGCTTCCATGGGGAAAAAATGACAAAAACCATCACCCTTGAAAAGAAACCATGCCCCCTCCCTCCATCCTTCTAAATCGTTCTGTGTAATTTCAGTCATGTAAAGGTAAATTCACTGAGTTTATCAGGAGTATTCAGCTCCGGTCCGAGACATAATGTAACCCCACTCCCATAGAAAATTCTATCGTCTGCAATCTGCCTCCCCCCCCCCTTCAAGATTTTACATTTCTTTCAACTTGACCACTGGATGTGTGCAGAGTGCTTTAGGACAGGTGTGTCGAAGTGAGCCCACTATAAAATAAAACTAGAATTTCAATACCTGAGGTACAACAAAAATGATAATATACCACTCAAACTGGCACTGTTATAAAGCTTTTAGCTTCTCTTTGATACTGGGATCAAACAATGAAGGATATCAAGGGATATTTGGGATTCTTGTTGACAGGAAGTGAGATGTGGGGATTTGGGGGAGGGGGGGTTGGGGGGTGAAAGCCTTTGGCTTGCATACAGTTTCTGAGGGATTATGGGGGGGGCCGATATGTGGAGAACTGATTAATGGCACTTAATGGAACTTAATTAATGGGGGCGTTCTGAAGCTCATAGCTTTATTTCTTAAAAATTCCAGGTGAGTCTGAGTAGGAAACTGTAAGAGCGGCCGGCTGGCTTGAGAACAGGCCTCTGAAGGCCTCCCTGAGTGCACCCGTTTCCTGAAAGAACTCCCCCCTCCACCCACTGGCAGGGGCTTGCTGGTTCCAGCCCAGAACGGAGATGGGGATTCTCCTCAGCAGACCACATTTAATTGCCATCTGAGGAGCGGATGAAATATTCATCCCCGTGTCACGGGCCTCATCACAAGAGTGGCTGCAAGTTCCACGCCGTCTGCCCTTACCGTAAATTACGAGACCCGCACCCTCCCGATTCCCACCATAGTCATTTGGCATCAGCAGATGGTCACTGTGGTCTCCGTTACTAAGGGCAGGTTCAAGTGTTGGGCCGTCCCTGGGTCTTCGACCTTCTGCCACGCATCTTTATGGGGGACAGATAAAATGCCGCCCCCCCCACCTTTCACACGCTTTCTCCAGAAAACTCCATTCCATGAGATCAGACCTGGCTGAGCTTCTGCAGAACTTGTCCTGACAACATAGTAATTATCATGCACCTCATACACAATCATTTAAGCAGTGGGTAAAAAAAACAAACATTTTAATGGCTGTCGGAGTCATGGATGACATTCCAGTGAAAATCAAACCTGTAATAAAACTGTGGGATAGTGCTAAATTGTTCGTGGTGAGGACTGGAATCTCACACAGCGACTGCTATGATGCTTATGGAACAGAATCGTAACTACAGAGAGAAATATAGACTCATATCAGACATCCCACTGCAGAGCACAAAACACTATGAAAGATAATAGCATTAATCAAGTGACTGGAGATTACTGATCTGCGGTGGCGTGGCACAGCGCCTCAGTGGGTATCTCTAGGGTTGGGGGTTTGAGTCAGGCCCCACCCTCTGCATGTGTGGAGTTTGTGTTCTGAGGGTTCCCTCCATTCACTCCTGTTTCCCTTCTGCAAGTCCACACACATTCGATTGGGTGATTTAGGAACTGTAGTGCGTGATTGGCCCAGCAGGCGGCGTGGTGGAGCCCGCACTACATTTCCTGTTGCAGCCAATCGTTGCTTGCTTGCACGCACAACATGCACGCTTGAATCGCGTATAGCTTCATAGACAGAGACATGGGAGTCTAAATCGCTTTGGATGATTAACCACGCTCGCAAACCAAAGTGTTCGGTGCAGGTTTGCTGTTTACCAAGCTCAGATATGTTTGACTAATGCTGCGTTTCGATGTTTAAATCTGATGGAGTCAGACCACTGACCGTGGCTTCGAGGCGCTCAGCTCTCCCGAGAAACGCGTGACTCTTCCTCAGTGGACTCCTGCTGTCCGTTAAGATCTCCCAGCCGCCGATTTCTGACGCTAATGTGCTTTGTGGAGGCTTTTTTTTTCTGGGAGAAATCATTTTTTATTTATTCCCTCTGTCAGATCTGAAACACAGGTCCATTGCTTATCAGCAACCGCCAAGGAAACGCTTTCATTCCATTAAGTGCGAAAACGCCTGTAGCCTTGAGATGAATCGCTCGGCTCTTGGAACGCAGCCCTGGGGCACATGCCGTCCCACTCGCTGTGCACGTGGACCAGTTTCTGCCCATGAAAATGAATGGTGCGGTTAATGGCTGATGGCACCTTTTAGCAGCACGTGTCATTTTATGGCCAACATTAGAGCATTGTGCTAACAATGCAGTGGTCTTGGGTTCAAATCCCATGAGGCACTCGTAAATTGTAACCCTTCCCTCTACTGTCAGTCGCTTCTAATAAAAGCATCAGATAAATGAACACGTGTAAATTGCTTGGATGAGAGGATTAACTCCCCCACGCACTATGGTTAAAGTTAAAGGAAGTTTCTCCTCCTGCTCGGCCTTCCTGCTCTTCTGTATTCATTTTCTATCTTTGTCTCATATTCAGTATGTGCTGGCACAGGGGAGGGCCAGTCGTGTTGCTTTTTCAGAGGGCCGATATACACCTTTGTTTTTTTGAGAGCCAATCTCGCCCATATGAAATAAAGCCCACTCTCTTGGCCGTTGGCCTCCGCAACTGTTCCCCCATCCATGAAGGGCAACAAGGCACATTCTCGAGTCATACGTTCAGCCGCCCCGCAACTCGAGTCGTCACGGCAACCGTGGAATTAGTAGGTAATTTGCGTCTGGTAGCTGTGCGAATTTGTGTCTTTGTCAATAAAATAAAAAACTTTGCGAGGAGGCAGCATGTCCTGGGGCATTTGTGTGTTTTTTTCCCGTTTTTGAGCTCACTTGTTATCTAAGAGTTCTCTCTTACTGCATGTCTGGTTCTCCGTGTGCTCACAGTCCCCGATGGATTAATCTGATGGTCGGAATGAAGTCCGACGCACATGGGCGGGGCCCGTGAAGATGTTATTTGCTTAGTGCACGAGGGTTGGACGCCCCCCTCCCCCCGATCGTCTCCCAGGTGACAGCACGACGTCATTCTCGACATTTCAGGAAAACCTTTGCAGAACCGAAACCTTATGACACATGTAGTCTGCTTGTATCTTCTGCATGGTTGATAGGTACCTTATCTTGCAAACAAGAGTTGCGATCGCTCCGGCTCACATGACACGTTGAGAGGAGGCCGGCCTGTGGGGCTGCATGTGGCATCATTTGTAGTTAAT
The DNA here is from genome assembly GCA_011763525.2 of Mormyrus iriodes. Taxonomy (NCBI): domain Eukaryota; kingdom Metazoa; phylum Chordata; class Actinopteri; order Osteoglossiformes; family Mormyridae; genus Mormyrus; species Mormyrus iriodes. Next base: position 12,271,513 of record JAAGVU020000041.1, on the reverse strand, counting down.
ATGCTATTATAGCAAGATAGAATTAGCTATGTAAACATAGCTTTATAGCCAAGACAGCCGATTTGCAAAGGGTTTATTTTGGTGTTGTTTGTAAAGCTACTCAGCAGAAAGAGCAAGGGAGGGTGCATTTTATGGTCATGTAAAGGTGACGTGAAGATGGGGACGGAGGAGGTTCGTGACCCATCCCTGGAGGTTCACGACCCACCGCTGAGGTGGCCTACCTGCCCCGGGGTAGAGATGAGAAACATGACCAGAGGTTCTGAAAACAAGGCTAGAAGTACTCCAGAGATGGGTGTAGACAGTCACCTGGGGCGTGGTGGGGCTGCGCACCAGCACCAGGCGGGACACATCCCTCTCCATTTTCAGCAGGTGTGTTTTTTTATAGGTGTACAGTCTATATAGTCGCACGTATAGTCACACATGGCGATTCCGCTCTTCGGAGGAACCAAACTGACCGTCAACCAACCAGCACAGTTTTCTCTGCCTGTTAAAAGAAGGTATTTATTTCACTGCCACTTTGTGATAAGCTGGAGGAGGAGATTCTCTCACAACTTAAAAAATGAGGATGCATTTATCCTGCGTTTTTCTTAATGGCGACAGTTTTGTGATTTCTTTAAAAGTCAGTGCCACGATAAGGTGCACGGGCCGCTCTCACAAACGAGAAGGAGCGTTAAGCGTGCGCCTGGATATTTATGCTACGAACCGCATCAGTGCCTTAATTAACTTCCCCGTGAGAAACACTGCGGTATCGCTAATGTGTTAGCGCCATCTGGTACGGTGACCGTGCAATTTCAGAGCGTCACGCCCGTACACCAGTGTGAGCACAGTGACTCACAGACAGTGCAGAAGCAATGCGTGCCCCCTCCTCACGGCACTGCGAACCGCATGTGCTGATAGTCCCCCCCCCATGACAATTCAAGGAGGACCTGCACAGGACCTTGAACTCGCCACATGTTTACTCTCTGTCACCCCCGAGGAAGGGGGGTGCGGCATATGTGTTTGTCTAAAGTACAGGATGCCATGTGTGACCTCGCTTGGGGCTCCGGCCTTGGTGACACCATACACTGGTTCTCTCACCCCTGGTCCATTGAGCCATTTATTCTCCCTGGTTTTGTTTGGGTATAATAATTAGAAATGCCCTCGTCCTCCAGTCCCCTCCTGCCCTGCTGCTTTCTTATCGCTGTATTTGAGCTTCCTTACTATACCACCTGCGAGTAAAAATCAGGACACTTCCTCTTTCATGGCTGCAGTCAACCTGGAAACAAGCCCCACGTTTGAAAGACTGACATCCATGCCTTAGGCTCATTAGCGATTGGCTGGCTTTAGTCACACATGCTCACCCGAAGCTCCCACCTCAGGCGGGACTCTTTCCTTGCCCTCTTCTCTTCCTCATATTGATTAACTGGAGTTATCATTCTTCCTGGAGCTCTTTGCCCTAGGGGCTGATGGGAGTTGTAGTCTATGTAGATCGGTATAGGAGTTTCTGTAGACAGGATGGCGATCAGGACCATGTGACTCGGGATAGAACGGAGATTTTATCTGTGGACAGGAGCGAGGTGGATTTTACAGAATGAAGTCAGTCATTGTTGCTTCAGGACTGGGGAAATATCAGGTTTAGAAAACGGGATTGAGGTCTGGAGAAGGACAACAACTGAGAACAGACAGCATTTTCTGGGAGTGTATACCTGGGGGACAAACACATAAGTGCATTTCACGTCAGCGTTAATTAGGCCCCGCTGTCTGAACGGGCTGGTCACATGACTTCCCCCCACCCTACGCATATCCACTCCCCGGCCGCACACTCCTTTCCTGTGACGAATATGTACTCCCAGAGTCCTGCACCTTTTTAAAATGAATGGGTAATGGGTGAGATCTGGTGCCTCGGCGGCTGTTTGCCATCGGTACCCTCCCTAAACACCCTGATCGATAGCCCTTAGTCTGTGCGGTGCTGTAATTAAAGGGAAACAATCCCATTCACCATCTATCTACGTTTCACCACAACTTTCAGGCCAAGCATACAAGCGTTAAATAATGGATCCACTGTTCGTTTGGGATTTATTCTCCACTGGGCTATGCTTTCCTGATAATAGAATTCATTTAAAAGTGCTTTATTTTAAGAGAGGAGTATAATAATCAATTATTGTGCAAACCATAGAGGGATTATTCAGAGAAGGGCGTTCCTGCAAAATATGGATTATCTGTTGACTGACCCGTAGTTGGTTTGTTCATCTAGTCACGGGAGATTTCAGTCGATGTTGAGTTGCACAAGCGGCTTAATGTGTGATTTATGCATGTTGTACGAGTGTTTTCTGCGGGTTTCCCCGGAACACTGGCTCAGAGGCTTTGTGTGAAGGTGGAGTTGAGTGAGGGAGCAGCAGATTGGCTTAGGAACGGAGAGATGTGCAGCGAAAGGACGGGAGTCAGCCGCACATCTGCCGGAGCCAGATGTTGCCGAGAAGGAGGCATACCAAGAATGAGAATTAGCAGGAAGGGGAGCATCACGACTACAGCCACGGGGGTGTGTGAATGGGGGATGGGTGGGGATAGGGGTGCTCACAGGCTGGCTGTGCCAACAGACACATTAGGGTTGGGGTGGGGGGTCCAGCTCACAGCTTTGCTCCCCCCACTGGTACATCCGCATTAATTCATCTCTTCACCCTATGCTAAAAAACAAAAGCATCAGGCAAAGTGGAGCCAGCCAGCTTCTTTCTGAAGAGGGGGTGGAGGTATGGGGGGGAGGGGGGGCTTTAGCATACACGTAGCAGCGGTCTGAGCACCAAGTTGGGTGCCTTGCATCGGAGAACCAACCTTTGAAAGGAAGTTTCGGGGGAAAAAGCGCCAACACGCTCTCACTCCTTTGATGAAATGATGCTAAACAATAATGCATACAGGAGTCATTTCAAGGGAGCCGAATGGATCACACTCTCTCCCGCCTGCAGCTCTGAAAACAGCTTGTTCTTTGGTCAAATAAGGTCTGGAGGCATGGCAGAGCTCTACTCTGGAGCCACTTCAAGCTTGACATTTCCTGATTTCGGCCTTGGCAAGGAGAGTCATAATGGATGCATTAGTGGGGTGGCACATAAATATTTTAAAGGGAATAAAAGATATTTGTGTTTCTGTTTTTTGGGGGGAGGGGGATGACGTTGGCGATGGTGTTACCGGTCTAATGAGCACCTAAACTCTTATGCACTTATGATGGAGGACCGCACCGTCAGGTGGCCCGCGTTGAGGACCATGTGACTCACGAAGAAACCCACGTGAACCAGTTCGAACGCGACCCGGCTTGGGCCGAGCACATGACTGACGCGACTTCTGCCATATTTGTCAGCCGCCGTCGTTGGTCACATGGAGGATCACAGGCTCCCGGCTGTGGAGCGATCTTCCTGGCCACTGCTGTGTCCCGCTTTTACCGGTTTTACGGGTTTTATCGGTCATTCCCCCTCCCCCCCTACTGTACATCTGTCTGTTTCTCGTGGGGCGCGCACCTGTTCCCTACTTTGTCTCCCAGTCACCGTGCTTGAAATACCTGCAATTATGTCCTCCCCTCCTTCCCTTCTCTTTTATCTGCGACAGAGAGCCTCCATAAACGGCATATACCAGTTGTAGAAGGTGTGGATGAGGCCTCCCTGTGACCCTCTGCTTGTAGTGTATAATTATACCGTGGTGTCGCCCGCCGATTCTTTGATGGCCTTCTTTGATGTCCTGCACATCAGCAGCACTTGTTATGTCCTAATCAGGGGCTCAGTGGGTCTGTGACATGCACACACACACATGCACGCACACACATGCACACACACACGCAGGGTTTACCGTCGCTGCTGGTGTCCTTGTCAAACATGTCAGGCATCAGCATAGTTCATGTCCCTGGAAGAAATCAAAGGACAACGTCCATTCTCCTGTCTCGTCTGAGTTTATTTTTATCTTTATTTATCCAACATATTCTGGGTTAGTTGTTCAGCCACAAATAAAATAGCTTCATCTTAAAAATGTGACTCTCAGTACAAGGAGAACATCAGCGCAAATCTGTCATCACTGAACAGCAAAATAAACCAGCGAGCTGCATGTTCAACAAAGTGAGATCAAGCCTGCATTTCTGTTGGACTGGAACCACACTGTGTAGCTGTCTTTGATAAATATCTTACATTTTACATCTTGTCCCGGTAAATCGTGTGCACCACCTTGCTGTATATCTTTGTTCAAAGATGTTGATATGTGACAGGATACCAATATCAGGCATAAAATTAACAGCTGCACTGCAGAATTGCTGTAAGCTCCTGCGCTGGAGTTCCCGGTCTGTCACACCTGGTATTCGCTCAACCTTTCATCAGCATCCTGTCAGTCAAAAGTTGGCTCTGACTGCCATTGGCTAACAAGCATCCCTGGAGAGAGGAATAAATGAAAATCGTACCAGAAGAACTCATGATTTGACTTTTTAGGATTACTGGAATCCTTACATAGTTAGGCACGCTGGGATATGTTTAATTTAGCTAAAGGTCGCTGTTGCATTATGTAGTTACATTGTTAATAGGAATCCTGGTAGAGGCTCCAGCTGGGGGCTTTGCTGCAATAAAAGGCAATATTCTCAGTTTGCCCACCCGGTGGATACATACAAGCCATTTCATCGCCATTATTTTGCGTTGCAAAGTAAAAAGTTTCTCAGGAACAGGACAAACCATTTCCCTGTTTAATTTTCGATGTAATTTAATATACGTCTTAAGCCTCAGGCCCAGGTGATGAGCAAGAGGCATTCTTTGGGAGCTCGAAGTCACGTTGTGGACAGTGAAGGCGTCTAAGTCTGCCACTTTAGCGACTCCACTGGCTGCAGTATTAAATGTTACCCCCTGTTTTTAGAAACTGTAGGGCAGTGGTTCTCAGTTGCTTTAGCCTGAAGACCTCCATGTCTCAGAGGTCGTGACCTAAATTTTTTAAAAACTTATTTCGTGAAAAAATAATGCAGTAATAGTTAATAGAACCTGGGATGGGTTGGCGTCCCGTAAAGTAACACATTGCGTCCCATACGCAGTAGAGCACCTTTTAGCTGTGCTTAATCATCGCGGCTCTCTTTAAAGTACTTCTCACCGGCAGTTGGTGAGATCCGCGCGTTTCACGGTCATAAGGACGCACACGTCACATTGATTTCATTGATCGGCGTTTTGCTAATGACGCTTGTGGTTTTCATGATCGTACTTAATGGAAAAAATTAATTCTGTTCATTTATCCCTCCCTGGCAAAAAAGAAATCAATAGTACATGAGGTAAAGTACCAAACGAGCAGAAAGTTATTATGGTAACTGTTGCGTTTTTTTTTTAAGTGTTTCCAGTTCAACCCATATGGAATAAGCGGTTATAGAAAATGGATGGATGGATGGATGGATATTTCCAGTTCAAGTCCAACAGATCTGAGCATGACTCCCAGGAATCTGAATGATTGTCAACCCATGCTTCCTGGGTGTTTGGGCCCAGGAATCTGAATGATTATAAACCCCCGCTTCCTGGGTGTTTAGGGATAGGAATCTGAATGATTATACTGCAATCTCTGCTTCCTGGGTGTTTGGGCCTGGGAATCTGAATGATTATACCTCAATCAGCGCTTCCTGGGTGTTTGGGCCTGGGAATCTGAATGATTATACCTCAATCAGCACTTCCTGGGTGTTTGAACCCAGGAATCTGAAGGATTATACTGCAACCCCCGCTACCTGGGTGTTTGGGCCCGGGAATCTGAATGATTATACCACAACCTCCACTTTCCTGGATGCTTGGGCCACACAGTAACCTCTGTGAATTATAATGGAGAGAAGATGTTCAAGCGCTACGTAATCTGTTCTTGTAACGTTTGGTAGAGTCTTGTCATGCTTGAAAGTCAGTAAACCTGTCCCTGGAACATATGAGATTCACGACAACCCCCCCTGAGGAATGACGGGGCTGCTCATGGGATTATTGCAAACTGTTCTGTCACGTCATATTTCTGGTTCCTTTTCCTCGCTTGATGTAATGGCTTTGTTGCTCCTAGACCCCCCGGCAAACTTGAGCAGCTGCAGTATATCACACCTCTCCGATCACTTGTGAGCAAGCAGGGGCAATTCTACGATTTTTTTTTTTAAGGTGGGGTACAAAAAAAGGGGCCGCAATTCTTTCAGAGGGGCCAGCCTTATCATTAGCCAATGATTTGTTTTGAATTGGTGAGTCACAGGGAAGGGGGCCCTCTGAAAGTTGGGCCCCCTGTGACCATGCCCCTGTATATGCCTGTTTGAGTGAAGCATTTTATGACCGACCCCCAACAACTAACAATAGAATGCTTTCAGAACTTCTTTCCATCTGCATGCCAATATGTAAGGTTATGGAGACCAGAGATAGATTTCCAGAGCCATGAATACACTAGGAAAAGATTTCTGCATGACTGAAATGGCTTGGGGTTCTGAATGTGGAGTAACATTTCATTGGACCTGACGAGAATCCGGCCTTCAGAGTGAGTGGTATCTCCTCTGATTCTGTGATGAATACTTGCATCAAATGGGACTCGATTGGCACCAGCATGCCCAGAGCAGAACACCTATCCGAAAGAGCGCGGCAAGAAACACTCCAGCTCTGCAAATGGGCACTTTGCACATTGGCAAGCTCCACCCCAGCCGGGCGAGCTGATAACGGAGATGCCGCCGTCGGCATGCCTTGGGAAGCGCATCCACTGGCCCATATATCCATTTATCACCCGGGATAGGAAAAAACATGCTCCTCCAGGTAAAGTCACAGCGTTTCGGTGCCTGGTCCTAGGAAGCGCACGATGTGCAGCAGGCCTTCCCTGACGGGCCCCATGACGCGTGCAAAGTATGCAAAGGGCCTTGCATCTCAGAAGTCTGGGCGGGAAGCGGACCCCACAGCCCTACAGGTGTGAGGAGGGAGGCAGAGCTGTGGGGGTTTTTAATGACGACTGTCACATGCAAAAAAAACGCACCAGTGTGTGTGTTCTTAACCCCCCCCCCCCATTCTGTTATGCACACAAGAGGATTTAAAGTTTTCTCTGCATTGGGTGTGGGGGGGGGGCTTCTTGACCTTAGGTTGACTGGTGGCTTGCAGAGACACTGGGGAATTGAGAGGTATATCAAGCTGAGGTGCAGGAGGTGTGCAGGACCTGGCAGAGCAAAGAGCCGTGCCGCTTTTGCTCGGGGGGTGGGGAGGGGGTGCTGCCTCTAAGCCCACCCTGTCTGGCAGGTGATGAGGCTGATTCCACCGAGCTGGCATCTGGCACTGCCCCCCCCAGAAGTGCTCCCCTGTGATGTTACTGTTAGTTTTCCATCTTTCAAAGCAGCACAATGCCTGTGGGGGGCCATGTCCAGTGCTTCCGTCCAGTGACTCACCTTTACAGACACTTTAGCTATTTATTTCACTGGATAAAGAGCATAGCGGCCGTCTGGACTTGAACCTGCAACCGCTTCGTCTCACAGCTGAGATGGCCACACTGCTAATTAGATGCTAATTGATGCGCTCCTGATTGGCTGAGGTAGTAACGGTCGTCAGAAGTATACCTGTTAAGTGTACCACCTTGGTGCATTTGACACCATATCTAAGAGCTTCACTTGATATCTGAGGTCCTCATGTTCATTGGTGTGAGATCAATGCCCCCACATTTTAAGGACATACCGCTTAGCTTGGATCTATATATAATTACTGTAGGTACCATTTTCCTTATGTCCTTTCTATAGACGACTAGGGAGAGCAATGGATACAGGACGGTGTTTCAGAATCTAAGCTGAAAGTGATGGCAACAACACAGGCACGGTTATCTGTTGGGGTCGTGAGCATTTGTCATTTGTTTCTGTTGTCTGGATTTCAGCATGATTGAGTCATGAGCGGCCAGCGATATGGCGTGTCCCATTTTGGTGGCCCTGTTCAATGCCGGGTCCTGTCATCATTTCCAACATGCTGGCAAGCTTCTCAAATACCATTCAGACCATTGTTTTTCAACTATCAAGGGCTTGGCACTGGGTTTAATGGGAGGCTTTCTGATTACCCAGCCCTTGAGATTCCTCTCCGATGTGATTAGGAGCCGCGTGGGCGTCCCCTGTTGTCACCGTGATGGTATAGCCTGGGGTCGGACGCTGAGACCCCAGCAGATTAATGATGGAATCTGCTTGCTGTCATTTTGGATAGATAAGGTTGCCGGTGTTGAGATTAGTCAGGAAGACCTATCGATCCCCGCAAGTCCACCGAAGCTCCTATCGACAAAGGGGCCTCTACGCCATTAATAAGCTGGACATGAAGGCTTCGCCAGCCCATAGAGGGCCTCCAGATTAGCAATTAGCTCCTCTGCCCTGTGCGGTCTTTTCTGCGCAGTCCCCAAGATGAGCTTTATTTTTTTTAATGAAATCATTTCATATCGCCTTGGCGTGAGGGTTAATTTAAAAGGACACGTAGCTGTTTGCATTCCGCCCCGTTAAATGTCACCCATCAGCTTCAGAAGCAGGCTTCAGCCACTTCATGGCCAGTGTTCACAGGGTAAAGCGGCAGCACCGAGATGTGAAAATAGCAGTGTTTCCTAAAACGGTCCACGTTTCTGCTCCCTCCCAGCTCCCTGCCGGACAGGGAGCAAAAACATGGACTGTCTGTGGGTCCCGAGGACCGGACTGGGAAACGCTAGAATATAGGATGAAAACCGAATTATGGCAGAGCTCCAAGAGCTGGTGCCCGCCACTCCCCCCCACAGCAGTCTCCAGCAGCAACGCTGCACTTAGTCAGGTGCTTTCTTCTGTAAGTATCCATGTCTGGTGCGGTGTGCGCTAGACCATGTGGGCGGGCAGGACCCTCTGGTGCCACGAGCCGAGAATAATTATTGTGGAAATTCATCCTTTCATATGCCAGAGCTGCGGCCTCTCGGGCTAGCCTTGGGCATGAAATATAGATGAGCAGAGGGGTGTCTGGGGTGGGCGGTAACGGGACAAAGCCAGCCGCTGCTCCGTCTGCCCTGGTGCCGGACAGCTCGCGGCATGGGCTCAGAAGTTTTTGAAAGGCCTGTTTCTTTTTCCCATTCCCAACTTTTGCTCATTCTGCCCCCCCCCATTGGCTTCTTTGTGTTCCAGTCAGGCCCTTGCCCTCCACACAATGAACAGTATTAGTTAAGATCGTGTCTGCAATATATCCACAGCAGGCTTGGCTTCCATGCTGCCAGCAGCAATACCCATAATAACAATAATCCCTTGTGCCCTTATGTATTTCACATTACAAGGACAAAACATCTGAGTTAGTACTGGCTATATATATTACCATCATGCATTAAGAACTTTGATTTTTTTCCAGCTATAACATTGTGCCTTATAATCATTAACATAATGACTCATGACCTTAACTTTCCAGCTATAGAATTGTCTTCTATAATCTTTCACATAATGCATAAGAATTACGTTCTAGAATTATTAACATATTGGATTAAGAACTATGCTTTCCAATGGTACAATCATGTTCTAAAATCATTACCATAATAGATCAAGAACCTTGCTTTCCAGCTATAGAATCATGTTCTAGAATAATCAACATCATAAAACAAGAACTTTGCTTTCGAGCTACAGAATTAAGTTCTCGAATCATTGTCATGGATCAAGAACTGGAACGTCTCGTGTTGTGTTCTTGCGAAGGGTGCACTTTTTGCCGATGATTATAGTTGCTTCTAGGAACAACAGTTGTCTGGATGGGAGAACTGTGGAACTAAGCTATGCAGAATACGACGCTTTGGGAGAAAGTGTCAGCTTAGCATCTGAACAATTCTGGGGCTTAGGATTTCTGCAGGGCAATTTAGCAACGAGCACATTCTGAGCTCCAGTCCCAAAACACTGAATTACATGTTTATCACGCAACACACACTATTTATCAAAGGGAACAGCAGGTCTCAGATTCTTCGTACAGACCTTCTTCAAGACTTTACAAGAGAAAGCACCCAGACTGCTACTGAATTTACCATTACCAGCATTGCTTTGATATTTTTGAGAGCTATGCTGTTGACTCTGGGCTTCAGGACTCAGAATTTCCAGAGGAATGGGTCTGCACTGATTGGCCGTGCAGAACCAGTCCATTACTCTCTGTGCCGCTAAATTATCTCCTCGCCTCTCTGCGGAGAAGCGGCCGCTGGCTTCGTCATGACAACCAGGGGACTATTTTCTTCCCATACGGTGATCTATAAGTGCACTTCAGTATTCCAGAAAATGTGCTTGCATGAATGTTTTTTTTTTTTTTTCTCTGGTTGACGTACGTTCTACAACAGGCAAAATAAAGTGTGTACAGCCAATGTTGGAAACACTGGACACTCAGAGTAGCCGATGAACGCTGAACAACATTGGCATGTTTACCACCCATGGTTTTCATTTTATTTATGTATTGAAACAGCCAAAATGATCATATCCTCAGCAGTTTGTTTAGCATTCCCGATAGTATATATATTTTTCCAGGTAATATGGCATTAGGTGCAACCTTAATGGTTGAAAATATCTCAGAGACAAGGTGTTTTCTTCACAGATTATTGACTGAGATTGGTCAGCATCTCCCTGAGATATTCCTTTATTCTGAATGACTTGGATCCCTACCCAGAAGCTTGCAGAGGAAAGCACTGTACCCGACACGCGCTTGGTGCTCAATACAGCCGATAGCTCTCAGGCATTTAGCTGTGGTCACTTTCCTGTGACAAATGTTAAATCACAGATTTAAAGAAATTACTTACTCCTTAAACAATATATGCAGTATACTAAATATATGCAATATTCCTGAGCTGTATTGCTGACTTAGGTTATTAAATTTAATTTGCAGATATTGCCCTTGGCAAGAAAAAAATGAAGAAACTCGTTAGATGCTTGTAATCTAGACAAATTTCAGGCAAAGCACAAGATTTGGCAGATGGCGCACTGGAGATCTTTAGGGAAGTACCAGCCTTCCTTAGACTGTCTGATGTAATTGGAAAGGTTATGTGAGTGCAGTGGAAGTAGGTCTGGTGGTTGGTGGAGGAACCTAGTCCCTTAACCCCTTTGTCCTTGAATATTCCTCAGCCACACATAATTTGTAGTTCTTTTCACTCATTTTGCCCCTGCTGGCTTCTGTTGACATGTTATGTGACTTTAAATCCTCTGTATCTCCTCTTTACTTTTAGGCTGCCCAGGGCAGCAAAGTGGCACAGTGGATAAGGAACCGTCTTTGTTGTACCGAGCACTTAACTTCAGTAGCTTTAGCTGGAGCTCCAGCTCGGAAACTGCGTAGAACTTTAAGCGTCTCTCCTGATGGCTGAGCCCAGCATTGCAGCTCCGTGAGAGACAGAGAGTTAATATTATACTGCAAGACACTTGTGTCCAGGGTTCTAAGGAGATGTGTGGGGTTCGTCTGAAAAGCACCGCTCAGCCTGACGTCGGTGGAGAAAATTTGACAAGGAAGTGCATGTGTCAACATCCAATTAAAACGTTTCATCTGCTGAGGCTTGTTTGGCTGATCTAATTGGCAACAACAATCCATTAAATTGCATTGCTAGTTTTATAGGTAATTTAATTGCTCCCAATGTCATTTTTAATAATCCAGCAGTTGTGATGTACGGTGATTTCTCAAAGCTAGCTGCTGTCTTTCATGACATGTGGTTCTTTGCATCGCGGAGGGGCTCCCATTGGCTCGTGGGAAAGCCCAGCTTGGCGCTGTAAAATATCACTCTTCAGTTATCGTCTGCCCATCACTTGCACAGACGCCTTCCATCGCGAACCGTTTCCTTAATTTGACAGAAGGCGCCGCTTATTACATTCGCTGATCAAATGCTAGACGTACTGCTTTCCTGAACTTGGCATTATACTCCAGATGGATTTCTGCTTTCCCGTTTTAATGTGCGGGACACGTTTTATGGAAACGGGTCTCGATTTTAATCCTAAATAGGACGCGTCACTGTTACTGGAGCCGCAGAAAAATGAAATAAAAATGCACGAAATTGCCAAGAGACGCAGCAGCACAGCGGCCCCTTTTGTTACTGTACTTTCTGAATCATCGGCATGATTATTTAGGGAGACGCAGAGTCGTTTTTGCTGTTTTCAACAAACGTCATCATCTGATGTGAGACGTTCCCCATAATTGCTAGAGCTGTCAGCCATCCTTACATATTCCGAGGGCCAAATGGAAAGGAAGGTTTTGGAATCTTGGCGCTGAGAGTGAGCACAGTATACACCTTTCTGACTGTCAGGTCGCATGAAAGCGGCCGACACCCACTCACCTGCATTTCTGTTATGCCCTGTTCCAAATTAAGGCCTGATCTGAAGAGTCCTCCCCCACCCCACCTCGACCCCAGTCAGCAGAAAGTATAATTGCAATTCAAAGATGAACAACGATATTGTCACTTCCACTTATTTCTAGTGGAAATAAGCAGCCCCCCAGCCCCCTCCCCATGCCCAACTCAAATTATTTTCCTGCAAAACGACGTTCCCACTTGACGGCTGGCTAATGTGGATGGTCTCATGGATAGTCAAGGACACTTTCCTCAGAGTTATTAGCGGTTTCGATGCCACGCTGCTGAGTAGCTAATTTGACGAGGCGCTTGCTGAATGCTAAATGACCAATGGACTGGATCGGGCGTCTGTGTCTCTGGAGAGCTGTCATTTGTTTCGAATGTTAGGCTTTCAGAATGATTGATATGGACGGTTTTGCCAGACAGAATTACACACCTCCCTGTGGTCATAATGTCACTCCTCTAATGACACTACATGCCTGCCTTCTGATCCAGCTGTTTACAGCACTAACAAAACATAAGAAAACCTTAACTGAAATTTGCATTGAGTTCAAATTCTGACTTCCGTTGAATCAGCTTATTTGAGTTCAGTACATATTTTAAAACTATAAACTTCCTGATTGGGGATTTTGGTAAACGACCTCTGTCATGCTATTTTGGTAATGCTTTACATTAACTGCACCTTCATAATGCCTTTATAATGCATTAATAGAACATTTATAAGCAGCATGTATTACTTAACATCCTAACATACCTTAACAGCTTTAATATACATTAATAACAAACATTACATGATAATAAGAAACATTATAATCGTATATGCATTATGAAGAGTCACTAAATTTTCTATGAATGCATAATGAATGCATTATGATTGAAGGTGCAGTTAATGCAAAGTTTTACTGTTACTTTTTGTCTTGATTCTATACTTTGACGATATATGCTGAGCCCAATAGCGATGCTGCTGCTATGGAGTATGCAGTATGGAAAATCTATTTGTTAAGTACACCAGCCCATAACCTGAAGGTTGTTGCTATGAGTCCTCGACTCACGGGTTGCTGCCTTTTTCGGATGAACTATCCAGGTTCGTGAATGAATGGTTCTGTAAGTCACTTTGAATAGAAGCATCTCCTAACGGACTGAAAGTAATGTAAGCAGAGGCTTTACACTAATCATCTTAACGTATGAGCTCAAAGTATATGATTGTCAGCGTTTTGCACTTATCATTGGTTAGAAGGATGACGCACGTGTTCATTAGACGGCGTGATCTTTGCGTGGCTGCTAAGAATGCCTCTCAGCATGCACTTCGTGAGGGACCTGATCCGAAGTGACACTTGAGGAAATCCCCCAGTTCTTTTGTGCAAAGGATTGAGTAGGATGGGGTTGTGTGCTTGCTGGCGAGGGAGGCTGGTTGAGCTAGTAACTTATAGCTCCTCAGCCTTCGAGGATTTCCCAGCATTAGAAAACAGCTTTGACGATGCGGGTGGTGTGGGCCTTCATGGTGATGCCACCGATTTGGCGGACGTGTCAACGGCTCGTTGACTTTGCTGCTCAGTACAGCGTTTCCTATTCGCCTGAAGAGTGAGGATCTTAGAAGCTACCATTCTGCACGGCATCTCACTACTGATAACAGTCACATGGGGGGGGGGGGGGGGGGGGTAATGCCCAAACCTTCAAACTGGCCTCATGTGGGGGGTGGGCGTGTGCACGGGGCAACGGGCCCCTGATGAAAGCACCACAGTTCCATTATTGCTATGCCTTTAATAAAGGCCCTTAATCGATAGATCCAGCTAGCTCTATGTATAAGTTATAAAAGTAATGAGCATTCCAACTGGCCAGCATAATGGCACCAACCATGCAAATAGATGGATGAGTCACACAGTTGGATAAATAAGAGTCTTTGTTGTTGTTTTAAATTAAGATTTTTAATCCACATTGTAATCAACTCTTATTTTAGGAGTTATATTACCACATTTGGTACACATTATTATATGCAGTACTGTTTTTTTTTTTTTTTTTTTACCAGAATGCATTTCTCGTTCCTGCAAGATGGTCTGGGAGGGGTGGGGTGCAGGCACATTTTTCCAAAGTGACTCATGCATTTTAAAATAATATATGGGTTGATGGCCTGTTGGCTTAGTCTCATTACTGCATTAACAAAGCCAGGGGTCTCAAGCCAATCGCCTGGAAACTCTGTCACTGTAGCCCCCACAACATGGCACTGAGGGCATGGGAGGGGTAAAAGCAGCCTTGTTATATACCTGCGTAGGGCAGAGTCTGTCCATTAGGGAGCCAGAACAAGGGTCCAACAAGAAAGGTCCATCATCGTGGACTGGAAGCCTGAAGGAGCACATGGTAGGATGTCCGCTATGGCGTTATGCTCCGGAAGAGTCACTTAGAATGCAATAGTGTCACCTGTAATAAGAAAACACAAAATATTTCTTACATTTACAGCTGTGAGCTCTGCGATCGACTCCTGTGAAGGTCAACTTCAGCAGCAAAACAGGAAAATAAATAAATAGACCAGTCTTCAAGAAACTATTATCTGGTCATTGAAGACATAAAACGGATGAATTGTCCATTAAGTTATATTGTGCCGGAGCGGAAACACGTAGGAGGTGTACATAATTGGAGGAAAACAAAGCCGGATCTGCTTTCTTTCCTGATCTCATAAATAGATGACATGTCGCTTTTATCATCACATTGGAAGTTCTCCTCTAAAATCTCATAAGTGAATTATGCTGATTATATTTTTCTCTTTAGTCCTTAGTTCCTTGACACATACCTTCTTCTGAAGCCTTGTATATTTATTGTTTGTCTAATGGCTGGTTAATTCAGTAACTCTTTACTTAAAGCTGTCATCTTTAATGCATTATAGATAACTTCATAATGCATTGTAATGGCTGGTATAAGAATTAAAGCATTACTTTGTCAGCAGCCATACCACCTGCAGTTCAGACTGGGTAATCCACCTGAAGCTAAGCAGGTTTGGTCCTGGTCAGTACAGTCACCATCTAGGAAATCTAGCATGCTGCTGGAGGAGGTGTTGGTGTGGCCAGCAGGTTAGCCCATCCTGTGGTCTGTGTGGATCCCAACACCCCAGTGCAGTGACGGGGACCCTGTGCTGTAAAAATGGTGCTGTCCTTCGGATGACATGTAAAACCGAGGTCTTGACTCTCTAAGGTCATAAAAGATCCTTGGGCATCTTTTGAAGAGAGTAGGGATGGTACCCTGATGTCCTGGCTAATATTGCCCACTGTGGCACTTTCAAATCTGGCCTCATAATCATCCCTTGTATCTAACTGGTGAATTCTCTCCTGCCCCTTCACCACCTTAGCTACTGTGTGGGGAGTGTACTGGCACAGAATGGCTGCTGTTGCATCATCCAGGTGGGGGCTACACAGCGGTGGTGGTTGAAGTGGGTTCCCATTGACTCTGTAAAAAAAAAAGTGCTCTGGGTGTCTTGAAAAGCAGTATATAAATGTAACAGTCATTCATTACAGCATCTTCTATGATCAGGCATTATAGTGTTGATTGTAATATTTCATGCATTATAATGGTCGGTATAAGAATTAAAAATGCTTTGTACTGTGTTATGAAGGTATCTATACCGCATTATAGCTGAGAGCTTCATAAAGCATTGGTACAGCATCATAAGCATGGTTAATGTGTCGCACCTTTTTAAAAATATTTATACTCATATTTATAATGCATTATGAATGAATTATAATATGTTATGAATGTGTGCATAGATTCTTATAGACATGGAATTCACAGAAAGTGTTACCATTAATCTGTTTGTCCTCCTTTCCTAGCCCTTGTCAAAGAGTTAAGCTCAGGACCGATTGATATCCAGGTATATAAGCAATGAAGTTAACCATCCAGAAAATGCTTTGTTACTTAGACGTGACAGAGAGACTGGTCAACATAAATATGCATTTAACGACCTTTTAAGTCAACAATTAATGCCAATTTTCTGATCTACTCCACGGAATGGATGTAACAATTGCAATGGGTCAAAGACTCCCTTTTAAATAACGTCACTGCCGTCTGATCCTTAAACCATGTTTCGAGACGTTAATTGCGCAAATTATCGTTTACTTAACAGAGATGAAACAGTAAAAACAAGGAGGTACTGGGCAACACCCATGGATAAGGAGTGGTACAGAGAGGAGAATTCCTGCCCATGTAGGCGGCAGAGGGGCAAGGCGGGCACACTGCACTTGGAACTGGAGGCTTGAAGGTTTTAATCCCAGCAGCTGCTGTTCCTCTGTACCACAATCACAACATCGTAAACTTACTTCTGCCCAGTAACAGACAACCTGGATAGATTATGCTCTTTAAAGAAACCACCTAACCAGATGAATTATATAATGTTATAGATCTTTTTTATTTTTGGTAGAGATTTTCCCAGGACCTTGGGAAAATTGCATCAGACCATGTTGATCATGTTGTTTTCAAAGCACTCCATGAGATGAATGAATGCAGCTGCTCAAGGCGTTAAATGTGATGATTTATTTTTGGAGTTATAGACCTGAGAATATAGATCTTTACGCTGTAAGGAGAGACAGGTTTATTTCTCAGAATTATTCCACTGCTGTTGCTCCGTCTTCATCAGGGTGACAGTATTTCTTCACGCATCCAGATTGAAATTGGCATAATCTTCATTCTGACGCACTGGAAATGGTTCTCATGGCTTAATATGGGGGGTCATTAATTATACTGAACCTTCAACAAAAAATTCCCCTTAAATATATGGATTTTTCAACACGCATTTGAACCTGAGCAGTAACGCTAATCGCTTGTCACTGAGAGGCATACTTTCCTTTTGCGTTTTGCTGTCTTTTTAAATTTTTCATTTTTGGGGGGGGGGAAATCACTTTTTTTTTTCTCCTGACATGGATAAAAAAGACAGTATTTGCATGTGAAATGAAAAAATAGCTTTCATTTTTACAAACATCACATGAATCGTCATCCGGCCGGAGCTGTGGCAAGAAAACGACGTCTCTGTCTTCGACGCTTGAGGTGTTTGCAGGCATGACGTGGTGTGCTCCGATAGCCCTGAGTTCATGAAAATGATGGGATGCCTTGTCGGAAACAGCCGAGGAACCATTGAGGGGACGCCGTGCAGTTCTTCGCTCGGAATCCCGCTGTCCGCGGAGGCAGGCGGGGATTTGGAAAATTGAGTGCTTTGAGGCTGAATGAGGACTCAGGCTGTGGATTTCAAGAGGAGACTCGGCATTATTTATGGGGCACGGAGGGTCCGTTTGGAATGGCGTCCTGCTCATTTTGAATGTTTTTGAAGAGGACTGCTTTGTTGTTCCTGTTGAACCTTCATGTTAGTACTGGCAGACCCTGCTTTATTTATTGTCCTGCTACCTTATTAAGGTTAATAAATATGCTGTCTTCAGTCAAGATAAGGACTCTTGTTGTGTTCACCTTTGGTTGCAGCCTGTATTGTTAGTATATACATTTGAATGGTAATAGTTGCATGGCAACACGCTTAACAAAGCATGAAACACGTATGCGCAGGTGGACAGAAGTGGACCGCTGACGGTGCTGGATATTTATGAAGGAGAACAAGTTGCGTGTGGGTCATTGTCCTGCCAGAAGATGTGTACCATTCTCCATGAAGTGGTTTTGACCGATAATGCCATGCTCTCCATTCCTTTCATTCATTTACTGTCTGTTGGCGTTTCATTATTTTTACGATTAAGAGGATCTGCTATCGGAATATGAACATAAATTGTTACCAGAACATAATGGAGCAGGGTATTTGTGAGTGTATTAATTGTGCCCATATTTGGAAGGCATATTCTCAAAGGTTCAGAACAAATTATATAAGAAAATGGCATCCTGTTTTTCCTAATGGTCTCTGTTTGGTTTTGGTGACACTCTCCATATATCCCCATATATATCCATCAATCCATCGGTTTGCTAACATGTAGACCTCAATGACATGTAATAAATTATACATTTACTAGGGGTTGTTTATCAACGTGACATGTTTATTTGGCAACTTCTTGTGGAAGTCCATAAAGGTTCCATAATAATCAGTCCTCCATATCGCTTGGGATTCCTCAACGGCTGGCGGCTGACATGTGGAGGCCCCGGGTTATTGGTTGGATATTCCTGCCTCAAAGCCTTCCGAGGTGCCCCTGAATCTTAACGACCACCCGGGAGTTTCCAGCTGACTCGCATGCAATTCTTCTGCAGTGGATCACCTGTGGATTATTGGCTTATGCCAACGAACAACCGCTGCCTCCCAATTATGGTGGTCTCCTTCGAAGACACACCTGTCCTGGGAAACACAGAGTGTAAGACATTAATTGTGGCAGGCAGGAGACCCAAGGGGCCTGGGATTCTGGCATTATCATTATTAATGCCATGCTTGCATGGCAGCCTCTATAAGATGAAGGCACAGGAAATCCAGAAGTCTAGGTGACCATCTCCTCAGTGACAAACTGGGCCGTTTTGGCTTTCCCGCTTTGGAAACCTGCGGCAAACTGACTGGTATTATAACTGCTTATTAGTGTGTATAAAGTCTGGTTCTACATGTCAATGCTGTAACGGGGACATCCCTTGGTCTATTAGGTTCTTGATCGCATTAACGTGGCCTGTCACTTCAGAGGTGAGCTAACATCTCTGTCGTGCCGTGCCCGTGCTCCAATACGGTGGCTAAACTAATCAGAGTCAATCTCCATAGCATACTGGCCTGATAAACACACGTGATTATTAGCATGAAATTGGCTCCTTCATTTCCTAAATATCTGGCCATAATATATCTTCTTGGAATACTTCACTTTTTCAAGTATTTGTGCCCAACAAGTTGTCATAAATTATATATATATATTTAAGATGAGGCCATCTGCCCATGCAGCGTCTGTCTCTCTTAAAGGCATTCCTGCTGATTTTAGGGGAGGTTTGTTTCCCCACTCACTCCCCCTGGATGGGAAATCAGGAATATCTTGATGTGAAACTCTTGAAAAAATTCTTTATTTCAAAATATCTTTTCTAGATTGAGAAAAAAATTGCAGCGAGCAGGTGGATTAGTGTGGTTCTGCACATCACCTGTAACGCTCTATGTGGGGCACTCATCCATCACCTGTTACCCTGCCAAGGGCATGTGTTCCAGATAAGCTCAGAACTGCGCACCAGAACCTTCCACATGGGCCATTTCCTGCTGATGCGCCTCTGTGCCAATCTACTGCATGTTTTTAACATTCCGGCCATGCCGAAGCTCTCGGTGCATCACTCGAGTGGTAATGAATAGTGAGAGTAGGCCATGGGTGCTATAGACCAAGGGCGGTGTGAAGGGAGGGGGCCAATTTGTCCGGGTGGGGGGGGACAAATCTTGTCAAGTGTGGCTGGCATGAGAAACCTGTACATGTCTGAGGAAGGAGGGGAGAATGGGGTGGGGTCGGGTTGTTCTATGTAGAAGAGAGGAAGATGGTGGGGAATCTTCACCCAACGCTTCACACCAGCCTCCCTGCCCCCTTGCCATCATCTTTCCTGTCGCCCCCTTCTAGATAGTCTGTGGAAGCTCGTAATCATTACTGCAGACCAGGGCCGATTCTAGAATTTCTTAAGTGGTGGAGCCATAAGTGCTGAATAATTCGTAAGGAGGGACCAACCTTACCATTAGCCAATGATATGTCTTGAGTCGTTGAATGACAGGGGGGAGGGGAACTTCAAGGTCCAGTAAGTTTTCAGCAGGGGGGGTCAGTGCCCTTGTGCCCCACCCCTGTATATGTCCCTGGTGGGAAAAGGCTTAGTTAGCTGTTCGTTGCATCATCCACGGATTAACCCCCATGCCCCCAGTCCCAAGAGTGCCATTTCTGCTCAGATATATCACTGGCAGGATTTTGTGATGCACGACTATGTACCGGTGTCTGGATAAGAGAAACAAGCCAAGAAGGAAGCATTACAAGCACTTACAGATACAGGGGGTGCTCCCATTCTTCTGGTAGGGTTCATTGCAAAACACACCACTTATTGTGGATATCAATATGGCTAAATGATGAGTTATAGACGACATTTAGGAGAAAAAACAATCATGCTCAAGTATCATACCCATTTTGAAAGAATGTACAATAACAAAACAGATTCTCTTATGGGAACAAGGCTGACAGAGTCACAACTGAACCAGCAGGGGTGGGGTTTATGCTGATCCTGCCTTCTTCATCAGAATGAATCCACACTATAGGCAAGCTTTCAACTCTCTTTGAAAATTAGGCTTTAAAAATGTGTTCCTTCTGCTCAGATCACCTCCAACTTTTCGTTGTTATAGCCAAAGCTGGCAGGGTCCCAGACTTAATAAGTGGTCCCCGTGCTGATTAAAACCTTTCTGTCCAGAAACGTCAGTAGCCTGTGCAGTCCAATGGACTTGACCACAAAGTTGCGCTTTGTGTCTTGACCCCGCCCCTTCTGGAGGTGGAGCCAGCTGGGACAGATGCTCACTGATGGGCAGTGGAAAGCCTGATTAAAGACTGGAACCTCTCCCCTCACTTTATGGGCTACGGGTATGTGGCTGCATGACCGGCTGTTTAAGCCACAGTCCATCTGTCCGTCTGCCTGCTTTGTGAACTCTCTACAGTGTTCTTAAGTAGTTTAATTACTGCCATCTGTGTGTTTCTTGAAAGAACATTTAAATACCTTCCTGTAGCTTAAGGAGGCAAACAGGAGGCTAAAGTTCACACGTATTCGTTATACACTTTTAAATAGTACAAAGTGCCGTATTTCTGTTTTTTTTTTTTTAAACCTAGAGTCCAAATAATAACTCACATTTTATTAAATGTGATGACAAGGTAAATAAATCCCAATTAGAGTATCAATGAAAGCACTCTGCCATAAGCAACAGCATGTTCTTGCCATAATCATGACTCATAGAAATGGGATTTTTTTTTAGCATGTAGCGGTCTTTATCTACATAGAAAAAATGTTTGTTAAATAATTTTATTGGCGTCTTGGTTTTCATGGTTTGGGAGTCAAAAGTACCTCTAAGTGCTTCCCAATCTGATCCTTGAGGACCCACAGTCAATCTGTTTTTGCTCCCTGCCAGACATTCCACATTTTTGCTCCCTCAAAAACGTGGACTGTCTGTAGGTCCCCAAGGACCTGACTGGGAAACACTGCTTTAAATGGCGATGTACCTGGAATATGTGTGTTTGTGCATGTGAGTGTTTGGCAGATACAGAGGCAGCGCTTTAAGCCCTAGCTCTGACTAATGATGGCCCTCTGCTATAATCTGTCTGAATGCCTCACCTTAAAACCAGGACATAAAAACACCATAAAAACTCTTGGTTCATATCCATGTCTGCCCCTCCCTGGTGACACCCATGCTGTGAGCACATCCTTAGCGAGGCAGGCAGAGTGTTTAGTAATCAAATGTGGGGAAATGCCACATGGGGCAGGGGTGGGCAGTGGCTTAGTGAGACCTCAGGGACACCACACCTGCTTACTGTCACCGCGAGGAGTTTCCTAGATTCCATTGAGCATAATAGGGCCCATAATAACTTTATAATTAGCTAATGAATCTGTGAGTGACAAGGGAAAGGCACTCCAGGGGCCAATCAGCTTTCACCCCTGTGGCCCCGCCCCTATATGTATCCCTGCTGTAGATTCAGAAATTTAAGGGATAAAACGCAGTGGTGGTGCATTCTGCCAGCGGGGGGTGACTGGGCCCCAAAGTGGTTTATTTTTATATAACTGCCACCCCGCTGTGGTTTTCAGAGGTTGCTAAGTTTTGTTTACTTAAGAAGAACCTGCTTTCTCTTGATAACAGCCTGTAGTGCTCATGTTCATCACCATTCAATGCATTTGGCGCTTGTTGTTTTGCACCCCACACTCCTCGCCAGACCTTTGACCAATTGTTATGCAGAAACCTACATGGCATTCGGATGCTCGACAGGGGCTTGGAACGGGAATCCATTTCCTGACCGTGCTGTCGTGTGACTGAGCGCTTTCTTACAGACCAAATGATGCAAGAGACTCGGTCAGGTTTATTAGTCTCCGAGAGCAACAACCCACTGGATATTGGGGTGCGTTTGAATCGATGCTTGGTTTCCTGTAGGTAAGACGACTCACTGTCTGAAACATAACCTCAGTAATGTGGATAGGAGCAGAGGGACAGCCCAGGGCATGGCCAGGCCAGCGGCTATATTCTTGCGATACTGTGGTACTCAGATAAGGAAATCCAACCAATAGAAAACCTACATTGGGGTGACATCATCGGTCCTTTGGGTCGGGGATCTCCCTTTACCCCTGCACTCTTGCATTTTTTTATACATTCATCAACCACAAATGCACATCGTATATATCAACCAGACTGTGTGTGACCATTGTCATATCTTAACTCTTTATCTGTGTATGAGAGCCACTGACAACTGGTGACAAATTCCCTGTGTGTGTGAAGATCCTCAGCCAATAAACCTGAGTCTGATTCTTGATCATAATTCATTATGCTCTCCCTCCTGAAACCACGCTTCCCCAGCCAGTAGTCAGTAGCTTTATATAGCGTAGCATAAAAATGAGCCTAATGTCAGCCTCAATGTGACCACAGAGAGAACTAAAACTGCTGTGGGAGACGGGAATGTGTCTCCTGTCGAACCAGCTCTCATTTCGCCTGCGTCTGGTCCAGGGAAGCGCACCAGCGCCACCTAGAATTCCGCACATGCTTGCAACCGACCCCGCAAACACCATGCGACTCTGTGCCATTACCAAACAAACGGTCTAAAGAACGGCGGCCATAATAAGGCCGTAATCTAACGATATGAAGTCTAATTAGAGACTAATTTTCACCGGTGGCCTCCATGGCCATCAGGCTTGTGAGGATAAACGAGGCACTGCGCCTGGTCTGCGCCACAAAATCCTCCAGGGGTGTGTGGATGATCCAGAGGGTGATTTCCTCCAGGCTGATGGGACAGCGTCTGCAAAGGCGGTATGGGGGAGATGCATGACCCGCGTCAGTGATGGACTACTGGGCTGGCTTCGGGGTGGCTCAGCTGGAACACGGGGGGGGTGTTCAGCCAATCGGCCTGATTTATGAAAATGAGCCACCGGTAGTGTGATGCCCATATGCTAATGAAACCGATGCGAGGCAGGCCCCAGTATTCCCATTCCTCCTTACAGTGATTATACTGGGATGTCATTCAAGCTGGGGTCGGGTGCTTGGGCACCGTGGGGCCGGAATTCTATATCTTTCTAATATTTTGCTCGTACATGAATTTATTCATTACAGTGCTTCTGCAACCTGGGCTGGGGGGTGGGGTTATTCCCATTCCTGATATTCCTGTTCCCACATTTATATTCAGTTTGCGCGGGGTGGGACAGGAAGACAATAAATAAAACACATAATAGGCTGGGGATTCCATTACGGTGTGAGCACTAATGCGTTTCCGCGGCACTATTTCACAGAGGGTTGATGGCGGTATATTGTTAATAGTAAGTGCAATTTTACAAAATGTCTATAAAGGTGAGGATTGTTTCCGTAAAAAGTAAAAGTTTCTCTTTTAATGCATGTGCATAGATGCTTGCCAGCGTTGTATTTTACTCTTAATGCTGAGCAGCTTAAATGCCTGTGACAAAGCAGTAGCAGGTCAGTTTCAAGTGGAGGAGCAGAAGCGGAACAGTCGCACAGTTTGTATCTCCAGGGGTGTGTCTTTTACGTGAGGGGCGACCAGGGTAAGCAATGAGATGATGGATGGATGGATGGATGGATGGATGGATGGAATTTTCAAATATGACTGAAATGCACGCAGACTGAAAACATCTGTTAGTAGTGAGGCCCTTTACCCTGAATCATTGCTTGTATTTGTACAGGACACAGCTGGAGAAAACACTCTTTAGCATGCCACAGTGTTTTAGTCCTAAATAGAATGTTATGTCATTTCATTACTAATACTTTACATTTCATTAATGACACCTTACCTTTCAGTATTAATTCCTCGCTGTTCTGTACTAATCCATAACCTTTCAGAATTAATCCCTCACCTGCATGTACTAATCCCCCATCTTTCATGGATAACACCCAACCTTTTGCCACTAATTCCTTACCTTTCATTAACAATACCTTACCTTTTTAATAATACTTCACCTTTCATTAGTAATATGTTTCCGCCTATTACTAATTGCATAACTTTCGTTACTAATGCCTTACCTTTTCATTACTAATCCCTTACCTTTGCTTATACCTTAACTCTCATGAATAATACTTCATATAACCTCAGAGTTAATTCCGTTAATGCATCCCCAGTCCCTGTCTAGGTATAATTTTGGGGAGATCTGCGCATTGTCCTCGCTAGCCTGGACCAAAGTATTAATGACCAACCGCATGGGCATACCTGTACCTTTTCTGTTTTGGCTTTAGTTTTGCTCAAAAACCCCCAACTTCTGGCTTATTTTCACCCACCAGACGTCCTCTTTCTTTTGGGAGTTTACGCTCGTGTTATATTTGTCCGTCCCTGCCAGGTCCCCATCTGTCCTGGAAAAGGGGAGAATTTCACCAATGAGCCTTCCATCCTCTGCCAAATCTCTGTGTCACGCCGCTCAGTTCCTCGGTCCTGCCAGAAGCCGGGTGTCCAAGGGGGAATCTCCTGCTTTGCGAGTCCATCGGTGAAAATCTTGTACGGGAGTTGTCCAACTGCTGCAAACGACGCCCTCCAAATATATTTGTTACACACACATGAGTCTGTACACCCAAAGACAGGCTAGCCTACGCACCACTGCTGTGCTCACCCACCAGAAAGGAAGGGTGATAGATTCATCAAAGGATAAATGAAGTGGAATTTGAGAGCTGTCCGGAATGTCGGCTCATCCCAACAGTCATCCACTGAGTTTTGTAAATCCGCATGAAAAGCACTCGTACACAAATGCAGTGTAACGGAACAAGGCTCCGGTATGTATCGGGCACGTTAATCTACATCCGAAATTAACGACATGAGGAGCACGGCGGCGCCGTGGATTCTCGGCTATTACCTAGAGCACCTAATTAGTATCGGGCCCCATAAATCCAACAAGTTAACAAAGAAGCGTCTAACAGCAAACAAGCACTTTTCATTTAAGGTCGCATATCTTTTGTTCATGGAGCAGGTCCCACTAGGCCGGGAATTAATCAGTGTTTTAGAATTGCGGAGGATTCGGTGGGGGCGGCTTTGTTGTGGACGTGCAGGTGTGAGCACTCCAAGCAGCCGCTTGCATTAATTGCTATCGCTTGATGGTGGAGTCCCTTACGACGGCAAACACATTGTCTTGCCAGATTGTCCACCCCTGCCCCCACTTTGCCATCGAAGCGAGAGCAGTCCTGCATCACCAAGCCCCACAATGGAGACCTTTATGGTGATACACTGTCGTTTTGGTGGGAAACACAATGTTCAACGCAAAATACCAATATGGCAGTTTCTTATTTAGTTTTAGGTTAAGATCATAAATCATGTGCAAAAATGTCAAATAAAAATATAGAATAACAAATAAATAATAATCAACTTGTTGAAGAGCTATCTGTAGAATATGGAATGACAGGAACATCTATCACCCTAAAATGAGTGTCTTTCTGGAGAAGAACGCTCCCCATGTGTAGAGAGATGGTCTGGCTTGGCACCTACCCCCCCCCCCCCACCACCAATTGGTAAAATCTACCAAGGGGACACCCCCCAGGCCTAATTGATAGGTAGGTACAGCCATTTTGTATTAGCTCCGTGTCAGCTGAGTGACTCGATGGAAGTGTAATGTGGAGTTTGGTCTGGGTTCGGAGAAGTTACCGGAAAGTCTGTGCCACCTCCAGACAAGCCTGCCTCCCAGCCACTGCCTGAGTAATTGCTTGAGCAACTAAAGATGGATGATGGAGCTCTGTTCCCCACCGTCACCCCCTCCCTCACAGCTCTGTAATTCCCAAGTCACACCCTACACAAGCTGGATTCCATGGCACTCCTCGCTGCCATGGCGACAACGGATGGAGACAGGGACTGCTGGTCCTCCATCTCTGCGATACTCTCTCCAGTCCTGTTGGGGGGTGGGGGCAGCTGGGAGATGCTCCAAAGAACAAGTGAACCATTACCTGATCCTGGACCCGGGGATAGAAATATGGCTGCCTGTCTGAACCTGCCCCCAATCTTGCCAATCAGCAGGGAGGGGACGTGCTGAGACATTTAACGGAGGACAGCTCACGTTTGACTGGGGGGACATTCTTGTTATCTCATAACTCCAGACAAAAAAACAGGTTTTAGACAGAAGTTTTAAATGTCACTTGAAGGATAACATGGTGTAATCCTCCGTGGTCAAATAGGAATTGCAGTTCAGAGGTCGCTACTGTTCCAATAGGTATGTTATATTTCAGCGCCGAAGTAGCTAATTGGAACAAAATTGTGGTTGAGGGCTAGTGACGAGGGTCAGGAAATGCAGTAATTTTGTGCTAAAGCTAATCGACGACATTTACCACTGGCACCCCCCCCCAAACAAAGGCTGAGGTGTAACGCTCCTGGGCTGAAACTCAGTCCTGCTCACGCCCTGTTTTTTTATTGGAAATTAAATAAAGGCATATTTTAATGCACAACTGAATATTAATGCTGCTGGGGAGCAGTAATATTCCAGGGTGAACATCCAAAGGGCCTGGTTTGTAGAATTGCCACTTTTGTTTGTGTTCTATCCATATCACGAACTCTCCAATCCCCTGGATGTCAGAAGAAAGAAAAAAACGAATCTGCTGTCCCCGCGACATCTTTCGGATGATGGATGACTGCAGCCGTGGTGTCGAGGCGTGCTCTCCTCTCGTTAATACATCATTATCTCTTGTGTCCCCCATTAGCCACCCCGGTGATGACGCCACTCGCTGTGGAAACGTGTTGCTGTGGGAGTGGCAGGGCATTGCGTGTGTGATCTGGGGGGGACGTGAGGTGTGGGTCACAATGTGGCATGAGGGAGCAGCGCTGTGGCTCCACCCACACTGCATATCAATAACAAAATCAATGAAAGTAATGCTAATGATGATGAGGATAACCATAATGATGATGAGGACAATGGCAATCACGATTATAATGATAATAATAAATAGGATTGCAGTAATAATGATGAGGATAACCATAACAATAAAGAGGTTTTCAATAATAATAAGGATAATGATGATAATAGCAAGTATAACAATGATAATAAGTATAATGATAATAATGATGAGGATAATAATAATAACGAGAATAATGATAATAATGACAATTACATTAATAATGTTGAGGATAATGACAATAATAATGAGGATAACTATAATAATAATGAGGGTGACAGTAATAATGAGGATAACGATAATAATAATGAGGGTGACAATAATAATGAGGATAATGATAATAATAATGAGGGTGACAATAATAATGATGAGGATAACAACGATAATATTGAGGACAATGGCAATAATAATGATATAATGATAATAATGACGATTACATTAATAATGTTGAGGATAATGACAATAATAATGAGGATAACTATAATAATAATGAGGGTGACAATAATAATGAGGATAACGATAATAATAATGAGGGTGACAATAATAATGAGGATAATGATAATAATAATGAGGGTGACAATAATAATGATTAGGATAACAACGATAATATTGAGGACAATGGCAATAATAATGATATAATGATAATAATGATGATATCAATGATTATGATGAGTGTTCAGAGTGTCCCCTACAGTTATAGAAGATGGACTCAAGAACATTACATTTATTTACATTTTATATAAAGCGACACACATTTCAAGCACCCGAGCCACGGGCAGTTCAGATACACTAGTTAGCCTAACCACATGTCTTTGGACTGCGAGAGTAAACCCACAAGTCACAGGGAATACGCGCTGGATTGGAGCCCTCGAGATTTACGGCCACAGTGCTGTCCACTGACCTGCCATATTTTGCCATAATTAGCACGTCTGAGAGCACATGTGAAGCAGGGTGCCTTAATCAGAAAATGGCAGCTTCACACCGACCCTTAAGAACACAGTCTGCGGGCACCAATCACTGGGAGCCGAACTGCGGGTCAGTGTCAGGACGGGGATTCCGATTCCTGCCGGGTGGCCCCCTGCATTTCCCAGAAGGGGAGCGGTGTTTCTGCATGGCCGCCTTGCGGGCTTCCGATTTACCGAGCTCTCCTCCGCCATGAAGCCACGCATCCATTTTACGTCCATCACAATAATAGTCAGCTGAATAGTCCAGGGATCCATTTTCATATCGGCTCATCTCCGATAAAAGTGATATTCTCATGTGGCATATATCCGCAGCCTTCTCCATCATGCTCAGATGCGTGACCTTTTTAAAACACTGCTCTTTCCATTTTTATATTTGTACGTCTGTTTGTGACCTTGGCCCTTTATTTACATCTGCATTTATGTAGCACTCTTCGCATTTTATGTAGATGTTCTGCATGTGTAAGAGTAATGAATGGCCTGCAATGCATCATAATTCCCAGATACATTGACAGTGTTTGTAATGCAGATTCAGCATTTCTTGTCCTGATCTCAGATCCTTAATGCCAATATGGAGTGAGCAGTTTCCTCACGGCCCAAGCATCGGTTTGTGTTAAATCATAGGTGAGAGTCACAGCTTGACCACACAGCTCTGTTGTGGTGTCTTGCACTCCTGATCTTCACACCCCACTGTGTGCATTGGCCCTCGGTCCAAACGAGCTCTCTATTAATTTGGCACGGCTGAACTGTTGATACTTTATGAATCACAAGATTAAAGTGACATTTCATAGAGAATCCTGCTTTAATCAAGTAAATAGTTGCTAAGAATACTCGTAATGAACAGAAATAATTTATAATATTTGCGTAAGGCCAGAGGTCGCGACCTTAAAAGCAAAGTAATCCAACTGGTATGTTTTTAGCTAATAGTCTGTTTAACAATTAATGACAGTCCATGAGCTTCTGTTTGAAGTTTCTGCGTGTTTTGTTTGTTTGTCTGATGCTATGCAGGCCCTGTTTTTCACCTCGCAAACACAGGGATGCCTTTGATTCCAGCATTTTGTGGTGTAGTAACATGAAGTCCAATGCACAGCCATTTAAAGAAACACCCATATGGTCTTATTGTGCATTGCCGACATCATCCTGTGGATTTCAAACACAAAATGCATTTGGTTCTTACATAAAACATAGTAACAAGGGATCTACACCTGCACAGGCATAATTACACCCAGCACATGGTGCTTCAATACACCGCTGATTCGGAATAGAGTCGCTGGTATCAATAGGGCCTTGTTCTCTGTGCCATCGGAAACTATGAACCCGGTGGGATTTTGACGTGTCTGAAGTCTTTGGGATGCTAGAAGTGGCTCATGGGAGTTTTACTTACACAAAAATATTCTGAGGGCAGAACTAAAAAATGATTGGTTCAGAAAGATAACTGATCAGATTGTAGAGGAAGTGAGTCTAAGCAACTAGAGGAGGTGGAACCAAGGCATCTGTTTGGTTGCTCCAACCTCCTCTAGTTGCTTGAACCCACCTCCACAATCTGATTAGTTATCTCTCTGAACCAATAATTTTTCATTTTGCCCTCAGAATATTTTTGTGTAAGTCAAACTCCCACAAGCCTGGAAGTGTCATGCTAAGGTTAGAGTTGTCACCTGGGGTTCATATAACTGAGACTGTGTCTGTTCCCCACACCTTTAAGGTCTGCTCCACCTTAGTGTATGTCATGATTACTTAATAAATATCAAACCAAATCCATTATTAGAAAATAGATGTAATGCAACATGGTGGGCGGCACGGTGGTGCAGTGGTTAGCACTGTTGCCGCAAACCTCTGGGATCAGGGTTCACATCTCCACCCGGGTTCTATGTGTGTGGAGTTTGCATGTTCTCCCCGTGTCGTCGTG